>JAVJAQ010000003.1:0-339269 GCA_032362365.1 Zygogramma bicolorata | reverse complement strand
TATCAGGGTAACTATTTAGACCAGGTGGTGGGGGGCATATGGGACCCATAGCCAAATTGCTAGAAAACGGTCTGGAAACCACCTGAGGACTCGGCCACCTGAAATTAAAATCAACAGACCTAAGCAGGGATATTTTTCAGTCTGGTACAGACGTGAGGCATATGGAATCAAAAGTATACCCAGTGAAAACAAAATTGTACGTGGCGCGCCAGTCGATTGTTTATGAGGTTAAAAATTCCATTCTCGAATTGAGGGCGAGTTGCTTCAAGGCAGATATTTTCGAGACAAAAACAATTCAAAATGAAAGGTAAAATGAAACCCTGTATATTTCACTCGATTCAATTTTTTCACCAACTAGGATACATTTTAGTTTGTGTTCTGAAATTCTAGTTTCACCTGAATTATCTTGAAGACACCAATGAGAAGCAATGAAAATAGTGTTTCAAAATGAAAACTGGAATAAATCTATGCGATTGATGGATATTTGAAATGTTCGTAGTTCAAAATGAAGAACTTTTGTCTGCTGTTCTTTACCAGAGATGTTGACAATATAGTCACAGATGACGCCAGAGGAGCGCCATTTTGAATTTTAAGGGATTTTGCTCTGTCATTTCGAAGGTCAATTGCCTCAAGTTCATGTCTCCGAAAAAGAAATTTCATTTTCTCACTAGAGAATGATACTGGGTTTTATTTAAAATTCATGATATGGTTTCATTCAGGTTGTACTGGAAGAGTTGTTGGAATTGTTTATTATCTGAAAATATTTGTCTGAATTACTCCTATACTCATCAAGCACATCAAATTTCTAACCATAGAAATAAACCTAAATGGTGGTTATTTTTTTTGGCAACAATATGGATGTTTGGTCTGTTGAGTGATAAAAAAGTATATCGGAGAGCAAATCAACATTTTACATGATCGCAACAGTGAGTGCATTAGCCACTCTATATGACAACTTGTTTTGAAGGTTTCATAAAAAGTTCAAAAAATCAAGGATAATCAAAAAACAAAATCTTATTCTCATTTATAGACAAAATCCCATATTGGACATTAGAAGAGCTACACTTACATACTTAATACGTTTTGTATTAAAAATAATGGCGCCTGATAAGATATTGCGAGAACTAACTCTGTAACAGATCTTCAATGCAGAAAGGGTGCCTCAAAAATATACAAACAACAGCTATTCATAGTTTGAAGCATAAACGTCACTCCAATTTTAATACTAGAAGCGCTGTTTTCCAAAAACAATCGCTTTTCAAAACGCCCACAAGCGGTTTGTTTTTGGATAGCATCGCCATTCGATAATAATCTTCACCTATTTATATACAAAAGTCCTGACAGATATTGGGACAATGTTGGAAGAATTCCAAAAAAATGTCTTAACTTAAAAAAATACAATTTACAGTCTGACGGTTCTTTACCAAAATTGTGAGAATCAAATGAGCTGATAAATCAAAAATATGAAGGTATATACTTCGTCACTGTGCTGGTTAGTCTTGATGGGACACTTGGCTTGACCGGCCTTCAACAAAAAACACAAATCAGAACCCATGCTTCAAAAGAGCGATAGAATTTTTCAAATTAAATTTGATATAGAATATACTTGTTCACTGTCAATGAATATTGAAATACCAAACTTGCACCAAGGACCATGGTTTTTCATGAAATTATATAAGAGAAACATGAAGTGCTATACCCATAAAAAAATGTAAAAGTGCTTTTCTAAGGCAGTATTCTTTCTCTGCAGATTATCATTAAAATCATAACCAAAAAAAAAACGGTAAAAATTTTTTTTTCGATGATAAAATTTGAAATATTTGGATATGGAAAAAGTTATACAGGGATGAAACAAAATCAGAACTTTCAGCATAAAAAAAACGTTGATGAGTTTAAAGTGCAGAAAAGTGTTTCAAAAGTAGTATAATTCTTCCTTTCCACCGTTTCTTTATATCTGATTTTATTTCCTTGCAATATGCATTTCAGTATTTCCACAAACTAAAAGTTTGGGATTGTTTGGTACAAAAACTCAAAAAACAAGAGATCCGTGAGGAAGTCTGTCACGTATACAGAAGAAATATGTTCAACTCCTGCCTGCTCTGATCAAATACTAAGTTCAAATTGATATCAATAAAAATTCAATAAGGGTTCGAGGGATTTGAAAAAAACAATACTTGTTATAGCAGCATTAGTTTTTCATAGATCATTTAATTAGAAATAGTTTCTTCCGTTATTTGATTATCGTCCCCCTACAAACGAACAACTCTCAATAGTGAAAACTTGTGCGAATTGGGAATTAACGAGGCCTTACCTTTCAAAGTGCGATTTCCGGTAATAAAAAATAAAAAATGTGTTGTCTATAACATTACTACACCCTCAAGCGACCAATTGAAATACAAATAAATTTCGCTTTATACATCGATGTCAAATGCTAGCATAAAGGAAATTAACAAAATCCACACGAGTCTCAAATTTACTTGTATCGACAGTAAGGGAATGAACGAAATAACTAAAAAAAACAATATCCATTTACTGTGATGGACGCGGTAAAAAACCCTCTGACGGTAAATTTTAGGAATTGAAATAAAAAAATAATTACCTTTCAGTCATTGGATCTGGTCGCCACGGCTCCTTTCCCCACAGTTTAGGTGCTCCACTGGATCCGAAAGGTTTCTGCAGCGAAGGATTTGTCCAACTAGTTGCAGTGTTTCGTTCGAAGCTGCGTGGACCTGAATCTAGAAATATTATGTATCTCAAGTGGGACACCGCAATGATGCGAACTTTTCTGCAATCAGCGCCAATCGAGTTTCGTGTAGAATTTATCGAGATAATTACAAAGTTGAATTCGAGTCTGTTTGCAGAGAATAATTCACATCAATGACAACAAATAATTCAAACTTTTTTCAATTTTTTTTTACTAGCTTTGTGTTCATTCACACAAAAAATGTTTGACCAATGGTGTCATAATGAAGCTTCAACGGTAAACAAAATAATTTTATCTACACCCGTACTCTAATAATACACTTATATGCCCACAACCCGTTTTATAATGAAATCCATTACGATACAGATTTTTCATTATGATACAGATTTTCAACCAATAGAAACCCATTATTTTTCAAACAAGCATGATGTGCATGCTCTGCATTTGACATTTGTCAAGTCAAAATCGGTATAGGTATTGAACTTTTGAAGAATATAGCCAAACTTCGATAATCATAACAAAATTTCTGATACCAGCGATATGGGAGAATCACCTTCGACACCTTCACCGACAGAAATACAGTTAGAATGATTAAATTTTTCATTTGACAAATGCATGATTCATCACTTATTTTTTAATCAAATTTTGTGGGCTCTCCGTAGCCGAGCCGTCTGTGGCACTGACATTGTTTATTCTAGCTGGAGGAGACATTGGTTCGAAACCGGTCTCGAGTAATCTTTTTTTCCTTTGATTTTTGATCTTCTTTTCATATCTCATCGTTTTATTTCTCGAAGTAATACTATTAATTACAATTCTGTGGAATTGTTCAAAGAAATTCGTTAAATTAGTATTATTGTGTGCAATATAAATATAATATTTGTAGTTCTTCACTATTTATCGGGTGTAGATAAAATAGCGTATGCAACTCTCACGTAATGGTTATTAATACACTCGCATAAACCATACGAAACTCACCTTCGGCTCGTTTCGTATCCCGGTTTATGCTCATATATTAATAACCATCATTACACGATCGTTGCATAATATACTATTACATGCTTTTACAGCAGAATATACTAGTCGTGATTTCGAGATAAAAGTCGTTATTTCCGAGATAATAGAGGTAATTCAGAACTGAATTTTGGGATTACATGGTTGAAGGCGTAATTGATTTCTAAATGAAAGACAAAGTTCCGAGATAAAAGTGGTAAGTTCGGTCTAAACATAAGACCTTCGAGATAATAGGAGGAATTCCGATCTGAAAGTTGGAATTACGTGGTGAAAATTCCTTGACCTAAGTTTAAATAGTTCCGAGATAAAAGTGGTAAGTTCGGTCTAAACATAAGACCTTCGAGATAATAGGAGGAATTCCGATCTGAAAGTTGGAATTACGTGGTGAAAATTCCTTGACCTAAGTTTAAATTATTACAATGTAAAAGTCGTGATTTCTGAATTGAAGGCGAAGTTTTGAGATAAAATTTGAAGATCAAAGCCAGAACTCCGTGATAGAAGTTGTAATTTTAAGCCATGATTTCGAGATATAAAATTCGAAACTCCGGCATAATCATCATAATTTCGAGATGAGTCAGAATTTCCAGATTATAGAAGAGATTTCGACATGGTTAAAATTTAAAATTAGAAATCATAATATCATACTTGAAATTTCGAGATAAGGTCAAAATTTCGATCTAATCATAAAAATCAGAGACCGTAGATGCTTTTCAGAGGGTTTTAGAGTCAAGATTCCAAGGTTAACCAGCTGACGAACGTCATCCCTCAGTAGTCGAAACTTATGCGAGAAATGGATTAACGAGGCCTTACCTTCTAACGTGTGAATCCCAGCACGAAAATTAGGACAAATCGTCCGAATTCCGAGTTCAAATTATTAATTTAGAGAGTGGTAATTTCGATATGAAAGTAGTCTGGAAATAAAAATCGGAATTCATAGACTAGTCAAAAATCCCGACTTATCGTGGCCCTCGCAATTTAGAGATACAAGTGAAATATAGGGACAAATCGCCAGAGTTTCGATATTAGGAATATAGATCAGAATTTTGACAGTAATTTCAAAATTAGATTCGAAATTCACAGACACACTGATATTTTGGTCTAATCTTCAGAATTTCTAGATAAAAGTCAGAATCCCAATTGATTCTCGCTCTCTTAATTCCGAGATATAACTTTCAGATTTTGAAATAAAATTCGAAAACAAGGGACCTGTTTCATAAAAGTACAAGTCTTGTAACTACAAGAGAAAGACAATGTAGGTACAGGTAAAAACGAATAAAAAACAATTATTCAGCATAGTGTTTTTTTGTGTTTCTCTTGTAGCTACAAGACTTGTACTTTCATGAAACACACCTCTGGCCCAACTACCAGAATTGAGAGATGCAAGTAAGAATTCCGAGATTAAATTAGGGTTTTAAGAGCCGTAATTCTGATATGAAAACAATATCGATCGAGATAAAAGTAGGAATCTCGAAGCAAAAGTAGGATTCCGAAGTAGAATTCGAAATTTGGAATAAAAAATTGAAGTAACGTGTTTGTAGTCGGAATTTCTAGTTATAAGTCGAAAATCAAGCGTATTCGCCAGAGCTCCTAGATAAAGAAATTCAGAGACAAATCGAAATTTCGGTCTTATCGTCGGAATTTCGATAATTATAATAATAATAATAAAAAAATAGAAAACCCACCTCTGGACAGCATATCTGGCTTGCCGTCGCCCATCGGCCGCCTGTCGTCCCTCGGCGCCGGCCTGTAGTGCGGGCTCCTGTCGCGCCCTCTGTCCCTGTCGTCGAAGCGGATGTCCTTCGGCCGTGGCGGCATGTCGCGACTGGCGCGCGACTCGCGTCCGCCCTCGTACGACCGACCGCCGCTCTCGTACTTGCTCGAGCCGGCGCTCGACGACGACGGCCTGCTGCCGCTGCTGCTGAGCGCGGTCGGCCGGGGCGGCTCGTAGTCGCGCGCGCCGCGCTTCTCGTACGCCGGCTCGCGCTTGCTGTCGTACGGCGCGCGCGGCTTGCTGAACGAATCCTTCGACGCGCTGAACTTCTTCGGGCTCGGTTCGCGGGCCTTCAAGCTGCGCAACGAATTAAGGTTGAATTTCGATTGCGCATTCATTTTATGGTTGGCATCAATGATTTTTGTTATAATGTGACGCGTGATTACTCAGATGATCAGTAGAGGTCGCCACTTCGTTTTGCGAATAATGTTCAACAATATGGAATATGCATGAGTTTTTGTTGTCTTGGATTTTTTTTCATCTTTATAACGTAGAAAGAAATATTGAAAGGGATGGAAATAAAAATAATTATCCAAAGTGAAATTTAAAACACTGAATAAATTTGAGCCATTCAAACTCCATCCTGTAGCGCGCGCTTTGTAAGACATCACAGGACATGTCCCGTGTTTGTTTACTATGAGGGTGTCATTTACTCTAACATTTTCTCACTTTCAATTGCTCTATAGATCATGGAGGTCACTAACTAACCTTCTAACAAGTATTGTATCCAAATGGAAAAACACCAAGAAATACACCAGAAAAAATATTTTTGGAATTCCAAGCCATGAGGACGTACGGAAACATTGGTGTAAGATATCGTGTTCATATTGTTGTGAAGACCATTTCAATGTAAGTGTGCTATACTTATATGCAGCTCACTGTGAATTACTCTGAAGTAAGTTTTGCAGTAGCTATTTAGCACTGTTCAAAACTAACTCAACCTGACCCATATCGATTTATTTATACATCAAGTCACTTCACATTTAACCGAGATTTACAGAAAGTAAATGAACATATCATACTTTATCATTATTATGCATATATTATTCTGCTGTAGAAATAAAAGAGGAATTTTGGTGCAAATTCCTTGACAATTTATATATATATAGGTTATATTTTATTATATTATGAAGTGTTGTGTGAATTTATGCAACAAGTCTATGTTGTGGACTAAATTATATCACATAACATAATAATTTCCCTTGCAGCTTTCACCCCTTTTTCTCTGCTCACGTAAAACCGAGATTTGATGCAACATATGTTGATATGGTAATCCGTTTTGTGAGTTTGAATTAATAAGCGGATGTCCTTCCATAATGAAAATGAGATTCGAGAAAAAAATATTTAAGACAAATTCAAATTTTATGCATAGTCTCCATTGCAGAATGTTTTCATATTCATGCCAGAATCGCCGAGGCTCTCAAAGTGACCACAATTTGTAAAAAAAGTAAATATCGAATGTACTAGCTACATAACGTTTTTGGGGCGTTACAATCATTCTATAATTAAATTGATGAACTTGTGTATCAAAGCTATATTTTTATTCTCAACGTTATAAATATGTTTGAAAGTTTCTTTTCTACCAAAGATTTGATATAACAAATAGATGTTAGGTGTTTTATTTTTGTTATGTTATCGTTCCTAGTTCAGTAGTTGAACGTGTATCAAATCAATATTTTTTTTTTGAGGAGTCAGAAATGACCTAATCCATTTTTGAGTATTTTCTCCTGTGAAAATGAAAAAGCTTCAAGTTCTTATATCTTTTTAGAGGGCAAATTTCTATATGTACCCTGATATGTAACTGCAATATTATAAATAAGCAAAATCAACTGACTATCATCGTCAGTTACATATCGTATCTTTTATGAATTTGGAGAATGATTCGAAAGAATATATTAAAAAATGCTTATACTTCCTCTTGGCGACGTTTCGGAAGCTAGTCTACCTCCTGTTACTCCTTGTACTAGTCTACATTAGAGAAGATATAAAAAATTTAGCAAAACTCAGTAAAAACTATTGCACTAGGAATGCCTCGGTGCTGAAAGTACCAAGACACAAAAAGGCCAAAACTGAACAGTGTCCAGAGCTCATGGGAATAAAACTCTTCAACCATCTTTCCCAATACATCAAAGACCTCTCTATTGACCAATTTAAGAGACCAGTTAAGGAACTTCTTTTCAGACAGACTTTCTACAGTGTAGATGAATTTCTGAACTTTGCATTTCAAAACAGACAAAATTGTATCTATACTCAAACTGTTTAAACTTTTGTGCTTTATTGTTATTAAAAAAAAAATTTTATTTGTCAGATGCTTTAATGTTATATTTTACAGTTATACTATACTTTAGTAATTTGTATTCTACATTTATTTTACTTTATATTATACTTCTGTTATTACTTATATACTTACCTAATTTGACATTATCATACTCACTTTGTCTTATTCCATATCATGTAAATGATCGAAGGAACAAATAAACTATTATTATTTTCAAGGCTTTTTGAAAGTTTGTAATGGATAAGAATTTTCAGTAAGTATTGTCAAAATATATACAAAGCTGCCCTGAAAACAGATATAAGAATTCGAAGCTTTTTGTTTTTCATTTCCAGGAGAGAAAACCCAAAAAATGGATTTCAAATTGAATCAATACATTAATATTCTTTTTCAACAACAATTTGATTACTAATAAATACATTTTGTTTTTTGTCGAAATTGTTTCAGTTTAGAATTCATGTATCGTGCAATATTTATATTTGGTTCCTTCTGTCTCAACATTTCTTTTAATAAAAAATTAAAGGAAACTGATGAGACGTTGTGTTTCTTGTTATTTTATGTATAATAGTTATCAATAAACATGTATTCGACAATGAAATGTGTGGAATGAATAAATTATATAATAATAATAATAATAATAATAATTATATTAGCTAAAAGATGAGTCCGATGGGTAGGCTTCAATTCTTTTCAAGATTAAGATTGGAGGTAGTACCTTCTCAATACCTTACATTGTAAAATATACATGGTGTTTTCAAAAAAGAGTCATCGAGTTTTTCAACAGCCTGTAGAACTAGTCGAGGTATTATACCAAAAATTTTCAAAAAATATTTTTCGACAACTGCCCTGTGAAAATAGTTTTTTTTGTGTACTATGTATACAAAAACGTTTACAGGCAGTGAGTGGTCAGGAATATCGAAAACCCAGTGTAATCAAATTTCACTATTTCATTATGCAGCTTTCATGTAGGTTATTTTTAGCTCTTCAACATGTATTTATTGGCGAATTATGCGAGCAGTCTAAATGACTCAAATTTGAAAACACCCTGTATATATAGCTGACACATTTAGATTCAATGTAAATTTCCTTCTCCTAAAGGTTTTAACTAACGAAAGTCGCTTCAAGTTCGAGTGATACCCATTTGGTGTGAAGATCATGAATCTCTATAAAATCAGAGGTTCTACTCTCACTTAGAACTATAATCAGGTAAAATAGCCAATAGACCGCGGGCATATCTGACAGGCGACAGTAAATGACAGTTGTCAATCCAGCCTGCTGGACAAACAAACCTGATTTACCTATGCTAAGTATGTGTTTATGTCATATTTTAAAATCTTATTTCTCAATAAAGCCTCAATTTTGTGCGATTGTGAAATGTGGAAGTAAAAGCGGCAAAGATAATGTTTTATTCCATCGATTTCCTTCTATTTTCGACAATAGAAAAAAAGATCAATCCTCTTGCTGGAAAGAGACGTGAATTGTGGATTCAGGCAACTAGAAGAGCAGATTTTACTTCTGATAAGTTGAATTGGGCAACGGTGTGTTCAAAATATTGTCTAGAGGAGATATTTTCTAAGAATCTAGGAAACATAGGCAACATAATTATATATATTTTTTTATTTTAGGCAAGCCAAGTGCACTCAAAGATGTTGACAATATAGACTGGGTACCGAATCAATTACTTGACTACAAAACAAATATCAATGCAGTTCAAAGCATCCAGAGATTGAATTAGGCAGCAGCGTGATAAAAATGCTTCAAGTTCTTATATCTTTTTTAGAGGGCAAATTTCTATATGTACCCTGATATGTAACTGCAATATTATAAATAAGCAAAATCAACTGACTATCATCGTCAGTTACATATCGTATCTTTTATGAATTTGGAGAATGATTCGAAAGAATATATTAAAAAATGCTTATACTTCCTCTTGGCGACGTTTCGGAAGCTAGTCTACCTCCTGTTACTCCTTGTACTAGTCTACATTAGAGAAGATATAAAAAATTTAGCAAAACTCAGTAAAAACTATTGCACTAGGAATGCCTCGGTGCTGAAAGTACCAAGACACAAAAAGGCCAAAACTGAACAGTGTCCAGAGCTCATGGGAATAAAACTCTTCAACCATCTTTCCCAATACATCAAAGACCTCTCTATTGACCAATTTAAGAGACCAGTTAAGGAACTTCTTTTCAGACAGACTTTCTACAGTGTAGATGAATTTCTGAACTTTGCATTTCAAAACAGACAAAATTGTATCTATACTCAAACTGTTTAAACTTTTGTGCTTTATTGTTATTAAAAAAAAATTTTATTTGTCAGATGCTTTAATGTTATATTTTACAGTTATACTATACTTTAGTAATTTGTATTCTACATTTATTTTACTTTATATTATACTTCTGTTATTACTTATATACTTACCTAATTTGACATTATCATACTCACTTTGTCTTATTCCATATCATGTAAATGATCGAAGGAACAAATAAACTATTATTATTTTCAAGGCTTTTTGAAAGTTTGTAATGGATAAGAATTTTCAGTAAGTATTGTCAAAATATATACAAAGCTGCCCTGAAAACAGATATAAGAATTCGAAGCTTTTTCATTTCCAGGAGAGAAAACCCAAAAAATGGATTTCAAATTGAATCAATACATTAATATTCTTTTTCAACAACAATTTGATTACTAATAAATACATTTTGTTTTTTGTCGAAATTGTTTCAGTTTAGAATTCATGTATCGTGCAATATTTATATTTGGTTCCTTCTGTCTCAACATTTCTTTTAATAAAAAATTAAAGGAAACTGATGAGACGTTGTGTTTCTTGTTATTTTATGTATAATAGTTATCAATAAACATGTATTCGATAATGAAATGTGTGGAATGAATAAATTATCTTGCATGTAATGGAAAATGGAACAAATAATCAATGTTTGATCAAAAAAAATCCCTCGAGAATACTTTGCAAAAAAAACAATGTCCATTAACTTCGGAGTTTTATACCCCATTGGATATTTCCTTGAAACATTCACAAAATTACAGCACACAATTGAAAAGTGAACTATAAACAAAACAACAAGGAAAACTCCACCGTTGTCGATTTTTCGAAGTACGTAAGTAACCATAAAAAAAACCTACCTCGGCGGTGGGGGAGCGTCGCTGTAATGGCGATCGGGAGCGCTCCTCTTCCTCTCGTCGAAACCGTCGTCCCTCCGGTACGGCGCCGGCCTCTTGACCGCCCTCCTCTCCTCGTCCAACCTGAGCAGCGTCCGCTCGAGCTCCATCTTCTCGATGGCGATCTTCTCGCGCTCCAATCGCTGCCTCTCTCGCTCCAGCCTCACCAAATCGGCCTTCTCGCGATCGATCTTCTCTCTCTCCATGCGCAACTTTTCCTTCTCGCGCTCGAGACGTTGCGCCTCCATGCGCTGGCGTCGCTCGACGTCCTTCTGGCGCGACGCCTCCTCGTGCCTGCGCCGTATCTCTTCGCGCAGCAACCTCTCCTTCTCGCGGAGCCTTTGGCGTTCTCTCTCCTCCTGAAAACGTCGAGTATCTCTTTTGAGAACGTCCACAGACCTATTTACGTTTCGGCGCGATCGAAAAAGGAAATCGACACTGAATCTGAATACTAAGGCATTGATGAGCTATAATGTGCAATTCTTTTCCTCAACAGATTACCAATCTCGTAAAAGACATTTCCTTTCAATTATCCCAATTAGTTTTTCAATTTAAGACTAAATAAAGGGCAGAATGGGGTAGGCCCTTCGTCACTATTCATAGAATCATCAATTACTACATTCAGCTATTTCTAGACTTTCAAATACATCAAGAAGCTTCTCAATACATAACAAATGGTTTCTCGATGCATTTGAAAGTCTAGAAATAGCTAAATGAAGTAATACTATTAGCTAAAAGATGAGTCCGATGGGTAGGCTTCAATTCTTTTCAAGATTAAGATTGGAGGTAGTACCTTCTCAATACCTTACATTGTAAAATATACATGGTGTTTTCAAAAAAGAGTCATCGAGTTTTTCAACAGCCTGTAGAACTAGTCGAGGTATTATACCAAAAATTTTCAAAAAATATTTTTCGACAACTGCCCTGTGAAAATAGTTTTTTTTGTGTACTATGTATACAAAAACGTTTACAGGTAGTGAGTGGTCAGGAATATCGAAAACCCAGTGTAATCAAATTTCACTATTTCATTATGCAGCTTTCATGTAGGTTATTTTTAGCTCTTCAACATGTATTTATTGGCGAATTATGCGAGCAGTCTAAATGACTCAAATTTGAAAACACCCTGTATATATAGCTGACACATTTAGATTCAATGTAAATTTCCTTCTCCTAAAGGTTTTAACTAACGAAAGTCGCTTCAAGTTCGAGTGATACCCATTTGGTGCGAAGATCATGAATCTCTATAAAATCAGAGGTTCTACTCTCACTTAGAACTATAATCAGGTAAAATAGCCAATAGACCGCGGGCATATCTGACAGGCGACAGTAAATGACAGTTGTCAATCCAGCCTGCTGGACAAACAAACCTGATTTACCTATGCTAAGTATGTGTTTATGTCATATTTTAAAATCTTATTTCTCAATAAAGCCTCAATTTTGTGCGATTGTGAAATGTGGAAGTAAAAGCGGCAAAGATAATGTTTTATTCCATCGATTTCCTTCTATTTTCGACAATAGAAAAAAAGATCAATCCTCTTGCTGGAAAGAGACGTGAATTGTGGATTCAGGCAACTAGAAGAGCAGATTTTACTTCTGATAAGTTGAATTGGGCAACGGTGTGTTCAAAATATTGTCTAGAGGAGATATTTTCTAAGAATCTAGGAATAATAGGCAACATAATTATATATATTTTTTTATTTTAGGCAAGCCAAGTGCACTCAAAGATGTTGACAATATAGACTGGGTACCGAATCAATTACTTGACTACAAAACAAATATCAATGCAGTTCAAGCATCCAGAGATTGAATTAGGCAGCAGCGTGATAAAAATGAGATCACAAATATTCCAGTTGACATGGATAAAGTTGAGGATCAAATTGATGATGTTTGTGTGAATATTCCAGCTGTTCAAAACGTGAATATTATTGATGAGCACAATCAAACTCTGAATGATGTAAATTAACCAGTTGACGAAGTGGAACATGCACAAAACTCTGGTGAACACCTATGTCCATATTGATTTCGAGTTGCAGAATTTTTATCGTGAAATCCATCGTCTCCGGGAAAAGTTTTGAGAACATCATACAAACATATACGTTTTCGAGCGTTTTTCTGTATTCAGTGCGGTCAATCGTACAAAAACCTTGAAGTTTCAATAGGTGTATGAAGTTGTAACAAAAAACCTGATGAATTTTATTGCTCCTTGAGAATATGGCAGGATATTTCTGTCAAAAATGTTCAACCTGCCTTTAGCACATATTTCAGTGATATAATTAATTCAAGGAAAACTGTATCAGAGATAAACCTCGACCAATTAACACTCAGTTTTTCATCATATGGATATCACTTCCACATAAACATTAATAAAATATTGTGACTCGTTGCAATCATTGGACAGTAATATTGAAGTCGCATATTCATTTCAAGAAGTATAATTAAAATCAACAAATTTTATATCATACCCTACACCACTGGTAGACACAACAATTACTGTACGTTTTTATTTGCGAAAAAATCTCGATTATATAAAATCCACAGAAAAATCACTGTTGATAATGCAATTTTTTAGACCGTCATTTGGATCGTCAGTCGTGTACATTAAATTCATGTTAGGAATTCGTGTTCAAAATAGATTTTCCGTCAACATTTTCTGGAAATGATTAGTAATCAACGTGACTCAGAAAGAATAAATTACACAAAGCAACACACAAGTAATAATAATAATAATGATTATAATAATAATAATAATAATAATAATAATAATCTCGGTGGTTCCAGACCAACGCTACTCTCGGAGCTCAAGATCATACCGGCATGCCGTAATGCGGCAGAGATCTTGGCCGGCTGCATGCAGAAGGCCGTTATTCTCGGTTCGTTGCGTCTGCTCAGGACTCACGATTCTCGGAGCCAGTGACCACTTACCCCGCGGTGCGGGGAGTGGTCATTGGCTAATTATACTAGCGCGTCCGCCCACTGGGTCGGAGCAGTGGGGAGTACGGACCCGACTAGGCTTGTTTAGACGACAGATACAATAATAATAAATGTTTTTATTGATAGGATAAGCTACTGAAATATATACAAGATCTACGATAAATGATCATTCATAACTACCCTATCAAATGGCAGGGTTCAATCGTTGCCCTAGGGCAAGGGATTGCTCTTCCACCCAACCCACCCACCTGAAGTTAATTTTCAATTTTTCCTATGGTTTGACGCAAACTCGAAACTTTGGAAATGGTTTAGAAATACGAAACAAACGAAAATTCTTACCCTGATTTTGTCAAACGTGAGAACATCACGTTCGCCGTGACCCCTCGAATTGGAACGAACCGGGCGTCTATCTCTCTCTCCAGACCTCGGTCTCTTGTACCGATCATGAGACACCTGCAGGAAAACAGAAAGCGATAAAAACCAAAATTTAACTAGAAGTCAACTTTCAGCCAAGTTCAAACTAACCCTGTCGTCAGGTCTGCTAGACTTGGACGCATTCCTGCTATGTCCCCTACTCCTGTCCCTGGATTTCCTAGCAGAAGATTCATCTTTTTTCGCAGCAGCATCTTTTTTAGTTTCATCTCCTTCTTTGCCTTCGTCCTTCGACGAACTCTCGTTCGCATTTTCGCTCTTGGTTGTTTTATCTTTCTCTTCGGCTTCGTCACTTTTCTTTTCGCCGTCTTCAGGTTTACTGTCGTCCATTTTCTCCGCTTTTTTGTCGTCTTTCACGTCTTCCTTTTGGGGTGACTTAGATTTCCTTCTCGGGGCTCCTTTGCTGTTATCTTTCTGGGGAGCCCGATTTGCTGCGGCGGCCCTCATTTGTTTCATTTGTTCTTCTCTAACGTTGTCGAACTGAGAGAAACAATATTAATGAAGGAAAAGAATAAAACATGAAGTAGTCATAATCGAATTAATCTGTCCAAAAAAAAACAAAAATCTAATAACTTCAAAATCTGTAAAGGAGTAGAGATCAGCTAGTATAGAATGGTAAATAAATAGTTATAGGTAACAAAAAAATTGACTGGACAAAACAGAAAAAGTTTGAAGATCGTAATCGAACTGAGAGAAACAATATTAATGAAGGAAAATAATAAAACATAAAGTACTCATAATCGAATTCATCTGTCCAAAAAAGAAACAAAAATCCAATAACTTCAAAATCTGTAAAGTAGTAAAGATCAGCTAATATAGAATGGGAAATAAATAGTTATAACAAAAAAATTGATTGGACAAAACAAAAAAAGTTTGAAAATCGTAATCGAACTGAGAGAAACAATATTAATGAAGGAAAAGAATAAAACATTTATTTATCTATCCAGAAAAGAAACAAAAATCCAATAACTTCAAAATCTCTAAAAGAGTCAAAATCAGCTGATATAGAATGGGGAAATAAATAGTTATAACAATAACAAAAAAATTGATTGGACAAAACAGCAAAAGTTTGAAAATCGTAATAAATTTCGAGCTCCCAGGTAAGAAACCACACAGATCTGGATGTTGTTCGATAGCTTGGGGTCATATTCAAAAAATTTTTGACGTGAATGAAACTAGGGTGGATTATTGATGGGCTGATGTGAGAGGTCAGTGGAAAACTTTAATTATAAAATAAAAAAATGTTGCTGTTGGCACGTCTGTTGATAATACTAAATAAATGTTTCAACATGTCACTGCAATATTTTGGCAAAAATGTGCACAATAAAATAGTTTCCCGCACTATTATGCAAAACTTGAATGATGACCTAGAAAAAGGGCTAAATAAAATTTTGTGCGACGAGCTACATATAACCTCAATAGCCATGATCCAATAAAATCGAGTATATATCCTCCTCGATATCCTCATATACATAAATTCTGGTGGTCTCAGTCTCCCAACAACAATTACGATTCTTTTATTTGGTAACCTATACAAAGTGGATTCACAATTATTTGGTGGTATTCTACTTGGGTAATACTGCGAGAATAACGGAAATATTCACCAGTGACCATTGCAGAAATTTTATATTGTCCTCACTTTGACTAAGCATGTCCAAAAGAGTCATACCCAGCTTCGATAGGGACATGAAAACAAGGCATTCCGTCAGAACCGAAGGTTTCCATCTGTGGTCTCTGACGAGCAAAACAATCAGCTCAAAATAATAAATAAATATTACTCAAGGCAGAAAATGCACGATTTACACCGAGAAAAAATTTAGGTAAACAATTTCTCGGGAGATGAATCTCAACTTTTGCCGAGGTGTGTTCAAGATCTAATTAGCAATCATTCTGAAAAATAACATGAATCGAACAAGGTTAATGTCAATAAATTACATGTTCTAAATAATCACTGTCATTATTGTGGTGTGTACACGATAGCGGGAAGCAAAACACCTCATAGATTCCGCCTAGTAGAAAGACGTTTCAAATAAATGAAAAACAGACCGGAACGGTATCTGAAGGCCGGAAAGTTCATCCCACTAAACAATTGGTCTATTTCCAACCTGAAAGTGAGCTAGAAGCGTGCACATTTCCGAAATATTGTGAATGAAAAACTCCACCCATCCATAGATCTCTCGGAGAACTCACCTTATCGATCTTGATGATTTGTCCGTTCAACTCAGTGTTATTGAGTTTGGCAATGACGTTTTCGACGTCTTCCACTGAACTCATCGTGACGTATCCGAAGCAACAGGAACCGGGAAATCTGGCGTTGACCACGACCTTTGCCCCGGTAACTTTACCGCAAGCGGACAAAGCAGCTTTCAACTCGCTAGCACGAGTATTTTGGGCAACGTTGCTGATCCAAACGACGTTAGGGTTCGATTTGGCGCCGACTTTCTTTTGCAATTTGTTGCCTCCGCTCTTAATACTAGAAAATATGGAAGGGAATATACGATTATTGGAGATTTGATCGGATAGGGAGGCTCTCACCAAAATTATATACAGTTTCTCATAGAAAATGCAACTTTCCCATTTATTATTTTAAACACTTCAATCATCATATGAAATGTCCACAGTATATGAATAAATATTCATTTCAATTGGGTGTAAGACCAATAATTCTGTTCTGTTTGCCTGGTTTTAATATATTTTCTTAAATTTCTTAGATACATAACTTCAGATCTGTTTCAACTGTATCAACTACTCTCATGACGTTACCATAAAAATGCAATATTCATATTAAAGAACCAACAAATAAATAACCCATGAATTATTTTCCAAATATATAAAAAAATTGAAATTATCAAATGAAATCATGTCACTTTTTTTACTCTTACTTGATATATTTCCATGTTACAGGATTATTATATTCGAATAAGTATAAATTTCACCCCACTCAGGACAAAAGTTCAAAATTAATTAAACAACACATTGACAAATTGAGCCTAATTTCCGTAATTAGGGACTGTTAAACAGTAATAATCAAATATAGCGCATACAAGTACTAAAAATTTTTTGTAGTGACTTTACTATTACTTTCTTACTTATTTCATTAACATAAAATTATGTAGTCTCTTATGGATGCATACCCTGTTTTTGTACCTTTCCTCTAAATTTTACCACAAATATAACTCAACGTTATTTCATTAAACTATTCTTTGGTACAAAGTTTCAACCCCTATTTCTGAGTAACTCCGCTTTCAATCTTGATGCTATTTAATGTATCTTTCAGTAAAAAAGTACCATCTTGGTTAGTTGCAATAGAACTAGGCAACAAGCTCAATATTAATAAAAATATCGAGTGCTAGTAAACAACCCCTCTTATATCAGAAACTTCGACTTTGAACAAACAATATTTTGATGCAGTGCTACTGAACAATATCCTTCCTAATAAAATTAATGCAAATATGTGATCCCCCATTCATAGAATAACAGCGAAGAAGAAATAACAAACCTGCAAACTTATAGAATATTCCACTTAGCCTTAAAATATCAGGCTTGAAAAATGAAAAAAGACGTCGAAGATCTTCCAATCAACTAGGGACCTCACTTGCTGCAAGAAGATTTTCTTGAATTTTTGTGACGCTTTATTTTACGATCTTCATAAAAATATAAAATATATCCTTGGTTTTGATGAATCTTGTGAAGAAATGAAAAGTTGATTTGAAGCCCTAGGCTCTGGGACACCTCATATAATTACGTACAAATTCTCATGATAAATTATAGCGATGTTGATGTACTCAAACCATTCCAGACGCACTAACGGAGACGGAACAGCATTGTCAACACGTTGAACCCGATGCACTAATAACACTAGGAGGCTTTCACTTTCGCAGAGTTGATCCACAATTTTTTCCTCGAAGTTTTTTCACGGCAGCATCTTACCTTACTCTGTATAGATTAACTGTAGCATGTTTCAAATCAATGGATTTCCACAGATTTGATCATATTTTCCTTTTACACTGGTCGAATGTTTCTGGAGATTGTTCATGTCATCAGGGCTGTACACTTCGCTGTAGCTTTTCTTCCACTAATCGATGGGAGGGTAACACAATCGCTAACATTCTTCATCGCTATTAAAATAAATTAATGCATTTTCTAAGAGAGACCGCATATAATCGCCTAGCATACACCACTCATCCAAAAAAAAATGACTCTAAATTATCAAAATAAAAAACTTAACGATAGTAAAGTATAAACGATAACCTTCCGTGTGAGAAGTTTCCATGATATTTTTTACCTTTGCTGCCTCACCAAGAAAGATTTCTTATCGAATTCTTTAAAAACCTGTTTAAGAGTAAAGACTCATCATTATGCTGCCTTATTATTGATCAACCTTCTTCATTTCATGTAACACTTATATCCTTCAACTTGCAAAAATTGACGAAATGGTCTGCTTCCTCTCATCAGAATCTCAAAATACTTCTCGAATTGGTTCACCCCTTGCGAATGCGCTGTATATCAATCGTTGAGGAAAATAAAATCAGGATTTAGGGCTCTATCCTCTGCTACAGCTAATCTAGACGTGTGATCCGATTGAAGAAACGTGTCCTCCTTACTAGAATTTTCCAGATTCCTTATGGCCCTTCTCCAGAATAAGGTCCAGGTTGGTGCAAATTCGGTGGATTATAATATCAGTTGCTCTTTATGAATATATCTATTCATACATGTTTTTATCTTAGGGCAGCATTTGATGAGCTTTCTTTTCAAAAATAGTAGACGTTCAAAAACCAACCTAACAGATTGTCCTGTCCCCTTGTTTCCATCTTTAGTATCTCCGGCACCTTCAGTTTTGGATTCTGGCTGCGACGTTGCTTCACTCTTCTTATCTATAGGAAGAAATGAAATCGATGTCATATACGATATTATACTGAATATTTCATCCAATTCGAATTCTATGTATACCACAACTCCGGTAGTTGAAAATTTGTTGTTGTACATGAAAAAATAATAATGTATTAAACAATAAGATTCCTCGGGAACACTGCACTTCTTTGAAAACACATTTGAATATCTTGCAAGCATGGACTTTGCCTTTCAAAATTCGCGCTTATTTTTAATAAACTATAAAACTAATTGCATATATGTCATATCTTACTGGTTCACCTTGAAGAATTTTACAATACTCCAAGGACTTCGAAGACGATTTTCTAATTGTCCAGGAACCTGCAAAACATTATACTCCACCATACCATCTTCTTGATTCTATTATTGCACTTCCTATGTTGTTTAGGATCTAGTCAATATCATCTTGTATCTGGGAGATACCTCTCTTCATAACATGCATTTCTGCAGGGATTCAGGAACATGTCACTCCCAGATATTACTGCATAATCTCGGACGTTCAAAACAGGGGATGATCTTCATTTCTCTTTCTGCTTGAAGTTTCTTCAATGCGTTGAAATTCCAATCCTTCTTGATGTCTTAGTTTTCGTTATATATATGCAATTAGTTTTTAAGTTTAATCTTGTTCCGCAATTGAACAAATTTATAAAAATATTATGAAGGCGGTCTATTTATCAACTATCCTTACCTTGGCTTTTGTCGACTGCCTTGGCTTTCTCCGACGATTCAGTCTGAAAACAATACAAGTTGTTAACTCAAATTTCGACACCAAAATACAACTGCTGATATTCTAGAAATGTATTCTACTTGGGTAATACTGCGAGAATAAGAAAAATATTCACCAGTGACCATTGCAGAAATTTAATATTGGCCTCACTTTTGACTAAGTATCTTCACACAAGAGTCATACCCAGCTTCGATAGGGCCATGAACAAATAATACCTCATCATTAAAAAATGGCACTTTTCTCATTGACTTACCTCATTGCCTTCAATAAGTGCTTCATCATCTTCTAACGTAAGTCGTATTGGAGAATCGTGACCCTCATTGTCTTCTGCAGCTTTATCTTCCTTTCCATTCTCAACGGTTTTCACCTGGACTTTCTCTTTCGGTTCAGCCTTAGTTCCAGCATCTTTTTTGGCTTCTGTATCTTTTTTCGGTACAGCATCTTTTTTCGGCTCAGCCTCTTTTTCTGGTTCGGAATCTTTCTTTGTCACAGCAACTTTTTTAACCTCACTGTCTTTGCTGGCCTCAGTATCCTTCTTAGTATCATCTTTTTTAGCAACAGGGGATGCTTTCTTAGCTTCTTCCTTCGAGACCATTTCTGCTTCCTTTGATTCTACTTCGGATTTTTCTTCCGGTTTTGCCTCTTTATCAGATTTATCTTCTTCCACACCTTCTAAAAGTAAACTCAGTGGCAATCGAAAACGGATTCAATATAAAAAATATCATACTTACGCGTAGACTGTCTTCTTTTATCAG
Organism: Zygogramma bicolorata; assembly: GCA_032362365.1. Lineage (NCBI taxonomy): Eukaryota > Metazoa > Arthropoda > Insecta > Coleoptera > Chrysomelidae > Zygogramma > Zygogramma bicolorata. The sequence goes on along the minus strand of JAVJAQ010000003.1, from coordinate 318,596 downwards.
ATATCTCGAATAAATATGTCTCAGGGTCCAAACCTTCGTCAGTCAATGCCTGAAAAGAAGTACATAACTCGTACATTACGCTAAATGACAAGATTTTTATAGAATCTCACAAGAACTATGTTCTATCAGAAATGGTTGCAAATAAATGAAAACACTTTTGAATATAAAAAAAATAAATAATGCTAATTCTTAGTTCATAATCATGGTGAAAAGTGATAACGTGTCATTTGAAACAATACATTTTGACCATTTCAAGTTACCCATTTTTTGTCATTGAGATGTACAATGTGGCAATGCATTTCTTACAAATGAGTTCTATGTTCTTCAAGTTAATACATTCATCAGGTTAAAGGTTAGAGAGAAACTGAATTCAATGACAACCATAATGATTCCGCTTCCGAGTCTTTAACAATCATGTAGTAAGACCAAAAATATTGTTTTCTACTTGGGTAATACTGTGAGATGTATTAAAAACATCACCAGTGACCAAATGCAGAACATTATTATAGGCCTCATTTTGACTAAAGCATATCCAACATGAGACATACCCAGCTTCGATAGGGCCAAACTATGAATACAGGGTGTTTCAGAATATATTTACCAGACGATAGAACCGCTATGAAAAAAAAACTAGTCCACTATTCCAATTAGAAATATGAGCTTAAGACGGTAAACATTATTTATATTTTCAATTACTGGGGCAAATGTGATTTAGGGATTGCCAGGAAGAATGTAATATTCGATACCCAGAATACTTGTTTGACCTGATCAGGAAATTAATAGATAACACTAATTAATGGCGTTTCGTATATTCTTCCGTACTATTCATTTTGTTGTAGAGGATACGAGGCAGATTTTTCTTCTTCAAATCATATGTTAGATAAATCAAAAAATTTTTGGTAAAATTGGAACGTTAACAGTGAACCATATATTTCGAGAACTTACACAAAAAACAATGAAATTATAGAACAGTGCTCATATCAGTTTATGCCACCTGACTCTGCACCAGATATTCCATGCCTTCATGGTTAGCAGAGCGGAAATAATTACATTCATTTTTAATTTTTCAACTCGATAAGATTAATCAAACACAGCAAAATTATGCTTGCTATTTCAGTTTTCCCTTCCCTGAACAGTATTATATTCACAACTGAATATCTTTGGAAATAAAGTTATTTGGAATTTCCTATGTAATACTAATAGGCAATCCACTGAAAAAAGTTCAGTCAAAAAGAAAATAATTATATCAAGTAAGATTTCTAATGGGCTAGGCCAAAGATTGATGGCTCTGACCATCCTTGAAACTCAGTAATTGTTTTTCAATTTTTCAAAGTGTTAAGTGTAAAATATTTACAGGGTATACTCAAAACGTCTACATAGTATAATGTCACAGCGATCTGCCCAATCACTCTCCAGTACACTGCTAATATCATGACGTCGGCAACATAACAGTCATGAAATGACATGTTTTGTTTATTGTGGTAGATATCAGCTACTAAAAAAAATTGCCGTACTGACGTATTTTAATCCGTAGAACACAAATCAGAAGTGAAAATGCGGCGCGGAACTTCCGAACCTTTAGATTTGTTCAAATGTCAGAAATGGGACATACATATTCCACCTTCTTCCTTGTTCGATAAACCGATCGATCACCATTTCATGTTTTCACTGAATGGCAATTTGAATACTACCAGTACTAATTCTTCCAAACAAAAATGTCAAAAAGCAACGAATCCTCACAAAAGGAAATGTCGACATTAGAGAAATCGCCCTTTTTCATTTAAAAATGTTGCGACATACCTGCGTGATTCAATCGTTAGATATGAAGCATCATCTAGCAAGTCAGTTATCAGGAAAAATGATAACGTTATCAGTAGGTCACGAATGTACCCATTAGATAATTTCACATTAACTCTTAACAAGATATGATAGTCGAAGTCAACTGAATGTTTATCACCAGAATTCAGAATTTAAAATTTCGATTGAAACATAAAAGTGATTTCTGCTCTCACTGAATTCGAAAAACAAGGTATCCAAATTGTCTTATTACGTCTCTACTAGTAAACTTTTCAGTGATATATATATATATATATATATATATATATATATATATATATATATATATATATATATATATATATATATATATATATATATATATGTGCCCATATTGTTGTGCAAGATTGTGACAAACCACTCTAAATCATTTTCAATTCTTCATTGAAAACAAACACCTCTCACAGGTTTGGAAGATAAGTAATAAAGTCATTTCCATTTTTAAAACAGGTGAGATAAATGACTTAAGAACTTTCGACCCATCACCTTACTGTGTAACTTTGCAAAGGGCTTTGAAATATGTATCTATAAAAGAATATCTCCCAAAGTACAGAATATGATAATACTTGAAAACCATGGCTTTATAGCAAAAAAATCGACTAACCAATCTAATAACATTTATACAAAAGATAAGGTTGTGCTTTAGAAAAACAGCTTTTAATTAGACACAATATATACAGACTTCTCAAAGGCCTTCGACAAGTTGGACCACACCATACTCATTTCAAAGCTCATCAAATCTGCTGAAGTTCTTTCATTCCTATCCCACGAATCGGTCACAGTTTGTTGAATACAGAGGAGACAAATCTGACGAATACAGTGCTACCAGAGGCGCTCCACAGGAAAGCATTTTAGCTCCCCTTCTAGACTCCCTGTTTATCAACAACATAGGATTAGATATGGAAAGTGAATTTCTATTATTTGCTGATGATCTGAAGGTTTTTCGTGTCATAGAGTCACCTAATGAACTGAATGAAACTAGCTCTTTGATGTTCTTCAAACGGTCTTCCACTCAATTTGAGTAAATGTTAATATACAAACTTTTGACAGGCATTTTCATCTTGAGGGTTGACCATGGATTTCAGCAAAAATTTACTGATAAGACAAATTTAATAGTTATACTTTCCGGTTCCACAAAAAAAAGTGGTTTACGCTATGATATATTGTGCAACTTACTCAAAAAGTCAATTTGCCGCTATAGTACAAAAGTGCATATTATTAATAGCAATCGCTGTTATTCGACCAAATGAACCGACCCAATATCAATACAAAATTTTGGGTGCTAGCAAAAATCCTGCTAATTATTGAACATATCTTAGAATGGGGCATGATGAAGAGTGGCCCCGCCTCCCGGCCAATCCATCAAAATCCGAGAGAATTATCTACTAAGGACTATACGAAGATATATTTACCATGTAAAATAATACATTCACAGAAACGGTGGAGAAAGCCGGTAAATTTTGCTAATACCATAACAACTTCGAGAAATGGAAAAAGCTTTATTTCTTATTGGTCTCATGCATTTCTATAGATTTTATAATGATGATCACGTTACCAACTTTCAAGTAGCTAGGTTTATGAATATGAGCTTTATGCTTTGTTTGTATTTTAAATTTTTGATTTTATAATGATGAACATGTTAACAAATTTCGAATAGCTAGGTTTATGAACATGAGCTTTATATTGTGTTTGTAAAGTGAATTTTTGACATAAATCTAGAGATGTTTCATTTCAAAAATCCGATGTATAACGTTGACTAGAAATGCAAATCCATGTTGAGTTCAAGAAATCCTATCTGAAATTCCAAAATCCAATTTTTATCCTTAAAAAAAATTGTGCAAAAATCAATAAAGAGCATTTGTTTTAGGTAATTCGGTAACTTCATTGAATGATTGATATATATATATATATATATATATATATATATATATACTAACTGCTCATTGTATATGAATAGCCACATGAATAGCTCAGATGAAATATAGTAAAGTAAGTGAAAAGAGTTTATTGTATCAAAAATATAGAAAGTATAGCGCTGAACACAAATGGACTAGGAACATTGGACAATGATAATAAACTAACCCAATATAAATCTAAAGGTAACACACACTTGAAGAATCAACAAGTTAGAACTCATTGAAATTATTATTATTATTATTATTAATCCAAATAAATTACATGTATGTATAAAAGATAACATATCATGATTATTAGGCCTTGAGCTCCAGTAAGCTATGTAGGCCATAAGTTCATTACTTACATAATTATATAATTAAGAGAAGAAGATAAATATAAAAGTGACTGGATGAACCACCAACATCAATTATTTCTAAAAAAACAAGACATAAATTAAAATTATGGAAGGACAGAAATTATATCACAGCATTAATTTTATATCACAGCATTAGTTATATACCATAGCATAGGAACATTAATTGTGGAAGAATCCACTAAAAATTAAATCTTTCAATTTCTTTTTGAAAGTAAGTACTTCAAGAGTCTTCATGTTTTCCGGAATTAGATTGTAGTATTTAACACCTTGATGTGTAATGATCTGTTGTCCAGCAGAAGTCCTCATAGACGTTGATCGTAAAAGTTGCCTGTTTCTGGTATTGTAATCATGAACTTGTGCATTCGACGTAAGGTGGATGTTTGAGTGGATATTATATAGCTGGGTATTATGTATGTAGGTACAGGTCTGAAATATATACAACGAGTGTATATCCATTATGTGTCTTGTTATATATAGCTGTGATGTGGGATAACGGTACGGGAGATTGTATACTTTCTTGACAGCTTTGTTTTGCAATACCTTCAGTTGGTCAATTCGGTTTTGTGTGGCACAACTCCAGATTACTGTCAGGTATGTGATGTGGCTGTGCACAAGGGAATAATATATTGTTTTTCTTTGGTTAATAGTAGTGAATTTTGAGATTCTTCCCAAGACACCAACAGCTGGGGCTATTTTTTTACAGATTTGCTGTATATGTTTGTCCCACTTCAATTTGTCGTCGATGAGGAGACCAAGGTACTTGATGCAGTTAGTTTTAGTTAGGTGACTTGTTCCAATTTTAACAGTCATGTCGTCCCATGAATTGTTTCTTGATAAAATGGTTGAGGCTTTCGCGGCCGAGGTTATTAGTATAACTACTGCTCTTCGGGCTTGAAGGCCGTCGTATTTTGGAATTTCTTCCTGACGTTTCGCTAGCGCGAGTGGCCAGCTTCTTCAGAGGCTTATTCATCTCCGATGACTAAGTTTCTTGATATTATCATGTAGTTTGACTTGCTTGTGTTTAGAGTTAGTTTGTGATAGATTAACCATTGTTCAATAAGGGAAAGATCATCTTCTATTTGATGTTTCATTTGGAGTTTGTCAGTACCAGAATAAACGATTGCAGTGTCATCTGCATAAAGTTGAAGTTGCCCACTCAATGCGAGACATGATAGTGAGTTGATATACATCAGGAATAGTGTTGGCCCCAGAATGGATCCTTGGGGAACTCCACAGGTTATATCAGCTGTCTGGCTAACAGAATTATTGAGCACCACGCTTTGGGTACGTCCCACCAGATAGTCGCTAAACCATATCAAAGGAGCACAATACAGACCGGCTGATTGCAGTACTTCCAGCAGGAGTTTGTGATCCACTGTATCGAACGCCTTCTTCAAGTCCAGTGATACAAAAATACACTTCATTCCCTTGTCTAGTTTGTCTATCAATGTCAAACATATCATTTGTTATAGCTAGCTTCAACTTGTGCTTGAACAAGATGCAGATAACAAGTTGCAGATAAGAGAAAGTAATCGGGTGGCAGATTATTCACAATATACGTGACTATGTAGGAAAAAGTGGACTGGAAGAATTCTGTTATGAGTACGAATAGTAAGTCTATTGGCAACGTATCTTAATGGACGATTATGAGTTTCCCGCCTCCATTCTAATGTTTCCAAGAGATATCCAGGCAACCCAATCTTCAGAACCTTATATGTAGAGCATGCAAAATGCAAGAATCGGATTTCTTTCAGCTAAAGCATCTTTAGCTCCAAGAAGTGTGGCGATATATGATCGAAACGTTTACTATTTGTAATAAAACGAATGCAGCAGTTTTGCATGCATGTTTATTTGATATTTTCCAAGTGAGCGTTCATATAAATTTGTAATAGGTCATCAGCATGAACTTATTACTTCAATACTCTTGCTAAAGGAAGAAATTTGAAATGGAGGGCACAGTTTGAACCAACCCGCTTATAACCGGTGGTAGTAACTGGTTAAAACATCAGTGAAAAACCCACCAGTTATAACCTCATTTATCTAATGAATATTCCCATTCTCGTGAAAACTTCCACCACATTTGTTCATGTTTTTATATAATTTCAAAAATTGACTAAAAAATAAACAGAAACCAAGGCACCAACATTTTCATAGTTGAATTTAAAGTATTATCTTGTATTTTCTGCAATGAGTAGAATTGTTGTTTATACTGTTCAAGATACACATATCCAGTATGTAATTGTTATGCCCGGTTAACACCGTTTGTGCCCAGTTATAACCAATGGGTCGGGTTTTTGTTCAAGAGCCCAGGTTTTGAGAAGGGCTGCTGAAAAAGGTTTCAGAACCTCTATTCTTTCTGAAATCCCCACACAACACACGATTGGATAACATCTGAATATATATATATTAGATTTGGAAGTTCTCAGGTTTGCGGTCTGTTTACTAATAAAACTCATTTGTTCTTGATCTCAATATTTCGCTAATGTTTATTAGCTTCATCAGTTTAAGTGAGGCAGTAAATATGCGAGCATGGGTAGTTTGATTCAGCTTCCCAAGGCAATGAACACACCATGAATATTAATTCTATCCTTGTAAGTAGAACTGTTATTTTCGATTCAATCTTGTACAATTTTGCACATTCTTTGTAGCTTTTCTCCTGATGAAGCCAATAAACATTAGCGAAATATTGAGATCAAGAACAAATGAGTTTTATTAGTAAACAGACCGCAAACCTGAGAACTTCCAAATCTAGTATATAAAGTACGGTCGAGAATACATCACAAAAAAAAAAATATATATATATATATATATGTACATTTCTTCCCTTGAGATTCCATATTAATTCACTCGCAAGCATCATTTTTATACTGTATCAATTGGATGTGTACAAGTTCCAATGATTTCTACTCTGTGGATATTGATCCCAAATTCAAGTTTTTGGAATCATTTCTAGCAAATAACCACCAATTCGAGGGGCGTTTCACTTCTGAAATCTTGTGTACAAAATTCATTAGAACTCTTCTTGAAATTCATGAAATCCATGTTGAGATCTAAAAAATCCCACCTTGAAAAATACGTGAAATTCGCTAGAAATCCGGATTTGATGTACAAATTTTACAGGAGTGGAAAAACACTCTTTGCACCAATTATCTTAAAACACTAGTTATCTTTACTGTGTAGTTGTGGATTATTCAAGTGGTCTGAAGTTTAATTACCAAAAATACATATTGAGGATGTGTTTGAACCTTTTCAAAACAATTGGACACTGAAATATGATAGGTTTGGAGGGGAGCAAAAATATTAATCAGAAGTGCATTTCCAGATTTCTGAAAAATGTTAAGAACTATATACCTGAAATTCCATATATAAAAATCTATCTCCTGTTATTAACATAAGGTGGATGATGCATAATTTAATGGATGAAATATTAGTAAATCACTTCTCCCAGGTGGAAAATATCACTTTTGTAACTTGGATAATTGTTATTCGATATACATAGGGCTATGATGTACCAGGAGTGACAGATTTTAGCTGGTGAATGTAAATTTACCTCATTTGAGATATTAATTATGCACTATTCGATGAGTGAACCCGCCTATAATACCACTGATGATGCTCAGTTCCAATTTAAAAATTTTTTAGAGATCAAACAAAAATCAATATATATTCACGAGAAAAATATACCCACGCTATGGCGTCAGACATCTGAACAAGCCAACTAAATAATCCATATTTTCTCAAATCCAATATCTTACTTGTTTTTCCAAAGTTTACACTAAATATACGAACCTTGGTTAATCTCTCCATCAACACTTGTTTTACGCCATTTTTATCTAATCCTCTCCTTTCAAGTTCCGCCTTCAAATCGACAACTCGTAGGTCAGATAATTTCTTATTTTCACTATCGGACATATTTATTTCTAAACGAAACCCCAATCCTCGTGAAAGATCTAAAAATAACAATTCGCAAATGTCTTACTAATGCCCACGTTCACTTTATTTCAAGCACGAGTAGCTTGGGCACTTTCGGCAGACATTTTCTAATTCTAATGTTGTAATCACAGAACTGACAGAGCACAGAACAACAAACACCTGATGTTCATTGTTCAGGTTTCAGGTTTGTTTTTGTTCTGGGATCGTCTGGAATCAGTAAGGCTGGATTCAGACAGATCCGAAATCCGATCTTACGACGATCCAACAGGTTTCTGATTGGTCTAAATTAAAATTTAAACCAATTTAGACCAATCAGAAAGCTATTGGATCGTCGTACGATCGGATTTCGGATCTGTATGAATCAAGCCTTAGTCGTTGTGCAGAGAGAGAATTCACGCGAGGTTATGTTCACTAATCAACTGGACAACTATTCTCTAAATATTTGAACCAATCCGGACAGCAAACAGGAACAGATCTTACATTTGCTGAATGAGAACCGAGAAAAATCATAGGTTTTCCGTTATTACAATCCGAACACCTAATATGCGTTGCTTTTGAGAGGGAATGGTTTCGAGCTCGTCATTCTAGCTTTATCATTGGTTGAAAAATGATATATGTCAAATCCAACCAAAAGTAAAGCGAGAACTAGGGGGTCAATTCTCAAACCACTTGATCACGAAACGTATACGTTGTTGCTAAGCAGGTACCGATCAGATTATGTCGTAGCTTAGCGACAGCGTATACGCAGAACTGCGAGTGATTCAAGAATATACCCCTAGAAAGTGGAAACACTGCAACAGCACCCTCTCGAACGAAAGTAGCAAAAGTGTAGGTAGACTCAAAAAGAGCGTTCTGGTTTCTGGTTCAACCAAGTGTTCGAGACTGTCCTGGACTGTCTGGGATTTCTTGCTTCTACGCATCATGTCCTGCGCAGGTTTGAAACAGTTCTGGATCTTCGAACCAGAACAAACCTAATAACACAAGTGTCTCAGAACATGACACATTGTACGCGAAGTGAAAGCACAGCACAAACCATGAACCATCATTTGCCATTAGAGCCAGTTTTATTCGGATTTTCAATTAAGATCGCAACACCACATTCCAACTAATAATCACCACTTTGACAACTATTGCTATTTAGGTTAGGAGTTTAAGGTTGTTTGAAAATCACAAACCACAAAATTTTGTGGTGACTATAGTTGTGTTTTTTTCACTTTTTTATGTGAACGATAACCATGAATTGTTCTTGATAAACATTAGTATTAATTATAATCCTATTCCAAAATTTCAAAATAATATCGCAGCGACATTTTGACCAAGGCTTCAACTCATTAACGCCACTTTGACATTGTTTGAAACTCTTATCAGAGGGCGTATCAACTTTAAACTCATGTGACATAATTTGGATGCGTTTCAGGGCCAGTTGTAGATTCTACAGTGAACTGTGGTTCAAGTGAACCGAGTTCAATTTTCAAACAACAACAAACGATTCTATCGGCTAATGCTCATCAACTAAACTCGGTTCACTTGAATCACAGTTCACTGGTTATAGGAGGGTTGGTAACACTTTATAACATGCAGTGGGATTATGAAAATCCGAAACGAATCGATTCCACATATCTTGCGAAACGCCTAAGAAAGCTTCTAATAGATCGGGAGCTATTTGAAGCAATCATAATTAATCATTTTTGAAGTGGGTAGTCTGTTTTTCCCACGAAATTGCTGCATATGCAATTTGTTCTGAGCGAATTCTGCTTCGTATCGAGTATACGATACGTATCGTACGTTCATAACCAACCTATGATCAAAATATTCAAAATCAGCGGGTCAATTTTTGAACAACTAGTTTGATAAACGTATTCGTTCTTGCTATGCAGAGACCAATCAGATCTGTCGCAGCTTAGCAACAGCGTTTCATTGTCAGCAGTCAATTTCCGTGATATTTCAGCGCCAAATTTGGGGGTAACCGAATAAAAAACTTCGGTCCAAGTTGCCAACCTCAAATATTCGTGAAAATGTTTACCATCAGGGAAATGAAATTTTGCAGTAAATAGTATTTGAATGGGTGCGTTTTGATCATCACCAACTCCAAAATTCTACTCCCGCCTTTAAAACCAATATTTCCAACCAAATATCTTGAAACTGATCACGTCGGTTTTGACTATTACTCCTGGTTAGCACACAAGCTCTCACATTTTGTTCGGGCTCTTTCGATACTGAATAATCAGGTATCTTGTGAAAGCCCAGGATACCCTTTCATGTTAATGATGTGTTCCATAACAGCTGAAATTGAAATGCTTTTATTCACTATGAGTGTATGTGTTGAGTATGCATTTCTTTTATCTATTAGTATTTGGCTGACACCTCGTCCAGGACATTCGAGAAGCGCTTTCAAGCTGCATTCAGCGCAGCGCTCTCTACTTTTTTCCATACGTGGCTCGCCTCGCGCAACCGATTCATACAAAATGTGATCCAAAGATGACGCACTAGTGAAGTGATAACAAACTAGATGGCAGCAAGCGTTCAAAGATTTTCTACTTCTGATAGGTACCTGTAGTGGTACTCACACCTCATTTTTTAACAAAATTTACAGATGGCAGTAATGTAGATTCATTCATTGGGGAATTGGGGGGAATCGACAATCGATCATTCAGGCATTGTCTAACTTAGACAATGATTCAGGCCATGGCAAATATTATTAGGCCTCTACAACAGTTAGATAACAGATGGATCAATTTCGCTTGATATGGGTATAGCTGAAAATTTGAACGATTTTTGTTCATTTCACGTTTTCTAACAATCAATCATCCTATGTCGCTTGGTCTGGAGCCTTTCTTATTTTATGAAGATACTTATAGGTTATTATCAAGTACAGGCATCTCCTAAAATCGTTGATGGGAACAATTTTTGTAAATACCTACCAGTTGAATCGATTAGCTCTATTATCAAAAATGAACTTTTATTTCATTTTGATACTTGATTTTTCCGTTACTGTAAGTTTTTTGTAAATTCTTCGTCTCCATTTATCAAATACTTTTGAGGTACCTTTTCCTTTTTACCTAGGTACTCCAGCAATATGATGAAAAAACCTACCAGGAAAAGCGAGAATTCTCTAGCAACAACTTTCTCACCGATCTCTCTGTTTTTTAGTCTTTTTTTACATTTAACTCTTTGTGTCATCAAGGCACTGGGACAATTAATACAGTGGCTACAAAAAATAGAACATTTTCAGTGAGAATGAAAATAAGGCCTCCGTGTACCACAGGTAAGTAGGCATTAGCGGTAGAGAGAATGGAAGTGACTACTACCACAAGCCGACGTCCCAGCAGATTTATTCTATGAACTGATTGTTGATGAACAGTGCCACGCAACTGAAGTTTCCAATATAATAATTTCAAATCGATTCAAATTGTTTGCGTATCTGCCCATGATTCATATTAATGAGATTATTTATACCTACTTTGGCATCGAAAAGAATAAAAGTATGGGTTATTTTCTTCAAACAAGGCATTTCCATGTTGAGTGCCAATCATAATCATGATTTTGAAATCCATATCTGCCTACAATGGTCTACAATTGTTGATTGTAATATGTCTTTAATATGATATATATTTTCAGGGTCGTTGTTCATCTGAATATGTCACCAAGAGTTTCATTTTTGAGAGTTTCAGAAATTAGTTTCTCAATGTTCTGGAGCAGAGTGATCGATTCCAGAGGTATTAGGTGTTTTGAATTGTCTACAGTTCTAATAAGGAATTACCATGTTCATTTGGTAATCGTTCGAATAGATTTTTTTTTCTGATCCAACAAATCGGTTTAACACGAAAAACTAATTTACGAAGGCGCTGAGGGACAACATAGTATTTGAACAATCGGCAGAGCAACCTGTGTATTAGCCAAAATCGATACTTCAAAGTGTCAATCACAGCAATAATCGACAGACTTAACTGTCAATTATATCTATATCAGACAATTTAACTGTCGATTGCAGCCATAATTCAATTATCTATAATTTAGTTTCAATTGTCGATTACGTCTAACAGACAGACTGAAGTGTCAACTTAATATAATTGACAGATAACTGTCGATTATAGAAAAAATAGTCTGCGACCCTTCAGCGCCTTCGGACCATTTGACGAAACGATATTTATGCTTTTTTGCAACCTTGTTTTTCACTCACTATCTTCGAATTCCTGAGACTCCAGCTAACACATATGAGACCTTGATATCTCCATGATACCATACATATAATAATGAGGTCACACATGCCATTCTAGATGTCTTACATATATTGAATATGGTTACGTTAGGTATGTGAACAAGTCGAATTCTAGCAACAAATCAAGCCTATAATTGAGTATTTTATCACCGATTATGCCAAAATCCATTTATGAATTCAGAAAACAATAATATTTTAGGTCAAAATAGAATATCTTCCGATCTAGTTAGTTGATTATTTTATTTAACAAATGTGATCAGTTTGCTAACCTGAATGATTGATAACAAAGTTCTCAGTTCTTTGATGGACTATGATGATTTCCAGAAATATTTTTTCTTTCGGAAGCATGCGAGTATAATTTGCTTATCAATAGAATAAAATTATACGTTATCGAATAAGGGGAGATACAATGGCGGATCCAAGGGGGTCAACCAAAACAATGTATGTCTTTATGGACCGATGAAAATTCTAATGGAATATGATATACATGAAATATAGTTAATGAATGGATTCAATATGAATGGGTACATTGTAGGAACTCACATAAAATAGTCACTTGTTTGAATAGGGGCGAAATTATTGAATCTCAGGACCATCTAAGAGCTTCCAAAAAGCTATGTGCTATAGCTCATTATTTCACTGTGTGGAAATGCATTGTTATGGCAGGTGTTTTCGGCTGGTTATTTAACTCCAAAAACAATATTATTCATACAACTTCTCATATATTTCACGTTGTTCCCTGAACATTGCAGGATGTTCTTTCCGAGTGGGCCTATGCGTTACGGATACTCAATCAATTGATGATGATTATACAATGGGAACATTCAACAGTTTTGTTCCATGTGAACCCAGGAAACCGCACGCACGGTCTAGTAGCCACTGCCACGAACAATCCGACCAGGGTGCCATAGTTTTTATGATAGATTTACATATGATGGGGTGCTCAACCGGTCATTTGAGTTATTCCTCAGACCGTTGACCCCTTGTATTGAAGAACGGCAAGACAATGTATTAGGGTGGATTTGAATCTTAGTCTTAGATGATGAACCACTTTGATCCACCAAAAAAAGTATTGTACAATAGTCAGCGCTGAACGGCAGGGCCAGTTTTTATGAATTTAATCGTTCAACTTTTAGCCCTTGCATTCGATAATGAGCGTATGACGTTAATGTTGATGAAAAACCCGTACTTACTACTTGCGATAACAAAGAAATGACTGGTCGAAATTTGAGCGATCTGAAATATATATTGCTGGGCTGAATCTATTTCAATTTTTGTAAGGAAATTGGGAATCCATCATTTCCTGGCTCAAAGCTTAACATGGCAAAGAAACAATGATATAATCTATCTATATCTATAAATTTGAGAAATTATTTTTTGTCTTTTTCCGGATCGAAAAATAGAAATAACAACTCCTATCGAAGAAGTAGAATACAAAAAAGGTTTAATCATTCACAAAAAGAAGACAGAGTCAATCCAAAATTGCTGCTCCCCTGCCTATATGGCACGACGTGCACTGTTTTACATAAAAATCACTTTTTTGCTCAATTCTTATACCAAGCATATGAAAATTGAATCAAATAGATAGCCTACATAGGAAATATCTGCACAATGAAGCAAAAATAGAGAGCTATTTGTTAAAAAATATCACTCACCAGGATAATATTTCATTCAAGCACAGACAAGATCTTGTTTGGCCAGAGAAAATTTATCTCTTGAGTTGGAAAATGGATGAATTATGAGCTGAAAAATAATTCCTCAATTAATATATCTGCTGAAGCAGCTGAAGTGTCATTACTACCATCATTAGGATTATCAGCGACGGTTTAACTCATTAGGCCTGAAATTATGAGAAATTCATACATAATTAGAAAAACGTATCATCCAAATTTCAATTTATTCAGAGCAGAAGATTTTGTGAGAATGTTTCAAATGTCCCCACTGAAAAAGCTCGAGTGATTATTTTCTCTGAGCAGAAACAAGCTTATTAGTACTTGAGGAAGGAATTGATTTATTCAAGTGATATTTTTGTAATGGGGGCACTTCATTTTTCTCAATGTTATGTAGAAATATATTATGAATGCTATTGTTTGATTCAAATTTTGTCACTCAAATTTTTCAAGTAATAGAAGTGACCTTGTATTTGTTACCTTGATGAAATTTCAATGAAATCAACGTTATCTACATGAAAAGTAAAAGAATACTGATAGCTTTTCCTGTGATATTTTATGAATAATTCAGTAATGTATGTGAAATTCATCTCTTGATTTTTTTCGAATCCTTAACGTCTCAATCATACTTTTGCTTATGTATTTAGTTTCAAGGAGCTTTTCATTCTAACCGCAGTATTATATCATATATTGTTCTGTAAATGGGTATATCTGTTATGCAAATAATTTTTTTCTTTTCTTCTTTCTTTTTCTTGAATAGCTTGACACAACCGCGAAAATTGTTCAACAATATTTTAAAATACACATATTATTTTTGATTTCAATTTCGGTATTGCAATGTACTTTTTAATCATGATGAGAACAATTCCAATTTCCTCAAAATAAACTGCTACAGCTTTCAGTCCCAAGATCAAAATCCTAATCTATTCTGCGATACGAAGAAAATGCGAATGATATGGAAATATTAACTGAAATCAAATGAAAAAACTTGCAACGAGCGAAAACACAAAGTGAAAGAGATAGGGTGCCGAAAATATTGCAACCCCTTAGGGAGGTTGCAGGGTCATGTCAGTTCTGAACCCTGCTGTATCGTTAAACACGAAAAAAATTGAAATACAAAAACTAGACGTTTCGATAGAGTCATATTCGATGAGGAAGAAAAATATACGATACTGTTATTTTTAAATCCTTGTAGTAATTCTTTTATTACTCATTTCAACAATTTTCAATTGGTCTAATAGTTCGTTTTCATATTAGATGGCATACCATATAATACGATTCACATATTATATATTCTATAGAATTCCAAAATTATTATTAATCTGTACCTTTGTGGTTGGAATAATAATAGTACCTTGTTTTCTGTTTCGTACCAATAAATTATGATTATGATTTGTAACGCACATATTATACGTGTCCCGGATAACTCTGTTTTCGGGACGAATATATACTTTGAAGCTGAATGATTTCATTCGGAAAAAAAATTAATTCTCAGTGATGCTCTGCTTGTTGAACTGCCATACACTCTGAAAAACCACAGGATAGCCGGCAATTTATCCATTTCCCATAGATATTTCCGCATGACAATTGTCATCAGTCATTTCAATTTCGACAGTTCCATCGCGGCTGACCCGACGAGTGTCCCCATTCTTAAGTTGTGAACCTGAAAGTCTGTCAAACTTATCGTTCTTAGATTTCAAATTGATGTTCAAACTAATGTATCTTGAAGGAAATGATGATTTGCAGAGCTGCAGTTCTTTTTCCCTGTCTGAAAACTATATCCATGTTTTTTAAAGCGCGTTTCGAATGTTTTTACAGTTCGAAATACGTGAAAGCCAGGGCAAGATTCATGCATGTTGAAGTTCATGAAATATAGATCTACCAGATAATGAAAAGTTATTTTTCATTGTTTTTACAAACTATTCGGAAACAAACCATGATAGACCGTTTTTAAAATAACAAATAATCGAAGGTGCAACAACTTTATCGGAAAACAATTTGAAATCAGCCTCTGGTAGAGATAATTCAGAACCGGACTTAATGCCCAAACACGAAGTTTAATTTGGACTATAAAATACACGAAAACCCAAGCAGATGGTCTCACTAACAAGGTTTGCCTTATTCTTGCACCATGCGGAAAATAATATTTAATTGGCAGTTCTCTAACGAACCTAATGCGTTTTTCATTGATGTTGAGTGAGTAGATCATATTTTGCATATTTTTCAACGGTAATGGGGGCTGGCATGAACTAGAAAGCAGGTGGAAATGCAAATACGCAAAGTTAAAAATGAATCTGTTCTTGAAGGAAACAATACCGGAAGACTGTAAAGTTGATATACTTGCTTTCACTGCGAGAATCATTTATATTCCTGCAAATGAATTGAAGTTTTGGGGAGAGATATTGAATGACTTGGGATTTCAATTCATTTCTTATTCATTGTTACATCTTCAAGTTTACGCATATTTCTGAAGGTTCCACAGCTTTACCGTTTCCTCAATCTGAAGTTAGACAGGCTTCTAGGCTGATGAAAAAAATGGAAAAAGACTGTGGTTGCTGTGACAACTGCGATGGAACTGACAAAGAAATAACGGCTAACGAAATGAAACGATTATGATTGAATTGCCATTTTTCTGCAATTTTCCAGAAAGATTTAAGTGTTGCGAGTAACGAGTACTGATGAGACGATATACATGACTATAATTCCGGACCCTTCTTTATATCGTCATGCCTGTGGGAGGGGCTTTACTCGAAATGTTTCATGTTATGTGTAGCATCACGACTAGGACTGTGATAGTGTGACTATTTCAAAGATATCGAATACAGATCCCAATATTTCTATTTCCTGCGAAGAATACTTCACTTCTCGTCAGCTACTAATGATCGACAAGGCACATTACTATACGGCCTGTCTTGGAGTATAGTTCTCATGTGAGGGGCTTGGCACTAACCATGCAATGAAACTCAGATTCTATTAAGAGAAAAGCAATCCCTCTTGTTGGTGATTCTTCGCTCACGTACTCACTCACTTCGTTGGAACATCGTAGAAGGGTCGGAGAATTATCTTTCTTGTATAGATATTTCAACGGTCGGTGTTCTTCTGAATTGTAGTCAGTTGTTCCACCCTTGGCAGTACCATTATTCTCACCCATTTGTTGTGAGCTTGGACAGCTCTCGAACCTCTCTTGCTCAGGGATCTTTTTTCAATAGAACGGCTAAACTTTGGAACTCTTTGCCGATGGAGTTTTTTCCTGAGGATTGCAAACTTCAAAAATTTAAAGTCAATGTTAATTAGTATTCCCTGCCCCATGATTCACGCGGTGTTCTTTGGACATTACAAGGCTTACCTTTAGTGTGATTCTGTATATATAAAAAAAGATACTTAGCGCAAATAGAAAAAATTAGTGAACGTCCATAGAAGCCTCAGGCATTGCCTATATTGTACTGTAAAGCTCAACTGATTCTCCAATGCGGTCAAGAACAATATGAGCAAATTGTTTGGTCAATAAATTTCCAAAAATAATTCATTACTTGGGAATGGAGCGTTGAAGAATATTAAGGTAGAAAAAACCCAGATGGTTCAGGGTTGGAGAGGAAGAGAATTGAAGCACCATTTCGAAAAAAACTTCCAAGAGAAAAGTGAAAAAGCATATCGTTCGAAGATGAAAAACACAGCCTATAGCATCAACAGGTTCGTCCACAGCCATCTACTAAAAATGTCAAAGATTGATATTTTCGTAAAAGATATGTTTGAATGTAAATAAATAGCATTGTATTGATAATTGATTTGCCAGCAATACTATTTGTTGAAAACCCTAAAAAACATTTCTTCAATGATATTTCCATTTATATATCTCCAATTCTGGTATCAAATAGATCGTTAGAAAGTTAGACATTTGACGGTTGTATTTGTTAGATCCAATGATCTTGAAATATTCTGGAAACAAGTAAGGAAACCCCTGTCTCGAGTAATTTACTTAGTTTAAGTCTGTTAATCTTACAACTGTAATCCCGTTGCTCGTCAGTCCAATAGTTGAATTGAATATTACAACCGAAACCATCAGCATGCTTGCCTAACGAAAATAGAACTTAGGATGCTAACTTGGTGGGCGAAACGTGTGTTGAGTGTATGTGATTTCAGTTTGGCTTAGGGTAATTTTCTGGCAAAAATAGTTTCGATTTTAGTTATATCTGTACGAAGCTTCGAGCAAAATTCGAAAAAATTGAACAGAATATATGTTTAATGCAATTAGATATTAGGTGCAATTTTACTAGTGTGAAAACGGCAACTGCAACTCCGCCTTTTCTTATGAATAAGTCGATTTATTATTATTATTAATTGAAAGAGCGAATCGAAAAGCGATTTTATCGGACTCCGAATGCAAAGAAATCAAAATGAAAATTATTTCAATCTCTTTATTACAATATTCACTAAAATCATTCTTCATCAAAACCTTCGAAGTGAAGCAGAAAAAAATTTGATCGCCAGTTCGAACTGAGAATTATACATAATTGACAGTTCAAACTGTCAATTATAATATATTAATAATTGTCAGCTATGTATAATTGGCAGTTCGAACTGACAATTTTTATATTTTTCAGCGCGTTCCTAGTATCCAAATCCTTTTTCACAATTTGCTTTAGGGAAAATCCTTTCCTTATCGATTTACATTATGCGAAAACGTGATTCTCTCTCATCTGATTCCGTTTCTTCCCCGTCTAATAGTTCTAAAGGAAATGCAAATGAGCCGAAAATTCCAACCGAAACTCCAAAAAAAATTCCCTTGCCTAGCGAAAACAAAACAGAGAGGACAGGGGTAGAGCAAAGCGCGAAAATCCTCCAACCCTCCAAGGATAGCGCAAGGATAAAGTCCGGTAGCGACACGCACACATCAGGATCAGAACTTTCGCAGCTTCTGTGTTTCCCCCAAAACACCGATGCCAATATATTTACATTATTGGAAAAGAATGAATAGTTCGAAGTATATCAGAATATCGTATTAATTTCTTCCTCATTTAAAAACTGTAATAAAGCAGTTAATTGCATGTGATATGTACATATTGTTGAATTTTCTCCTTCATAACTGGAGTTATGTTACTGGAGGTAAATTGGAGCAGAACATTTTAGTTTCAATGTCCCCGTTACTCTTTTATTGATAACCAGCACAATCACAATTCTCACAATGCTGTTTAGATTTTTTTCTATTTTTCATTGAACATATTTGAGATGATCTTTATATTCTGGCCAACAACACAATTTCCATGATTTTTCATCGATATATCAGTGATTCAATAATTAGAGAACATTGAGTTTTTCATGATTTAACAAAATTCAACAGATTATGATATTATACGCATTTAAAGTTCTACTGGGATAAAACTACATCACCTCTTTCGATTATTGTAGTAGAGGAAATTCATACATTTCAGAAAATTGTGCTGAAATAACTGAACTGAAGCAACGAGAATGGAACTCCGACTTTGACAATATTGCATATTTTTTTCGAATATAGTAATATTCAATGTAAGTGAAGATTGTCCAATTGTACTTGATTCTTTATGCTTTTGATGAAATTATGCCGGAGTTATTATTTGAATAGAGTCTGGAAATGAGCATTCCGTTTCAACATTTCTCTGTATTTTTTGAACATATTATTAATATTTTTATTATTAATATATTATATATTATATATTATTAAGAGCGTACCTTATGAAATTATAACTCCTTACTAACTTTCCACATTTTATATTTATATTTTTACTATTGAACATAAAAATCCTGTTGATATTTAACATTTCACATTCTACTGTACCTACTGCCCACGCACAAGTTTAACTTCTGTGGGTCTTCCGTATTTATTCACCTTGTATCGTCAGTAAATTTAGAATATGTCATTTGTACCTGTAAATTTTTATTGTGAATAAAATATTATTATATATTATATATTATATATTATATATTATATATTATATATTATATATTATATATTATATATTATATATTATATATTATATATTATATATTATATATTATATATTATACATTATATATTATATATTATATATTATATATTTTATAATTATATATTATATTATAAAATCGCTGATTCACATTCCACAATGATATTGCTAGTAGTACGAATCTACCACAATTATTTTCAACACAGTAGTGACGAATACAAATTAAAATCGTTGATATATTTTGAAGTCTCCATTTTCTAGCATAAGATATATTTTCAGATTTGGCTAATACTTGAGAGTTGCATCAAAAATTGCGTGATATTTTTGAATTGAGCTTTATCTTATATGTGGATTTTGAAAAATTTACAAGATACATAAATTCAGTGATATGATAACAATAAGAAGCATATGGTATAGTCTTTGGTTGTGCTTTAAAAACGTGATATTCTCTCATCATAGATCCAAAATACCAATCGGTAGGTATTATAGAATTCAGATCACAAATATTTTTTTAATGTTGAATCGTAAATGACTACTAAATTATGGAAATGCAATAAAGCATTC
This sequence comes from Zygogramma bicolorata, assembly GCA_032362365.1. NCBI lineage: Eukaryota > Metazoa > Arthropoda > Insecta > Coleoptera > Chrysomelidae > Zygogramma > Zygogramma bicolorata. The sequence continues at coordinate 298,142 of JAVJAQ010000003.1, read as the reverse complement.
ATTCTTCTGAAAACGAATATAAGTGATAATTTTTCAAATGATAGCAATATCGAAATTATTAATTTTATCATTTGAATACATTAATGAATTTATATTGAAGCCTATAAATTCAAATATTCAATATTAATAGTCGAAAATTGTAAGTGCACGGCATTCTGAATCACTCTTTGATATCTCTTTTCTATAATATTCAGAAATTTGAGAACTTCAATCATCTCTTTATTAGTCTATATCTATCCTTGGAAAGAAGATAGAGTTTCGGCTATGCCAGCTTGATATTTGAGACGGCCCAACTCCTGTTATCACAAACCATATTAGTTAGCAAATGCTGCTAGAACTTGTTTTTGTTAATAGAAAATACAAAGGAGATTTTTTTCAGTTTGATCTCCATTGCATTTGTAGAATGTTTTTGAAATCTACTCTTCCATAAAGTCATTCCATTTATTTCTATTTGTCTATATTATCAACTCTCAAAACCTGTTGCTAAGAACGAAAGGATAAAAATACATATCAAGTGAGAAAATCAAAATCAAATTTTTTAGTCAATAATGAAATTGAGGATTGATTGATCAATAATGTTGTTACAAAAAAACGAGATATCGAATATGAAATATGAGTCAAAAAGAAATGAATGAAATAATATTGTGACAAGAAAATTAATTAAGGTATCGAATCTGAAATACTAGTCAATTAAAGTAAATAAAGAAATGAATGGAATATTATGAAAAAATGTTGAAACCAAGTTTCAAGTTGAGTGTACACACGACGTTTCGATTGCTGGTATCCGCAATCGTCTTCGGGTGATGACGACGACCAAAAAAAAAAGGTTTTGATTTGACTTTCTCACTTGATTTGTATTTTTATCCTTCCGTTCTTAGCAACAGGTTTCAATAGTGTTAATAATATAGACAATGGAAGTCCTTTCTTTCACAATTTGTTCTATTAGTTTTGTTGGGTTCTGCTTATTTGACTTGCCACAATTCGAAAAAATGAAAAATTAATATGAGATCTATACAAGTGTAAAAGGGCACACTAAAAAATCACAAAACACTCATTACTAATTTTGAAGCAATTGGAGTTGTCGAAAAAGGAACAGATTTGTGCTCCCATGTGAAGTGGAGAACAAGTCAGTTACAATGCATGCAATATCATATACTGCCGAATTGTTTCAATTTATCGTACTGTGAACATTTCCAGTAATTTTAAAAATTCGCTCATGCATTTTGGTAAAAACCAGTTCTTTAACCATTCGCCTTGTGCAAAACGTTATTCTAAGACCTATAATTCCGTTGCCTCTTAGTCCATTAACTTTCGAGAAGATGCAAATGACATTACGCTATAAGGTAGACACGATTAAATTTCCACAAAATTTATTGTCTTCGCGACATGTTTCGGTACACTGTACCTTTATCAAGCGAATGTATTTAAACACTAAATTATTCTTCGCTAAAAGCTCCTTAAATATATCAGGGCCTACTCTAATTATCTATGATTCCTAGAATAATACCACTGACAATGATGATGATTCCTAACTGATGGTGATAACTGATACTGATTCCTAATAATAATTATGATATCGGACCATAGTTACTACTTATTGATTGAATAAGTTCAACAAAGGGGAACTATTGAGATCCAATTGATCATTTAGCAAACAATTTGAATTTTTTAATTTATTGATTTCCAAAAATTCTAAATAATTAAGTCTAATGCCCTTATTTTCAACATGCAGAATTTCGAAATTTTTATCGAAGTCATGGCCTTTCTCCAAAATATGATTGGCATATGATGAATGAGTTGTTTTCTTTTCATAATTCATACGATGTTCACGTATGCGGTTTTTGAATGGTCTACCTGTCTGGCCAATATATACTTTGGAGCAAGATCCACAATTCAATTTATAAACTCCTGATTTTTCATCTTTTATTGTTTTATCTTTGTTATTCTTGATAAACCTTCCCAACGTGTTATCTGTTCTATATGCTACTTTTAAATTTTGTTTATGCAAAAATGAAGCTACTTTTTCCGTTTTTTTTTTTCATAAACAAAATTTAAAAGTAGCATATAGAACAGATAACACGTTGGGAAGGTTTATCAAGAATAACAAAGATAAAACAATAAAAGATGAAAAATCAGGAGTTTATAAATTGAATTGTGGATCTTGCTCCAAAGTATATATTGGCCAGACAGGTATACCATTCAAAAACCGCATACGTGAACATCGTATGAATTATGAGAAGAAAACAACTCATTCATCATATGCCAATCATATTTTGGAGGAAGGCCATGACTTCGATAAAAATTTCGAAATTCTGCATGTTGAAAATAAGGGCATTAGACTTAATTATTTAGAATTTTTGGAAATCAATAAATTAAAAAATTCAAATTGTTTGCTAAATGATCAATTGGATCTCAATAGTTCCCCTTTGTTGAACTTATTCAATCAATAAGTAGTAACTATGGTCCGATATCATAATTATTATTAGGAATCAGTATCAGTTATCAGCATCAGTTAGGAATCATCATCATTGTCAGTGGTATTATTCTAGGAATCATAGATAATTAGAGTAGGCCCTGATATATTTAAGGAGCTTTTAGCGAAGAATAATTTAGTGTTTAAATACATTCGCTTGATAAAGGTACAGTGTACCGAAACATGTCGCGAAGACAATAAATTTTGTGGAAATTCAATCGTGTCTACCTTATAGCGTAATAACTATGGATTTCCATCAAGTAAAGGCCACCTCAGTCCAAAAAAAAAAAAAAACCAAATGAGTTCAGAAATCCAACCAAAGAAAAATCCCCCGCCTAGAGAAAACAATACAACAGGATAGGGGTAGAGCGAGACGCGAAAATCTCGCAACCCTTCAAGGATGTCGTAAGGATAAAGTCCGGTAGCAGCAAATATATAATGATGTTACGTTTGAAAAAAAAAATATACTGAATGAAACAGAACACTATCAAAAGATGAATATGATGAAAATATATTCAGAATTGAGATGAAACAATTTTGACCACGATTTGTAACAATTCTTCATTATCCAGTTGCCAAAATATATTTTTCAAATTGCTTTTGGATTTTTGCGCACTCTGGTTGACTCCGGTATTTCATATCTGACATGTCAAATTGATGTCATGGACACTTAGGTCTTTGAATTTCAAGATGGCGACTGGCCACCTGGAAAAAAAATTAAATGGATAGCGGGGTCTTGTGATACATCATTTTGAAGCTCCTGACGAATACTTCACAACCCTAGAATATTAAGTCAATATCTTAACCCACTACAAAATGGCGGAAAATTTGATAATTGCCTGCGCATATCGACGTTTAACTTCATAATTTGAGGAAATGAGCTGAGTTTAATTCAGAAGATGCTCGAAATGGTTGCCTCAAATGTTTCAAGATGAGAACATCCTATCCGATATTTCACGTCGAACATTTTCAAACACAGCAACGTCGTTATTTCTACAAATATTTATAATTCTCTGTCGTACATTCAATATTGAAACATGTTCAGATTCGTACACCTCCTAATTCAAATAGACCCATAAAAAAAGTCTAAAGGTGTCAAATCTGGCAAGCGGGCTGGCCATTCCGTAGTACCCCGATGGCCAATCCAACGACCATCTTACTTGTCTGGAGTTATGTGGTGGTGCTCCATCTTGTTGAAACGATAATCCATATATGGAATTCGTTAGGATTCACTTCTACGATTTCGGTGATCAGAGGATCAACAGTAGTTGCCAGCATATTCAAATACAATTCCTCTGTTGTATTTTGTTCAATTGACCATTTTGGAGATAGTTTACGTGGTACCACTGGTACCTATCTACTTATAAAATCGGAAACTAAATGAGAATATTTGAACTGAACAATGATGTTCGTTGTACACTTTTGTCCTTTTTTATGAACAAAAAAATAACCTATCAAACCTTATCGGGTTGTTGGAATTGCCATATGACAGAGAAAACGAATATTTCTTGCCATTTTGAAGTAGGTGAAGATATTGACTTCATATTCTAGGGTTGTAAAGTATTCGTCAGGAGCTTCAAAATGATGTATCACAGGACCCCCCTTTTCATTTAATTTTTTTCCAGGTGGCGCCCAGTCGCCATTCTGGATAATTATATTTGTTCATGATTTTTTTTTATTCATTACCGTGAAAATATACAGACATAATATCAAACGAATACTATAAACTGACTGTGGTCAGTACTCGTTTGATAATGCCCGTATGGGACGGAACTGCATCAGTAACGTTAGTTATTTCAGTTGAAATGTTTGAACTGAAATACACTTTTTTGGTTTTCTCTCATCTGAAAATGAAGGGCTTCAAATTCTTTGCATATTTGCACCGATACGTTACTGCAATATTACGAAAGTTATAACTCGGAATTTTAGAAACGAAGATTTTTTTTATTTTGGGTGTCCCTTCCATAGCTAATGTCGCATATTTTCGTCGACAAATATTCAGAAGAAATCTTCTTCCACGAACATTTTGAGACTGTGAATAACCAAATCAACATACCCAAGATCATAAAAATCGTGAGGACAATGAGGTGGCCCGGTAGATAATCAGATTCATCACCGCAGAGTCTTCATTGAAATTTTAAGTTATAAGTAGGAGTTATAAAATTTCCAGTTGAAATTCGGAATTTTTATGTGAAGTTCCGAGTTGTTACTCATAATTTTGAGATTCAATGACAAAACTCGAAATTTTAATGTAAAATACTGGGTTACAACTCAGAATTTTGAATTAGATTCATCACCGCAGTGTTTTCGTTACAATTCAGAGATAAAGCTCGGAATTTAATATTAGAATTCGGAGTTATAGTTCGGAATTTCAGAAGTGAAGATTTTTTATTTTGGATATCCCTTCCAGAGCTTCGTACAAATCTTCCTCTATTTTGGCAAATATCATTCAGAAAAACTCCTCTTCCACGAACATTTTGGGACTGTGCATTACCAAATTAACTCAATCCAGATCATAAAAATCGTGAGGACGATGAGGTGGCCCGGCAGATAATCAGATTCCCCAGCGCAGAGTTTTCATCGAAATTTCGAGTTATAAGTCGGAGTTTTGAAATTCCCAGTTGAAATTCGAAATTTCCATGTAGAGTTCCGAGTTGTAATTCAGAATTTTGATATTCAATGATAAAACTCGTAGAATACTGGGTTATAACTAAGAATTTTGAATTAGATTTATCATCGCAGTGTTTTCATTGAAATTTCGACTTATAAGTTAGAGTTTTAAAATTCCCAGTTGAAATTCGGAATTTTCATGTGAAGTTCCGAGTTGTAACTGAAAATATAAAAATTCAAAGATAAAACTCGGAATTTTAATGTTAAATAGTGAGTTATAACTTATAACTCAGAATTTTGAATCAAATTCATCAACGCAGTGATTTCGTTAGTATCCAGAGATAAATCTCTGAATTTTACATTGAAATTCTGAGCTTCAATACGGAAATTTGGGAATGAACATTTTTTTTCATTTTTGGTGTCCCTTCCAGACCTTCGTACAAATATTTGTCTATTTTGACAAATATTATTCAGAAAAACTCCTCTTTCACGAACATTTTGAGATTGTGAATAACCAAATTAACATACCCAAATTCATTAAAACCGCGAGGACAATGAGGTGGCCTGATAGATGATCAGATTCATCACCGAATCACCGCAGTGTTTTTATCGAAATTTCGAGTTATAACCTGGAGTTTCCCAGTTGAAATTCGAAATTTTCATGTAAAGTTACGAGTTGTAACTCAGATATTTGAAATTCAAAGATAAAACTCGAAATTTTGATTTAAAATACTGAGTTGAAACTCAGAATTTCGAAGACAGAACTCGGAATTTCAATTTAAAATAATGAGTAAAATTTTGAATAAGATTTATAACCGCAGTGTTTTCGTTGAAATTCCGAGGTGATATAACAAGTTATATAAGTTATAACTTTGAAATTCAGAAATGAAGACTTTTGATTTCAGGTGTCCCTTCCATATCTTCGTACAAACTCGCCTAGCGAAAACAAACCCAGACGGGCCAGGGATAGAGCGAAGCGCGAAAAATCCCGCAAACCCTTCAAGGATGAAGTCCGACAGCGGCACGCACACATCAGGATCAGGACTCTCGGTGCTTCCGCGTACACCCCGAAGCACCGACGCTGGTGGAGGGGAGAGGCGCGCTGGCTCGCTCAGTGGGGCGCGAAACAAAATCAAATCGCTCCTCGCTGCAGTTGTAGATCGAACGGTGCGACAGTTGCATCTTGCAACGCGACTTCGAATTTTCTTTTCCTTTATGTTACGTTGAATGACTCTGAAGGATAGGATGGACGCGAATCAGGCCGCAGAGGAAGGCAGACCCTCCGACGGGCCAGTGCCGGCTCCCGGTCCGAATGTGCCCGCGATGGTGGGGAACTGTGCCAGTGGTGGGTCGAGCGCGAGACAATCGCCGAAAGTGTGCGTTACCCCGTCGCAGATTCTTCTGCAGAGGAACTCGCTGTCGCCCTCGGTGCCCAGGAAGGTGATGAGCAAGAACAACAACAATACAAGTTAGTGTCGGCGGATTTTGAAAATTCTTCACCACGTGATTTTTTTTCCGAAAAAAACATCGGGAAAAAAATTCTCTTCGCAGTTTTTTGTGTTCTTAACCTATCACAATCTGGAAAAATTAGAATTCATATTGGAGTATTTACAAGTGTAGAATGGCAGTCTACCCCCCAAGTTTATGCGTTAATTAAAAACAGTTTTTTCGGAATGGAACACGTCCAAATGGTCAGCAACTTCTCGTATAATTCAAATTTGACTATTAAAAAATTACAAGAACTAATATTCAAACAGACACTTATCGTTGTTGACGTTTCGGAAACCAAATCAGTTTCCGTTCGTCAACAAATAAGTACTTCTATATAGGTTGTTGGAAAATCTATCAAATCTCAGATTTTTGACAGGTTAACAACTCAAAAAACTACGTAGGAAACGATCATCCAACACAAAAAAAATGCCTTCCAAACGATATCGTGAAAAACTTTTTCAGTCATTTGGAAACACCAAACTGACATTATTTGCACTCGACGCGCGTTTCACAAACAAGTTCAGCATCCTCCAGAGAAAGTTGATACTAAATCTAAAGGAGTAGGTTCAGTTATTCATATATTTAACAAAACAACGTACTTACTGCGAAGTTTTTTTTTGGTCCGATGTGGACTTCGTCTGTTAATGATTACGCATTCCAATTATTGTCTCAACAATAAACTAAAAATCAGGTTGAAAGGGATATGCCCTTTGTCACTATTCATACTATTTTACATTTTGCAGCCTTGTATCATGCATAATATCCTTGATCAGTCTCAGATTGCACTGGACTCTTCTACCCTTCCGTGTCTTATCTGTGCATAGTAATCCTTGAAGCAGGTTTCTATAACTCGTCGACTCTGACAAATGTATTTATTGTTGCAATCTCGACAACTGATTATTTCCGACTTTTTCTGTGTTTTCTAATTAATCTCTTGGTTCACCAATGAGCTCGCTAAAGTGTTATTGTGAATCAGAATATCAGAAAATACAGAAGTCAGGAAAATACGAAGTCAGTTGTCAAGATTGCAACAATGAATACGTTGGTCATAGTCGACGAGCAATAGAAAACCGCTTCAAGGAACACTATACACACATAAGGCACAACAGGTTTCGAGTATGTGTATAATACATGGCTGCTCAATGTATTCCATAGTCTAGGAATAGCACAATATAAAAGTAGTATGAACGGTGACAAAGGATCTATCCCTTTCAGCCCGCTATTCATTTTATTGTCGATAAATCAATTAAAATAATTACTCAGTAGCGAACAGACGGATTCCATATCTGAACAAGAAAAACACTGGCGGGTAGTTCTCAGATTGTAAAATATATGACTGACAAACCTCGTCTTTCGATTTAGTACCACTTTTTTTTCCTGAAGATGCTAACCTTTTTAGTAAAACGCGCCTCTATTGCGAAGAATATCAGTTTGGTGTTGGGGTTATTAATCTCTACATAAAGTTTTGATAAGTCATTTGTGTTGGGAACACCCGTTTTCATATACGATTTACGCTCGAAAAGTTGTCAACTAACTTTTTTGACATGCGGTCCACCACATCTTCCTGGTTCCCCTTATCTTACAATCAAATCTCAATGATTACTCATTATGTCACACTGAAAAAGATGAAATTATAAAAAACGCATTCTGTCAAATATGTTTTTTTTGACAGAATTCGGACGTCTTACAAATATACGCTTATAAATTAGCAAAATATCAGAGGAGCGTACTCGGGAGCGTATTTTGAGATTTGATTGCAACAGACTTGAACACTTGACCTAATAATTTCATTTCGTGGATGCAAGGCATAAAATCGAGTTTGATAACTCATCATTTGTTGCATCAAACGATAAATATCAAAGGTAGAAATGACTCTGAATTCCTATAACATTGTGTCAACTATCATAATTGCTTTTGACATACTTATCATGAATATCACAATTCCTGCAATACGGTTATTAGAAGGCTTGTTGTTATCAGACGGCAAAATGTGTGCGATTTCCATAACGCTTCAAAATAATTACGCCACAGAACTTCACTCTGAGTTTCACTCATGTCATCATTTTGATTACAAGACAATTGCTTGAACAGTTGCTAATAAACGAACAAATTTCATATATGAAAAATATAATAACTTTGCTACGCACCTGTATTACAGTTCAAAAAAAATTATTCTTCACAATACTCAGCATCGAGCCAAATGTATTCACTTAATTCATCAACACTGTCAAAAATAAATATATAATCACATCAAGTCAAATAGAAATAAAAAATATTTAAAGAAACTCTGCGTACAGAACTGACACACCTACATTTGAATTTTATGGTACCTAATTGACGATTTTTTCTAAACAGTATCTTAAATATTCTGCTAAATTGTCAATAATCACCATCATAAAAAATGTAAATCTCAACGACGAGTTTTTTGACTAGTTTGCATAAAAATCAAATTGTAACTACGAATATTACTCGTACTTATCAACTGAACTTTCAAAAAGAAGGAAGACAAAATATAATCGAAACTACTCCCCTGACTATGCATACATCTCGACGGGTATTGTAAATTACCTAAGTATATCTAGAATTATTCGAGGTTTCATTTTCATGTTGTATCGATAGGGCAAGTTCCAGGTCGTATCTATTCCTCACAGAATCTCCAACGTATTGCAGAATGGGGTATGCAAATGATTTTGCTTGAATATTCTCTAGAAATATATCCGTTAGTTTTGATAATAGTATCCGTTCATGTTTTCACTAGATGTAGGTACGCACACTTCAAATTATGTTAATCTGGATATTTATTAGGTATTCATCATGTGACTAGACTCAACCTTTCTTTGATTCTTCCTATAAATGATAACTTCCAACTGAAAAGTGGAAAATTCGAATGAATTGATATTCTTGTGAATTTTCGGAGAATTATTTGCTTGGACCATCGACAAACCTGTTAAATGAGCTGAATAATATTCCCATTTCGGATGCAATTTCATTGCCGTTGTTTATTTTGATTGTAATATTTTGAATATTTTCTACATCCTCATGTACTTATGAATATGTAAATGTTCCTTTCGACACATCGATCTGATTTTATCAGGTTTTGATTCGGGTTTTGATCTTTACATTCATACTTCAAGTCTAATAATTAAAGAAATTGAATATATCGCAGACTTTCAGTTCATTTCTAATAATCTCATGAGACACAGGGCAGACTTCAGATTTCAGTCAGGTTTCGTTCTCATAAAAATTTTAATGGCTATTGTACTGTGCATTTTTTCCAGCTTCTGTTCTATTCTAACAGCAAAAGCTTATGTTTGAAGTTATTTTCGTTCATATTCAATATTCTGCATCGTTGGTGACATCTCTGCCTAATTTGAATTACTTATCTCTTTACTTATATATTGATTACATTTTGTACCATATTCAATTACCTACTACCCAGACATATTTTGCGGTGACATGAATACATTGCGCACTATAATCATTACTATTGTTTTATTGATTGTATTGTTCTTCAACACTCAGTAAAGTGCTTCATACACTCAGTACACTCTGGAAATTACGCAAGAAGTTACCTGATCGAATAACATTAAAAACTGCTTATAGACTTATAGAATATTCCCTGAAACTGAATTGAGGGCTTAATGTCACTCGGAAATTCAGTTTTTAACATTGGATTTCTGGAATTCAATATGAATTTGCAAGCTTTCTGATCAATTTCTGTATATACAGTGTTTTCTGAATTTATTCACTTTTAATATTATTTTTCCCCTTCCTGTTTGAAGTTTCTCTGAATTATTTTACCCAATAGTAAACAGTTATCTCGACAGTGTTTCAGTCTCGGTTTCAGTTGAAGTCAGAAGAAAATCAAGTGCGCCTTTCCAATGATCAATTTACTATAAAGTTTCGAGTTGATGTACGTACCTACAATAATATAAATGTATAGGTAAACTTGGACACAAATATGAAGATAAAATATAATTAGGTGAAAAATTAGGTAACAACGACAAACACCAATATGAACACACTCCAAGGTCAAATGAAATTACTTAAGTACATAAAAAAACAAATGAAGGAAGTGCTTTTCTTGAGTGTTCCGAATAACTCAGGTCTATGAATTGTGTACGTGTTTTGATTTTTTTTTCAACTGGCGGAATAAAAGTAAAGAAGTTCCCCCACTAATCTCTTTCAAAAATAACATAATTCGTATAACACAATCCTACTACCGAGTCAAAGTGATTAAATTTGATTTGTAGCTGTCCTAAATATATTGCTAGTGTGTCAGATATTTCCGACCTCAAGAGCAGATTCCGAGGCAGATTCTGTGTGAATTTTTTTTTTGCAATTCAGTAACGGTCGAAGGAAGAAACTAGGAAAACAAGACATCGAACGTTAAATCATATCAACCACTTGAGTACATATATATTTGACAGAATATTTAGCAGTTTATGTGAAAAATGGTCACAAATTGTTCTGAAAGGGATTTTTGAGTAGTTCTCCATTGAGACCGAGTTCTCCACAAACACCTAAATCTGTGACATTTATACTTTTATATAAATTAAAGAAACAAATGTCTAAAAGAAAAAGACAACTTTCAAATTATAGCAACTGAGTATACAAATAATACAAAAATTTCAGTGATATTGAATTGGAGAAGGTAAGATTCAAGTTTTGGGCAAAATCAAAAATTATTCTATAATGGTTTGACATATTTTAATAAAATTAATACATAAAATGAAGAACTCTGATAGATTAACAAATTTCAGAATGATATGTGTACAATTTGTGGGAAAACTAACATTTTCCAGAGAATATGGAATTTCATCTTCGAGATGAATGGTCATGCATCGTGAAATTTTAAAATAACTATTTTTACAATTTTTGTTCTAATTGATTCAGTTTTATCAAAAGTATAATTTAATTCAATTGAAAAAACCAAACACCGATCTGTGAATTATATGCGTTTTTAGGAAACAAGTATTTGTAATTTTCGATTTTGACATGCAAAAATTTGAATGATGAATATAAGTAATTAAAAGTCGCCAAAAATATTCAACTGGAAATGTCTCATCTCTCAAAAACGCATTCCAATTAAATACTTAGCTCTAAATCATTGAATTCAAACAAAAGTTCGGACAAATATTTACTCCTGGTTGTTTTCTTTCATATACACGAAGACGCTTACCGAAGCAGAATGTAAGGATAATAAAATGGAATTAAGGCAACTACGTTTTCAGCAAATGAGCTGAAACTTTAAATCCGCTTCGGCATATATATTTTTCCTTTGAACCTGACTTATTGGCGAACAACTCGAAATCAATATAGACATACCCATTGACATTTCGTTCAAAAGTGTAAGCGCAGTTTATGTTTTAGTAAAGTTAAAAAGCTTGTAGAAACCACTCAACTTTTCGAAAATTTTTATTTGAATCATCATAATCTCTCTGAAAATACTTTGAATTGGGTAGTTGAGAATAGGAAATAATATGTATATCTTAGTTTTTATGGAATTCCTTTTGAAGGTTTCTCTAGAAAAGTTCCATAAATTGTAGTACTTACCCAATGAGAAGAGTGATTGAGCATGTAGCTGAAGTGAAGAAGCTAATTAGAAAATGTAAATTCATGGAAACTCTTCATAGATCTTAAACCTTTCGAAAAGATGATAGCTCTAAATAGTTCACAGTATTTCCATAAGAAACTCATTGCTCTAGAGGATTCGAACAGATTTCCGAAAAAGTTACTATGCAAGTTGCACATGGTGATTCTATTAAATCACAACAACTCCTTGGTAATCCAAAAAAAGATGAATTAGGAAAATCAGGAATGTCGGGGTAATACGAAATCAGTTAGCAGGATTGTAGCAAAGATTACATTGGTCAAAGTCAGCTAGCTATGAAAAGTCGCTTCAAGGAGCAGTATGCTCACATACGATACAAAACCTTGTTTTGTCCACCATACCCTGGTACCTAACACATTTTCAACCAATTGCATGTAACAATTTTAAACACAATAATTGATCCTCCAAACTTCTTATTACTTCACGATACAATTTCAATTAAAAACCAATATCTAACGACATTATGCATGAAAAGATTGCTAGCTCGGTATGGGGGTAATTTAATTAATCACTGGTCGCATCAGTACAGTTTTTTAGAGCTTTTTATCGCATTTTTGCTATTGATGGATATACTTTTTGTACGATTTTCAGGCAATACCCTCTGAAAGAATTGAAATTTCCGCATTTTATCTCATAGTATGACTTCCGCATACCTAGTAGCTATATATTATAAATTTAAATTGCCACGAGTCGAATACAGAAATGCTACGTGAGCCTCATAGTCGCAGCATGTACAGTGTGTCTCAAAAGTTTCGAGAAATATCAGGTTATATCTCTCAAGGTTTTTGGAAACATGCCTATCCATTTTCTGAACTCAAGACAGAGATGAAAGAGCATTTGCTACCTATACACATTGAAAAACTTTTTTCTGTTGTACGATTTGCAATACATTGATAATATTTCATATATCTATACGAGCTATTTCGTAGAGGCCATCTGAAAAATATAGGTTCTTGGGAAAATAACTATATCTATGCTATTATTATAGTTATATACTATTTAATATGTTGTTTGGAGTGCCTAAAATAAGGGTGAAATTTTTGGCATGGTCACCCAAATTGGCAAGGCACTGTACGAAAAAGGAACATGTGAGCTTATTGTAATTTTGTATAGTGTACAATTTGGGAATGATTCCTTTTGATCTTATAAACTTATATTTTGTCTTTGGATATTCGGTTTGGGTTTCCTTCATATCAATACGAAAAATAGAAAGAGAGAGCGATAGAATATATGGTTTTGTGATATACTGCTCTGGTGAAGAGGGTTGCTAATGAATGTTGTTGGCGATTGATAACATTTTGTGTTGATTCCCAGTTCTTTCGCCACGAATTGCTATCGAAAGATGTCCCCGTGAAATTTATACACCAAATTTTCAATCAGAGATGTCACTTGTTTTTTTTTGGATTTCCGGATTTTATCGAGCATTCCTGGAAACAGATTTTCCAAATGAAATACCCATCCATTTTTAAGGGGCGCACATTCAGGAAAGCTCCCTGTTTTTTGGTGAACGAATATTATAGAATCTGGTTCCACTTGAGAGTTGCACTGAGAAGTACATTCAGTACAGTATCACTTGGTATCAAACGAAATCTTATGATTTGAGTGATACTCAATACCTACTCAGTTTTGAGATACCCCTTGCAAACGGCTGTGAATGACACGACCTGAGGAATTCAATAGTCAAGAAGACAACATATTTTTTTGTACGAAATTCAAGGTAGATGTTTCTTCCTAATACATCAACAAAAATGTAAAGGTACCTCGAGGGGTGTCTAACTTCAGAAATCCGCTGAATACAAAGATTAGAGATCTTACGAATTTATGTTGAATTCCAGAAATCCAACCTGATATTCCGGAAACGCAATGGAAATTTTGAAATCTCAATGAAATATACCAATCCAATTGGTAATCTTGAATTCAAAATATAAATTTCGAAATCTAATGGAATCCTCAAATCCAATCAGATATATTGATATTCGAGTGTAATTATTGCAATCTTTGCAGAAAACTCAAATTCTTGATAGAATTCATAAATCTTAGGTGTAATCCCAAATTTCCAGATGACATCTTGAAGTTTGAAGAAAATCACGGAACCTCTATTGAAATCCACAAATCTGATATTGTTGACTGCGAGTGATAATTGCAATTCCTTATGAAATCCTGGAATTCTAAAAGAAGTCCCTGTAGAAATTTCAAAATTCCTTATGAAGCCTGGGAATTCATGTGGAAATTCATGGTGTACAAACTTCACAAAAGTGAAACATCCCTCAAAGTACCTATAATTTTCAAGGGCATGTGCTTCCCTACACACTTCGAAACATCGATATAATTCATAATCACGCAGTATTAACAGCGTTCTGAGTTCGGCCATTAGACAAAACGGCACCACCTTGTAGAAAACTTTCACAATAGCTGAGTTACCACTAACAATACCGCTCTGCTGATCAAAGACGTCATAACAGAATATATGAGAATACGATATCCAGCCGTATCATTTTTAGGTTGATTGCATCCGGTTCCGGTATTTGGTTTTGCATTTATTATTTCTACAAGTGCCACTACATACAAATGGCAGAAAGCAAAAGTAGTTTTCATTCGCAATTGCTCTGCATTTTTTTGATAACAATGGACGTTCTTTCGAAACGTACCATGTCTTTCCAACCCTAGAACATATATTCCGATATTCTGAAATGCGCTAAATCCATTAGTTTTGATAAAGTAGTTGACTGCTACGTAAACTGACATCTTTGTTAACGATTTCTCAGTCGAGAACTTGACATTTCGTCATATGATTTCTAAATGGGCTGAAATTACGAACGTCAACATTCAAAAGTTGAATCTCAGGCGAGCTATGGATCAACGAGGTCTCACCTTTTAACGTGCGACATCTAGCACAGGAGAAGATATGGATGAAGTCTGTTCGAGTCTGGTCTACCATCCAAGATCAAGTCCGCGCGAAACGTTGTTCAACCTCATACACTCGAAGTTAGCCGTTAGCCACTAGCCACACCTGTTTCTCAGTTCGGACGGAGGAACACAAACTAATTAATCGTATTTCAATTATAATTCATAACGTTACATTCAAAAATGAACATGAATAATGAATCATCTAAAATACCTAAATTTCTATACTTTTCAGTTTCTCAAGTGTTTGGAGTCATAAATGAGTGACCAATTTTGTTTCCATGAAAATATAATATATCGTGACAAAAACGTTAATGCGTTCCTCCAGAAGCTCTTCTCTCTGTAATGAGAGGTGTAATAAGTGCCCTGAAGCAATTTTATCATCATTTATGATCAGCACCGATTGAATATGCGAAACTCCAGGTGAAATTTGTTAATTCGTTACCATAAAAGTCCATGTCAATTGGCAATTAGTCAAGTTTCATTTTTCGAGTTCAATTCCGTTCGTCCAGAATTGCCCATAAAAACCACACACACATTGTAAAGTAGCCCAAAATTGATCCGATTCACTCGAAACACTGATCCTTTCCCATCAATTTATATTTTCTCCAAAGATTCTTGTACTCTGTCAACGTAATTGTTTAAAGCCACGTAACTGTAGGTATTTGTCAAAAAAACCACAGGTAAGATCGAGTTAACAGTAGCAAAAACTCCCCGCTCTGGCATGGCGGCTATATTGATGTACACTCGCAGAAGAAATTGTGATGATGGTCAGTTCGGTAGATCTCACGGCTTTCTATCGATTTTATTTCAGTTGGCTGCGAAAAATATGGGCTCATTTTTTTGGAATCTCCTAGCGATAAAAGATTTAAGACGTAGATGATCAGGGTCGGTTCTAAACACCTGCCCTTGAAATTGGTGAGTTTTATGATATGATAAAAATAACAATGTTATTGCTCTCATTGAATGGCCAGACAAATTAGACAGTCAATCATTTGAGGCATAGTGGTTTCATCGCGAAACCACCGAATCAAAGTTCTGTATTTCAATTCACAGTGATTTTCAATCATAACCGCCTCAATCTCAGGCAGCATCTGTCCCGCTGAATTGAATGAAATTTCTGAAATGTCAGTTGTTCACTTGTGCATCAAGGGTAGTTCAAACCTTTTTGGTAGAATTAGTGATGTTTATGTCGCAGTTATTTCAACATGGAACCATATCTTGCAGGGCGAATTTTGAGGAATGTGATTGATTATCATCATTGAATATGTTATTTGATCAATGTGAATCATATTTTGCACAGAAAAAAATTAAAACCAGACAAGTAGTGTCATGGTCCTCTCGTAAAAACTGTCATGCGAATGCAACCCATTGAAACGTCGTGATCAAACTCATTTCACTAAATCTTTTAAACAATGGAAGTCTGAACTACTATCACAAAAATTTGAAAAACATCTAGCGTGATCTATAACTCCCAAACTAGCTGCTTCATCTACTCTAAAAATCGTATTCACCTGTGGTGACTTATACAAGACTTTGTACTTGCTCCAGATTTACCTAAGTGCAGGATGTTTTCCGGTGAAATATTGTCCCGTAACTACCACATTACCTCTTCATCTAATTTATGAACTGCTCCTCAGAATCAAACCTACCTGTGGGTGAACTTGAACTATAATAAAAATACATTAAGCACCTTTCTATGTCCAGTAGGAACATTTGTTTTATGTATACACAAGTATGCTGCCGAATGGTTCAGTATTGCCCCAAGAAATATGCACATTAAAGTTAGCCCTTTGACCCCCAAAGAGTTTTTCTTCTTATGTGACACTGGATCAGTCCTGATGATAATTGAGTTGTTGGCTACCACATATCTGATCATAAGTTTGATATCGTTCGGTAATAATCAGTGAATCATTGATGGACTCTCTCTGGAGGACTCTCTGGCACATCCAGATTACTGCTGTAGTTTCAGGGATGTTGTTTATATGGCTGTTTCCAATCATCTTGGGTGCCGAAGCGCTCTGAGGGTCTCACTGATTTTTACGGTAGCACATTTGCTATTTCAACTGTACGGGAACTCACTTATTGTCTAATCTAATTCGCATGATTCCAACATTTCAATTCACAAACGACAATATGCTGTAAGGATTCTCACACCATTGGGATTTGTTGCAGAACTTGATACCTAATAATCGCTTTGCTTCTATCTCCAATACCCTGGCGGTTTTCAATAAATTTCGATTATATCCCGTACTCCAACATTTTCCACCGGAATTTCCAGACCGAGCCGTAGTTCCATTGAAAATTTCCCAGGCGGGCGCAAGAGATAAAATAAAAATGGCGTGTCTGTACGGCATGAATAAAAGCCTGGCCATACGATAAAACTTTTGTGTGCGATTGTACTTTGTGAAACTCCATTCCGCTATGAAATTGTCTGAACCGGCGGTGAAAAAGTGTCTCGGGAACTTTTTACCGACGCTTTTTTCCTCGAGACCGACAAACTCGTTGCCGACTAGTTTTTGCCCTAAAAATTTTTCGAGCTCCACAAAAAGTCTAAATTATCGATTTGATAGCGCTACCGAAATTGAAGTGGGCATTCCACCGTGGAAAAAAGGACGCACAAAAAGTTGCTCGATGTATAAAGAGATGTGTCTAGTGTACTGAAAAACTCATCCCATTTGCCGTGCTCGATGATACCGTACGTTTCGGAGACGGGAGCCAGTTTTTGTGGTGGAGATATATTTTAGTTTCTTGCGATGCATCCTTCTTCGGCTTTCCAGGCATAACGAATTTAATAAAGAACGCCAAGTTGTGATCTCCGCATTATTATTATTATGATTTCATAACTTCGAAAATGGGACTACTAAAAAAAGAAGACATAACAATGAAAATGTAATAAAAATGATGAAAAACCCCAGAGTTCAATGAAAAAATTTCGGAACAAACTGTACTCGTGAGTCGAGGTGTCATTTATACATAAAGTACCGAAAAAAAAGTAAACATTGCCAAAGATCAAAGCAATTCTCAAATCCTTTTTTGAATTTATTTTTTTATTACTGTTCATTTCTATTTTTAATGCTTGTTTCAATTTTTTATATTTGATTTATGTTTTTGGACGTTTCAGAACAATGTTTGGATAATTCGTTTCTGGTTAACTATCCATTACAATTTTCTTGTATAAATATTTTACTTTCGTTTCAGTTTTTCGATCTAATGAACTTTGACAATTTTCACAATCATAAATAAATAATATAGGCAATAGAAAACGAATGCCACTCAAAAATGTTATATCACTCACAGAGGTATAAATTCAATTTTCGACCTATGGATCGATTATCTGTCGGTTTCAGAAAACACCCCTTTACATCTCAAAAGCTCATTAGAATCCAATTATTTTTCTACAGGCTTCTGAAAATATTCTGTTAGGATAATTGATTCATAGATATGCTATAAAATAATGAACATTTGTGAAATATCAGTGTGAACTACTTTGAACCTACTGATGATGTAATCTCGCTTCAGGAAAAATGGGTCGGAATTATTCGATCTGCGTGTTTACAATATCTCATATATATTCAAATTAGTATGATAAAAGCACAGTAAAGGATAACTTTACTGTGATAAAAGGGTCATTCTACCTACTCAATTTGTTCGGACCCAATAATGATAATCAACCTTTGGACGGTGCATTGACTGATGATTGATCAGACTAAAATATCGTAGACTGAGAATGAATTTCAAAAACAATATTTATCTGTTCTTAGTGTCTTTGGATTTGTCTATAGAAACCAGAACATTGAATTTTTTTATTTCGGTGATATCGAAACTATGCCATATCCTCCATACGAGGACACCAAAACTCACTCCCAATAATTATATTCAATCTGTATTTTGTCAATTATTATGGATTTATAGTTCCAACTCAAAGTCAAAGCAGTCGAACGACGAATTATCATAAAATGAATATACCTAGTTGTTGAGAGCAATATTTCTCAGCTATATTTTTATAGTTTTACCATGAATGATTATCAAAAATGTTGTCTCACCATCGTAGATTTTCCTCTAGATTCCACTAGCTAAACTCTATCACCATAGCATGGAAACATTGAAGGCATGAACATTGTTTATTCGTTTTGCTGACAGATAAATTTGTCATCGGAAAATCATTAGCATAATTATAACGGAAGAGAAGCCTCAAAATCGACCCCTACGGAACACCCATTGAACACTGTAGTTTTTCAGATCTGGTTCTTTAAATTTAACCGTAATGTATTCTATGTAAATGATGAACGTTTGGTCCTTACTGTTGTTTCAGTTTGTTGGGAAGGTCATGGTTGACAATATCGATCGAAGCTTCTGCCTGGATCTAGAGCTACCGTGGATTATATTAAGGAGTTCAAGTATTTCAGTGTCTCCGTTCACAATTTGTAGAAAGCCAAACTGGTTTTAAGCGAACATATCATTATTTGAGAATCAAGTATTTTTTACTAGTTTCAATAGATATTAACCAATAATAGTGTTCAGGGTTACCTTTTACCTTTGCTTGAATACTGAAATACAATATATGTCAATTTTGAGTATTTGGAAACAACAAATGAGAAGTTATTTGTTGTTCTATGTTGTTGTGTCACGATATTGTTGTAAAACGATTTTCGTAATGATTTTAGCATGTATACACATTGGTACTCATGTTTGGATTGGATTGCAGTTATTCGTGTTATTCATATGTAGAAGTCATGAATGCTCAAAATATGAAGTTGACACATTAATGATTTTTTGAAAATGTATTTTGATTATCTAGCGATTTCACATTGGCCTGAAGCATTTTTCTGAATGCTTTATCTTAACGGAACTGTATTATTCAAACAAAGCCCATGTAATTAACGAAATGGGCTTCAAGGCACAAAACATGGCAGACCCAGTCCACCCCATGTGCTTGCCTGTCCCCCTACGAATACGTTGAATCAAGGCCTTATTCAACCGTCCACCTCTATGTAACTCTGGGTCAATCTGTCGGTCTGTTGGAAAAAAATAATAATCCTTCACCCTCCGTTCCTAGCGAACGGTAAGCCGAATTTATCGATTATTTCCACCATAAAATGGCACAAAAAAAGCGCAGGGGGTCGAAATCTAGGATGGCCCCCGAAATTCTAAAGAGTTCCGTTAACAGGCGGGTTTTGCATTGTGCCAATTTGGCTCTAGTACCGGCCGGTCTAGGATTGGGTGAGCTTTTCTGTGGGGTGGGGCCTCTCACCTAAGGGGTGCCTATCAATAAGGGTGGTGAAACGTAAGGGTTCTTCAGGTACGGGGCGTCTTTTTTTGCCATGTTGTAAAAACTCACCCCTTTTAACTTGGCGAAGGTCAGTGTGGATGAATAAGTATATGCACGTCTTGAATATGGGAATATGAGTTTTTTGCCGAGAGGTACCTACGTGATGGTACTTTTTATAGAAGATCATTGAACGTGAGAATATTTTTTTTGTCTAGATGTTTCGGAACGCTGGATTGTCTTACGATGAAAAAATTGAATGTATTTGAATAGAAGATGGTCCGAGCTGTTGTTGATTATGGGAAGAGGTACAGTTAAGTGATATGATAATTCGAGGCGGTGTATTCTGTTTTTTATTTAACTCGAATGAAAGTGAATGAAGAATCGAGTTGATCATGGGAAAAACTTCCGAGTTGAAGTATCAAAGAATGGTTTGATTTTTTCCGTGATCGATTGTCACACATTTATTTTTGCCATACTATACTTTGAATTTTTGGCTATTTTATAGATTATATGAAATTATTCAAAATTTTTGTGGTGCACTTACACACACAAACAGAGCTAATGGGATTTTGGATTTCACTTAATGGCTGTATTCTAATGTCTTTGAATCTTTGGAAATTTGGTAGTAATGAAATAAAATTATACTCAATATAATATATATTTATTTTTATATACACAAACGCATGTTTCGAAAGGAACTTAATCCAATATTAATGAATGATGGCCAGAAAAACAAAATATTTATCTATTCCTATCATTCTGTAGACGACATTTTGTTATTTCAATAACAACCATATTATGAATACCAATTCATGTTTTGTATGTAATTGTTGAAAAATTCCACTCATATAGGTTTCTACAAAAATTCGGTTTCTGTTTCTTGGGAATATAGTTCGGATGTTCGGAAAGTGCATTCTATCTTCATTTTCATGAGAAATATAAATGATTTTTGGTGGAACTCTAGGAGGATTGAATTTGAGACAATATTGGACATTTTTCAGAGTTTCAATTTTTCCACTCAAGAAGTATTTGAACCTAGTTACACTCAATAGACTATCACAATAATTCACAATATCACAATTCTTCATTGCAACCCCTGTATTTTATAAATACGCCAAACAATCACTATCAAATTGTTTCTCTGACTGCTATAGTTTCCACAAAACCGTATATCCAATTTGACCCATCTCTGATTTTATCTGATCACAACCAAAAAACTGTTACTCCAAGCTGTACCTGAATAATTTACATAACAGCGTTGTCTAGACTCGATTTAAAATTTGAAGATAAACCACTAGCAATGCTTTTTTCGTTTTATCATTATACCAAAGCCACTTTTTTCACGATGATTTACAACCGGAGTTGAGTTTTTATGATTGAAATTCAGATTCAATCGACTATGCACTGGAAAAAATTAATAACGTCAGCGCATAAAAACCTCAAGATTAAGTATGGTTGGATTCGAGGACCGGATCGGCCCACTTTGCCTGAATCAAATGAAAGCAGGTCACCCGAACAGGATTGGTATAAGTATACAGAAAGCACTGAGTAGGTGCTTTCGTAAATTCAATACATAAATTGGAGGGCAAATGAGTCGACATCAATTACATCTTAAACCACGTAATTATATATCGATTGGTAACTGGCTATAAACAGAACTGATTTTTTATTGCACATTCAGTGTTATTATTCTGACTGCAAAGAGCAGAACATATGGAATGTGCAAAACGGAAAATCTGTTTTTCTTTTCAACATAACTAAAGGATCTGATATTGACTCAACTTTCGAATGTATCCTGAAGCCTCTTGTCACATTAATCTTTATTACTCTGAAATTGCTTCGACCAAACATGCTTGGCAATTTTGCAGATCTTCCGTATCGGATGTGAGAATGATGCTCATTGAATTCATAGCTCACCGGCTTTGACCAACTGACATTCTGTTGCAATCTTAACAGCACTGATTTTCTATTTTCCGACTGTTGAAAAGTCAATATACGAAATCATAAGCAAGTTTGTATACAGTTTTTTCACATACGTAGAAAAAACAATAGATCGATAAAATTGTTAGGAAGTAATCAACAGACTTCACCGAACAGGATTGATATCAAGGCAACCAAGAATTGCCTACTGCATAAATCCGACTAGAAAAATTTCTGCCGTGACCTTCATTACCAAAATATTCGCTCCAGATAAAACATGAACATCACAATTAGGTAGACGAACACAAATAGACTTGAAATTTTTAGTTGAAATAATTTTCCAGAATTCTTTCTACTTTCGATGACATATCATAGCATTCTACAATGAACCAGCAGCTATCACACCACTTTCTCAACACCCTGAAACCTTTTTTTCAGTGAATATTTTACAAGAATCCAATCAGTTCACTGTAAAATTTCATTTAATCAAAAAATCGTGACAGTTCAATTGGTTCTTGCGGATCAACCTTGCCTAGTCAACCGTAGATCTTATTGTTTCAATATCAATAACCAATCAATCAGTGAATAGTTTTTTGGCGTCTCAAGAATAAATTTATCACGGACAAAGCATTACTCGAATGAGAAAAAGTTCATGATCCTATCGTCAATAAAACCAAGCTTCAGTAATATTCAAATATAATATATAGGTAGGTAGGAACAACTGAGAGAATCAAGTATATTGTCATACATAAACCCTCAAATTCTACGAGCAAAAGTCATTTGTTGATCGAAATAACTGGGAGTGAATCATTATATTTCAGACATTAAAATCCCCATTACTATGTATATGCCTGTTCCTCTATCTTCAATATTCGTCAGTGCGTGTTCCTTGTTTGATTCATATTAGCAGATGTGCCAGCTGGAAAGGACTAATATATCTGCGAAAATTGTGGTATTTACGCTGATTATATAGTAGCAGTCCACATTCAGAACATTATTATACCTTATCCGTCAATGGATCTGACTGGTTCAAATTAGGGCGATTTGGCTTTTATAATTGTAATAATAATAATATCAATTTATTTCAGTGGATCTTCACAGATATAGAAACTCGTCAGGAAAATGCTAAAAACATAAGAATACATATCGAACACAGAAAAATATCACATAATACAGTTAAAATACTCCTCAATTGTATAAAAACTATATTGGAGTAAAAGTTTTTTGACCAACTTTTTGAAAATATGAATTGCAGTAACAGATTTCAAATCTGATGGTAATTTATTGAAGAGTTTTATGGACATTATATTCGGCCCTTTACTCACTATTGCCAATTTATGTTTAGGAATTTGGATATTGTGAGTATTTCTGAGATTATGACCACTGGTGTTAGATATGTTATTTCGGAAAATAAATTGATTTTCATTCTTTTTTATATGCGTGACACAGTTCAAAATGTACATAGATGTCACAGTCAGGATATTCAGTTCTTTGAATAGGTCCTTACATGATGATCTTCTATCTTTGAAAGTCATAATTCTGATCGCTCTCTTTTGAAGGACCAGTACCTCATTCACCCTGGAGCAATTTCCCCAGCACATTATGCAGTAGTTTATGATTGAATGGATATGGGCAAAGTAATATGTCTTTAATACATCAAGTGAAAAAAACTTCTCAACTGCCTCAAGACAAAACAGTGACTAGCTACCCTCGACGTAATAAAATCTATGTGATAGATCCACGAAAGATTCTCGTCGATATGAATTCCTAAGAATTTCACAGTCTTCTTTTGCACTACCGATTTGTTTTCGGAACGGACCAGTACACTGAAATCGACTTCCCTTGTCGAGAACAGCAACATATTAGTTTTGTTACAATTCAAGGCCAGTCCATTTTTGGAACAGTAGAACCTCATTTGGTCTATGGCGACTCTGGCTTTATTGCACAGAGAGGGTATATTATTGTCATCAACGAATTGTGTAATGGAAGAACTACTTTGGGTTTTACTCAAATCATTAATGAAAAGCAAGAATAGAATAGGACCAACTACGCTTCCCTGAGGGACACCTGATATTATGTCTTGGTGAGATGATAAATACCGTATCTGGTTATGATTAAAAGAAACTTTCTGAACTCTATTGAACATGAATGATTTTATCCACGTCAGCGCTCGGCCTCTTATGCCATATAATTCCAGCTTATTGAAAAGTGACTCATGGTTAACTGTTTCAAAAGCTCTTGAAAGATCAAAACATAAACTCACAACTTTTTTACCCTCGTCAAATGTTTTCAAAATTCGATTATATAAGGCCAGAATAGCATCCTGAGTTGAGAGGCTTCTCTGAAATCCAAATTGGTACGGGCTAAGAATATGCTGTTTTCCGAGAAATTCAACTAATCTGGTTTGAAATGATTTTTCATATATTTTTGAAAAACCTGATAACAGTGATATCCCACGGTAGTTAGCCAAGTTCTTCAAGTCCCCTTTTTTGAATATAGGGATCACAACTGCTGAGTTCAGAACTTGAGGAAATGAACCCTCAATGAATGATAAATTTATAAATTTTTCAATACCTGTTTTCGTCGTTATTACAATTATTTGGCTGTTGGTGTTGATCACACGTACTGTTGTCCATTTAATACTGAAATCTCTTGTACTTCTCTTAGCAAGTGCCAATCCAATCCTGCAAACGTCTTTTATCGCATTGGTAGAACAAAACTTCAAACGTCAATAAATATGCCCACCATTCTAACATTTGACTACTTTTACAAAAAGAAAATAACCTCAATTCTTGTCGTTTTTACCTATTACATAAGTTTCGGTATTGACCTATTACATAAGAGTCAGTAGGTTGGGTGAGACAACTGGTTATGAATGAAAAGAAGCATTATGCTATTTTCCGGTTTGGGCATTTTTTTTCGTATACAAAAGGATTATAATCTAACGTCTGCAGATCATTGTTTATTGATTATTAAATCGGATTATAGGAAAAAGAGTATCGAGATAACAAAACTATTCATCATTTTTATTAGCTGTACATCAAACTGAAATTTGAATATGAATGTAAATGTCAGTGGGAGAATGTGACTTGAAGCCAATAATAAATTTGAATCGCATCTGATTTTTGCAGTGGGTTAGTTTCTATGATAGTTTGTAGGATTCACACTGCGTCATTCCAGTACATACTCTTAATATGATTTTTCAGCGTGGAAAGTTGAATTTTTTGACTGTTATGATATTTTTGTGACTGGGAAACGGGCGCTGGTACTTAGGAAACCGTGAAAACATTCATTTTAGCACCTCACATGAATCATAATAAGTTTTTTCTACATTCGTACTATAACAATATGGCCATGATTCGTTTCATAATGAGATGACGCAGATTTTTCATTACGATATAAATTTTCAACCGATAGGAACTCATTATTTTTCACTCAGGCATGCTGTTCATTTGACGTTTGTCGAAATCAGTAGGCGTTGAATTTTCAAAGAATATAGCTAAACTTCGAATTTATATTATCAAAATGTCTGATATCAGCGATATAGAAGAATTACCACCGACTCCTCCACCGTATTGGTGGAAGCGGAAAATGCAGTACAGAATAATTATATTTTTCATTTGACAAATGCATGATATATTCATTCATTTTTGATGAAAGTAGGTAACGTAGCTCGTGGCGAAGCCGGCCAAGGCGCTAGATTCGAGCTAGACCACAATATGAGATGCGAGCATCCACTTTTTTTATATTTTTAGTTTCTTTCCATTTCTTATTTATATTTCATCATTTGAAGGTGTAAAAAAATGGCGTTTGCAACTCTCATGTAATGTTAATAATACACTTGCATAAAACACACGGAACTCACCTCCGTACCCCGGTTGATGCTCGTGTGTTAACATCCATCATTACATGATCGTTGCATAATATACAATTATGAACAGTTTGGATTTATTATTCGTGCGAAGAAATACTTCACTTCTCGTCAGCTTCTAATGATATACAAGACACAGATATGGCCTGTCTTAGAATATAGTTCATATTTATGGAGCTTGGCACCAAAACATTCATCGTTACTTCTTGATTCTATTCAGAGAAAAGGAATCCGTCTTGTTGGTGATTCTTCGCTCACGGACTTGCTCACTTCGTTGGAGCACATTAGAATAGACTTGCTTTTCTTCTAAAGATATTTCCACGGGCGGTGCTCTTCTGGATTGTCATCAATCGTTCCACCCTTGGTAGTGTCAATACGGATGACTCAACGAGTCCGAAATTCCCACCCCTTTGTTGTGAGCTCGGAGACCTGTCGAACCTCTCTTGCTCAGGGCTCTTTTTTCAACAGAATCGCTGACCATGGAAACTCCATATCGAAGGAGGCTTACAAACTTCAAAAATTCAAAGTTTATATATCCTGTCCCTTGATTCACGCGGTGTTCTTTGGACATTGCAGGACTTCCCTTTCTTGTGAATCTGTATATAAACAAAATTGTCGAAAGTAGTGATTGTAATATTTCTTTTCCGGGATAAAATAAATTTCCACCCCTAAAGAAATATTTCCGTAGATATCTGAATAAACTGTAGTGTGAAATGGTGTTTAAATAATCATTCAAAGAGTTTCTTTGAATATGTAAATTGATCTTGTATCGTTATTGTCTTTCGTAGGATGTGTTACCGATTTCGTTCAATATATTTTGGATTGGAAATTTTTCATCCAAATTCCTTGGCAAGTACAAACAATGGTAATGTTAAGTTTATCGGGCACCAAGCGTTAAAAAAAAATTTTTTGCGGGAACTTACGTATTTCGACCTCCTGAACAAAAAACTTAGATAAAAATTTTGGCGCTCTCCAATAGTTTTCAAGATACAGGGCATTTTTTGGGTCAAAAATGGGATTCTTGAAAACACTTTCCTGCATTAAAATTACACTTGAAATTCATCCTTCTTTTTTATCAGCACAATGAACACATCCCTAATTATCCGTTCCACACTTTTTTTCATTCGGAAACACTACTTTTATAACAAAAAAATGCACTTTTCCTCAACAACAACAAAAACATTGAAAATTCGGCATGTCACTGCTAAATGTTTAGTGTATTTTTTTATGAGGGGTTGGTACCTTGGAAAACCAGAGCACACTTTTCAAATCTTTATTCAAAGTGCATACTGCATCACACCTCGGGCATTGAATTGTCGAGAGAAATATTCCTATTGTTGTAAGGTAATTAACTAATGCCCTCTTATTATGCACTAAGGCTGTATATTCGAATAATTTCATCATTTTAATTATTTACGTAAAAACTTCATAATGAAGGAAAATTAATTCACGATATTTTAAATTTGAATAGTGTGCTCTGGTTTTCCAAGGTACCAACCCCTCATAAAAAAATACACTAAACATTTAGCAGTGACATGCCGAATTTTGAATGTTTTTGTTGTTGTTGAGGAAAAGTGCATTTTTTTGTTATAAAACTAGTGTTTCCGAATGAAAAAAAGTGTGGAACGGATAATTAGGGATGTGTACATTGTGCTGATAAAAAAGAAGGATGAATTTCAAGCGTAATTTTGATGCAGGAACGTGTATTCCAAAATCCCGTTTTTGACCCAAAAAATGCCCTGTATCTTGAAAACTATTGGAGAGCGCCAAAATTTTCATCTAAGTTTTTTGTTCAGGAGGTCGAAATACGTAAATTCCCGCAAAAAATTTTTTTTTATCGCTTGGTGCCCGATAAACTTAACATTACCCAAACAATATGCAGAATCCAAATTGGAACATCATTTTCACTCGACATTCTGCAAACCAAATGAAAATGAAAAAAGTTGAACCCTCAATGACAAAACTCATAAAATGTCATAAGATCATCAAATAGTCCCAACTTTTCGAATGAAGATCGAACAAGTCGAATAAATTAGGGTTCCAAGATACGAATCATGTCCTCATTATGCTAATAGGAACGCGGACCATCCGAATAAATCCGAATCCACAATGAAGATGCGAAAGAATCCAAGAGGCCCAACCCTTTTGGCGACCCACGGCAAAGGTAGAATAGAAATCCATCGACGCGGAGCGTCTCTCTCTACCTGTGCACTTTTTGTGACCTTTCGCATAATTAAAAATCGTGATTTTTTTCTCGGACGATAAAAAAGCACGATCTCGCCGCTGTGAGAAAAGGGTGAAAGTCTTTACGGAAGGTCCGAAAAAAAAACAAAGCGTCTTCTGGTCTTGCGATGTACCTGAATGTTTTTTTCGTGGGCGCTTTGTATTAGATTATTCAAATGGGCATGTTGACATTGCGTGTCCTTGCATATTAAACAGATTGACATGAAGGATTTTTTCTGCTGTTCACACGCAAATGAGTGGATGGCTCGCCTTTTGCTCGGGGGATTATCCAGTTTTTTGCTTGACGATGAGATTTCGAAAAAAAAAAAGCCGAGAGGACAAATGAAGATGATTTTCTCACCAGAAGGGTTGGAACAACCATATTATATTCCTGTGAGTTTTTACCGCAGCGTTGAAAAAAAAATCAGCGAATGGGTTAGTTAAGAAATCTTTGGTATAAAAGTGAGAACTCTAAGCATTCGCATTCGACCTCGTTTCGCTAACCAAGTTAGCATCTTCAGGGAATGAATTCAAAATGGACTCGTAAGTGTTATTTTTTTTCAATTACCGACTATTACATGGAATGATAATAGAACGTCTTTATTTTGAATAGTTGATTTGATAGGATTTCAGACGATAAAACTTTAATGATATGAAAATGAAATGTGAAATTGCGACCAATTTTCGTTGAAATTCGAATTTCAAACTTCCAATGTTCTTCGTTATTTGTTCCGTTTCATAACTAAAATTCATTTCTTATTCTGTAGAAGTAAGCTTATACTCGGGTGAATTTGTTTTATAAGTCATTCGGTAGGAAATTCGAATTTTCAAGCTTGGATTTTTATTTCGTGCGAAGAAATATTACACTTCTCGTCAGCTTCTAATGATTACAAGGCCTGCTATGAAATATAGTTCTTATTTGTGGGACTCGGCACCAACTTCTTGATTCTATTCAGAGAATGGCAATCCGTCCTGTTAGTGATTCTTCGCTCACGGACTAATTCACTTCTTTGGAGCATCGTCGAACGGTCGGAGACTTTTCTCTCTTCTAAATGTATTTTCACGGTTGGTGCTCTTCTGAATCATCGTCGATCCTTGGCAGTATTAATACGGGTTACCCGACGAGTGCGGAATTCCCACCCATTTGTGGTGAGCATGGGAACCTGTCGAACTTCACTCAGGGATATTTTTTCAATAGAACAGCTGAAATTTGGAACACCTCGCTGAAAGAGGATGTTCCTGGGGCTAACAAAATTCAAAGATTTAAAGTAAAAGGTCCATCGATTCACGCAGTGTTCTTAGAACATTACAGGGCTCCCTTTTCGTGTGAATCTTTCTATAAAACAAATGAAAAAATAGCCAGAAGTGGAAAAAATATAAATGTTTTCAACATTCACATAGTATTATGACAATAGTTGTCTTTGGGTTCCCATGAGAACGAAATATGCCGTATGCTCCAGAGAACATCGTAGGAAGGAAAAAGAGGAAATCGAAATTCGTATACTGATCATTAATATTCGAAACAACGCTACAAATTGTTAGTTTACATGCAGTTCGTATTCACTGTGACGATACCCTGTAGGTACGTTGTGTGCTCATTATAACTATCAGTTTCACTTAATTGACGAGCTAGTTTTTTTTCACTTGAAAAACTCGTAAGTACTCACCTTGACAACGGAGTATGAGAAAATATATTTCCAAGCAATTTTTTTCTAGCACGATAACATTGATTTGCAATTTATAAATGATGTGTCTGCAATTTAAATGTTTTTTTCTTGTTGGAGTCAATAACAAATTTCCAAGTATGTAAGTTGTATTCAGCGATTTGATTAAGTAATTGTGAAAATGATTTGTTTATAGTTTTTACGAATGCTGTTTTGAGTTTCTCAGAAACTTTAAACGTGGAGTGAACTCCTGCAGCGTACACTGGTACTTACTTGTGGTGTTTAAAATTCGGTACATTTCTACAAAACAATTTCCAATTGGAACATCATGAATCGATTAAAAAAATCCAAATAGTGTTTACGGAATATATTTGAAACATTGAGGCTACTGGTTCCAACGAAATAATTTCTGTTGAGATACAATAGAACTAACTTCTTCGTTTTATACCTTCTTTATGAAAAACTACTTTCGAATATTCGGGTGCGTATTCCTACGTCGAATTCTTCCTAGGGCGAATTCTTCCTACATCGAATTCTTCCTACGGCGAATGTCATCCCCTCCACTGACGTCATCAAAACACGAACGTTTCCGATGATGTTCCATACACCCCATAGTGGGAAGTTCGCCGTAGGAAGAATTCGACGTAGGAAGAATTCGACGTAGGAAGAATTCGACGTAGGAAGAATTCGGCGTAGGAAGAATTCGTCGTAGGAAGAATTTGCCATAGTAACACTCCCTGCTCCTCAGAATTAGTTAACATCGCCGCCAAATTATCTCGTCAACGACTCCATCAATAAAACGGGATGCACCGAGGTATTCCTCTTTCAAATTTACGGTGAAATTCATAAGGAGATAATTTTTGTTTCAGATGAATTATAGCTCCTGGTACCGTCATTATCATATGGGACTGGGTTTTCCTCAATGAGTTTTCTGGATCAATCATATTGAAGAAAGACGTGCGAGAAAATTCGACAGTAACTTTTTTTTTTCGCTGAGACAATTAGTTATCCCTTGTTAATAGTCGATTGTATCAGTGAAAACTGACGGCATAGCGCTACAAGTTATTGTTTCATATATAGCAACATCGTCCTGAATATGTTTCATGATAGGTCATTTGATCCCCCCAAAAAGTGTTTTTGGCTTGTAGCATTCATTTCAGTTCACTACTTCGACGGATATCGAACGCAAATGTTTCGGACCCCTCTTACCTTCCAAATTCAAATACGAGGTCGAAAATAACCCATTGTTATTAATATTACATTTTGTTTTACAGACTATATCGGGTTTTTCAACTTTAACGCTCACTATTATGTTTTCGAATAATATAAGAAATACGAAGACGGTTGATTTGGGGAAAGTTGCACATTTATGTGGCCAACAAGATGCCTTTCAGAAAGTTATACAATCTCGAGTATTGATGAATGAATCCCACTGTGAATGCGAAAAAGTAATTCTTCGGTACAAATCGTTCATCTGATGACGTCGTTGTCGAGATGTTCTGTCTGCGATGTGATATATTTCGAGAGGGAAGGGCGTGTATTTTCGCCGATTTTTGCTTACGTCAAATTCTTCCTACGGCGATTTCTTCCTACGACGAATTCTTGCTACGGCGAATTCTTCCTACGTCGAATTCTTCCAACGTCGAATTCTTCCTACGTCGAATTCTTGCTACGGCGAATTCTTCCTACGTCGAATTCTTGCTACGGCGAATTCTTCCTACGTCGAATTCTTACTACGTCGAATTCTTCCTACGTCGAATTCTTCCTACGTCGAATCCTTCCTACGTCGAATTCTTCCTACGTCGAATTCTTCCTACGTCGAATTCTTCCTACGTCGAATTCTTCCTACGTCGAATTCTTCCTACGTCGAATTCTTGCTACGTCAAATTCTTCCCACGTCGAATTCTTCCAACGGCGAACTTTCCACAATGGGGTGTATAGACCATCATCGGAAACGTTCGTGTTTCAATGACGTCAGTGGAGGGGATGACATTCGCCGTAGGAAGAATTCGCCGTAGGAAGAATTCGACGTAGCAAGAATTCGCTGTAGGAAGAATTCGACGTAGCAAGACGACCCGGAATATTCAACACAGTTGTTGCAGATTACCTTCGCCAAATAGCTTCTTTGAAGTTTTGTTTTCTGTTTAGTATGTTCGAACGTACATTACCGTAAAGTTTACGTAATGAGGTATTTTTACACATGGAAAACACTTGAAGGCAGTATCAACTTTTTTCAAATCTAATAGGGGATTTTACAACAGCTCGTTTGAAGGTTTTTCAGTTCTTCATGAGCACCGGGTCATTTTTGAGACTTTGGAGTTGTTGAATGTGATCATTTTAAGAAAACTTTCAGATGATTTTTATCATTTCTCAGGATTCAACAGGATTTTTAATTTCGTGTGAACCTATGCTCGACAAAAATATAATTATCTGAGCTGTATAAATTGAAAAAAGTATAATTTCTTGTGAGACAGAGGAAAATAGTTGGAACATCGTAGATGGAAAATGAAAGTAGGTACCTATCGTCACCATTTGAGGGCATGAAAGGTGTGTCTGTCTCTGTGAAGATACCATAAGTGCTATAAATCAACTGCACTTCGAATTTCCATGTGGCAGTGTAACGGGAAGCAATAATTGAACGGGTAAAATTTAATAAAACCGCTTTCTGCGGTAGATTTCTATAGCGAGAAAAACTTGATCGAAATCCACGCACATGAGTGCTGCATAACTTTTTTTATGATACGTGACATCTGTTGAATATGATCGATGGTCAAGTATTGACGTTGTTGGGGAATATAATGCGATACCCTGTAAGGTGAAAAAAGGAAACGGAGAAACTTCTTTTAGATGCGCACGCCTCGCGAGAAAAAACCACCTAAACAGAAATGCAGACACTGACTGCAACGACAATTGAGAAATCGATAAAAGTGCAGGTCAGGAGTGGCCATAGGGTTCTTGACTATTCGCCTTTCCCTCAAGAATCATATAATGAATGGACAACAAGGTGATATTTCGGAATCTTTTTATCATCACCCGAAAATGAACCTAAATAGTCATATAATTTCAGCACTCCTTATACATTTTTATTTACTTTCTCTCTCCTTGTCGCCTTGGTTTCTCTAAGAAGCTAGAAAATTCTGAAGATATAACACAATGTTGTATGAAAAAGTAAATAACAATATTGAAATATCAATTTATGTAACATATTGACATAATATTGAAATCTAGACATGTCAGTCCCAATATTTGTTTGTGTCAATGTTGGTAATGCAATATTTATTTGTTATAAAGAAAAACTGATATAAAAACTGAAATATCCATACATAAATGACATTACACCAAGAACTCTTCCACATTTGACACGGTGATTTTCACATTTGGTTCCGCCTTCTGTTAAATTTCAGAATTTTTTACATACGTTTTTTACTCTCACTCAATTGAAGTAGTCATTTCCATATAATATAGAGGATATGAAGTGAATCAAGTTTTCTTGTGGAACCGGATCTCTTTTTCATATCATTATTCGGTTAGTTGAAGTCAAGTTCTAAGATCAAATGATATAAATGACTGATTGTGATTAGTTTCGAATATTAGAATAATTATTGGGTTATTTTTTTATTTTTTTATATATTTTGATTTTGATTCATAAACAGTTGTATAAATTGTAACAAGAAATATTAATAAATAATTGAATGAAATACAATTATTAATTGAATAATTCTGAGTGTCACGTTTTTCTGCTATTGAATTTTCAAAATATTATACTGATTAAACTATAACGATATATCTCAGATGGTTTCTGAATATTAAACCATTATCGCCAAATATTTCATGGCGATTAGTTAACAATTTATGCGTGCTTGGGGGCCAGGAAAGAAGTTAGAATCTTTTCAAGCTAGGACATTCAAGAAAGGAGTTTCAGGTGATACCCGAGGTGATACCTCGCATTGAAAGTTTTCCTTACACCTCAAGAATTTTTTCTTGGCATTTCTAATATAATTCTGATGATTTTTTTCAATGTTCCTTGGGAATATTTACATTTAAATCTTCATATGATTTTCCACTCTAATTATTCAAAAGTGAACGTTCCCGAAGTTAAATTTGATAGTTGATGAGAATTTTCCTTGAAAAAAATATACCATATTTAAAATGAGAAATCTAAATCTTAAAACCGACAGATTATGAGAATGACTTCTGAGTAGAAAACGACTAATCAATCAAGATACCTACGTTCAACAAGATTTGTAGTTTGGTTCACACTGCCTAGATATGCACACGTCAACAGACACTTCGAGGCTCACGTTCTGATGACTCACCTGTAGCTTCAGTATTGAAAAGTATAAAATATATCAAAACTGTAAGATGGTGAATTTGTCTTCTCTCTCATCGCTAAAAGGCGTGTCTCCATTTCCGCTGAAATGCCAGTCAAACTGGTAATTGATCATTACAAGGACATTTTTTCTTCCAAGAGAAAGTTTTGCATCTATAGGTACGATTTTTATATGAAATTTGTTGCATTTTGAGAAAATATTAGTTTCTACAAGAAACACGCCATGAACCTAACAGTTCTTTTATGTTCGTGAAACTGATAGGACCTGAACGAAATGCCTGCAGACATTCTACTTCTCATATGCGGTGTCCCAATTATTTATATTCTAATTTCATATTTATCCAGTTCTATTGTCCTTATCTTCTCTCTTTGTTGCAGTCTTTCCAACTTCCTACCCGAGCAACCAGGCCGAACTACAACTGTACAGGGTGATGCAAAACGCATCTTTGCTCCTATACTACGACACCCTCCTAGAGATGGGCGGTGATGACGTCCAACAACTCTGCGACGCCGGAGAGGAAGAATTCCTCGAAATAATGTCCTTGGTGGGTATGGCGTCCAAGCCTCTGCACGTCAGAAGGCTTCAGAAGTCGCTGCAAGAGTGGGTGACGAACCCGACGAAGTTCAAGATACCTCTGGTTCCGGGTGAAGACTTCGAACTGGAACTGTCTAGTCCTAGAGTGACCAGTAATCATGTGTTTTATGCCGACAGTGGTGATAGTAGTAGAACGATGTATTCTCCCTCTCCTGGTGATCTGTGTGCCTTACCTCCCGTTTCTAGCCCTGGATTATCACTAAGTAGTAAAAGGTGGGTTTCGTTTTCAGAAGTGAGATATATACGAGTGTTTGTGGCATGACTGGTATGTTGACATACCTGAGAACACTATTCCAGCAAGAAATATTCAATATGTATTACAAGCTATATTAGTAAGGTTAGGTGCGAAATCTTTCAATCCGATTCTCCTTAAAAATAATTTTCGAGTTCACTGTCATATTTCAAGCATTCGAAATATGTTTTTCCCAGAAATAACTTCGTGAATAGCTGACAGTTATGTTCTGTTCCACTATTCCACTCGCTGATCAGAGGACAACGTTTCTTACTTTTTGCCACAGTAGTTGATTTCTTGAAATTAGGTCAACGATGGTCGATTGCACCCAATTTATAGTTGAGTGATTATTTCTTCATCCAGATCTGGTTGTTATCAAATCTACCTAAGTCCTCTCAAAAAGATAAGGTTTTTGTCATTTCAACTCTCACGATGTTTCATTTCAACTCCAGATAGCGAATAACGTATAGGTACCTTCCTTTTAAAATTCTTTCTCTGAATTGGATTCATTTCACGTTTTTCTGGTAAAAATTTATGATTCATTCGAAAAATATCGCCAACATTTGGTATAGTTGAAAGTTGAATTTCTGCTAGCATGTCAAATAACATACTGGACCACTCTATTCCATAATATCTATATCTTCCACTAATATAACGGAAATACGATAAAGGAGGTCCTTCACATTTTACGTAAGTTTGGCAAGACATGGTGCAACTGTTAGTAACCAGCTCATTCTGGACCTTTATTTTGAAGAAGAATAGTTGACTTCATCAACACTTGAGCACAACGGTTCTTTCTAGTTGAACAAACGTTGAAATCGATCGAGAAATCGATATTATCAAAAATGATGGAATAAATTGAATCAAGTCAATATGCAAAGGTGAGTATATTTACAGAAAATAATAAATAGCTGTGAGCCAAACCGAAGTTTTAGCATTTCAAACTGTTAAGATACAAGCAACAACAAAAGAGCTGTAGAAATTTCTTCTGATTCAATAGATACTTTGAAGGGAGCTGACATCATTCCATTGAAGACATGACAGAGTGTTTATTAGTGACCTGTTCATTACAGAGAAAAATCTAACACATCATTCTAAAAGAATCATTGTGTGACAGTTGTTGAGTGAAATAACCAACTTAAAAACTCTCCTATTGATTCAGAAAGGCGGATAGACGTTTTCCCTAAGTTTAGTCCCCATATAGAGGCCCTTGTTCAGCACATGGGTTAGGTTCAAAGTGAGTGGGTCTACACGACTACTCCACTGTAACCCTGTAGGGTTTACTGTGGCTCTTGTTGTTCAGTACAAACTCGAAAATTAGATAATTCAATTTCAAACATTACTAACATCCATTTCCATCAAGATATATTTTGTTCCGTTTCCAACCGGGGTTCTTTACTCGCACTGTATGGAAATTTGCAATCACTGGTACAAAAAGTGCTCCGAAAGCAATACAACTTTTGATATGACGTTCCATTGACATCCACAATTCACCACCGTTTTCCAGGCCTTACTCCCCTCTAGATCCAGCCTGCCCCCCATCATCCAGCTCGAGCCCAAGTGGTGGTATGTCTGTCCAACTGTCTCCAAGCCTCATGGAAAGCCAAATAGCTAAACTAGCCGCAGCTGCCGAAAGGCTTAGCAAGCAACTACCGCAATTCGAACCAAAGCCTCACAATACAAAGAAAAAAGTGTGCAAAGAGCTAGAACTGGTGATATCCATGTCAGAGAACGACCCTCGCAGGATGGATGAGATCAGAAGGTACGCAGCGATTTATGGTAGGTTCGACTGCAAGCGGAAGCCTGAGAAGCCTTTGACCCTGCATGAGGTTTCGGTGAATGAAGCAGCCGCCCAGATATGCAGGTTCATTCCAGCCCTTCTGACAAGGAGAGATGAGCTGTTTCCGCTTGCTAGGCAGGTGGTCAAAGATTCTGGGTGCTATTATTCCAAAACACAGTGAGTATAACTTGTGTTGTAGTTTGTTTTCTTGTTAGAAATAGCTTTTGGTCGACTTTCTAGTCATTGGTGGGGAGACTAGTTGGTTTTC
Source organism: Zygogramma bicolorata (assembly GCA_032362365.1). Classification (NCBI taxonomy): domain Eukaryota; kingdom Metazoa; phylum Arthropoda; class Insecta; order Coleoptera; family Chrysomelidae; genus Zygogramma; species Zygogramma bicolorata. Next base: position 260,895 of record JAVJAQ010000003.1, on the reverse strand, counting down.
ATACAGTGCGTTCTTAAAGTTACCCCTGTTGAGGAATGAGAGTCCATTTATTGTTTACTAACATTGTTCTGATATCGATAACGAGTCGTCTCCAAACATCTATCAAATATTATTCTGGAGGTGATTACTCGTTTCCTGATTGTTTTTAACAACAACGTATAATCAATAAAGAAACCTCCTTGAAATCTTCTTGAATTTAGAGATTTCTTTTTTCGAAAGAGAGCTATTGAATCTTTCCACTTCACAAAATTGAATGCACTCCTCATACTTTTGAAAGCATGTTTTTTAGTAGTCATGCGGCTACTACAAAACATCTTGTGATATTATTCATTATGAAATTTCTCGGTGGGTTGGGTTCATTTCTTTTCCAAGAATTGAAATTTTTGCATGAGATCAGTTGGGTGATAGTTGGTTTATTTTTAAATGGATTTTCTAGTTTCTTTTTCAGCTCCTAGGTCTCCCCTCACCCAAAATATGTTCATACCATTCGTAATAAATTTTAAGAACAAGTCTACCTTATTTGAATATGGTGATCAATGATCCCTGTTGAATGGTGATAGTTCATAATTTTGTTGTTGTAATTATATTGTTTATTTCTATTGAAACTCATCAGAAAACTCATTGGGAAAGAGTTTGGAAAAATTAATTTAAAGTATTGATTAAATCCACCCATCACAAAAAATGGCTTTCAAAATGTTATCATTGTGAAACATTCAGAAAAAGACAAATCAAATTCTGCAAAAAAGTAGAAACGAAATAAAAATGATTTTTATTTATATCGTCTTCGAGTTATAACCTGAAGAGGATTGCGGATATTGCTAATTGTTAAGTCAGTACACTCCACTTTTTCTCCGTATCGGGATATTTCGGTTTTTTTATTCTCATTTTGTTTTCATGCCTTTTACAATTCCATCTCCTTTCAATTTTTCTGTATTTTTCAATATTTTTTTTATTGTTTTCTCTCTTTCTGATTATTTCACCACTAGATTTCTATTCCATACTCCTACAAATTTTTTTCAGCTCCAATTTGAATTATTTTCATTTTTTAAACAATACAATAAATGTTATGACTTCAATGTTCGATTTCTTCTATATTCTGATTTATGAAAGTTTCATAATACTATATTTTCCACCAATGATTTTTTGGGAGATTTCAATCAAGTTGGAATACTTGATTTACCGCGTAAATTTATCAGGAATTTATATCTATCAAAAATCTCCGTTTGTAAATGGGTTATTTTTTGCAGGTTGTCAACTGTTTACATGAACAAACACATCAACATGGGCCATGACCGGGAAGGCGAAAACAACATGTCTGTCAGGGGAAGCCCAAGAATTACCGGATCTGAGTGCGATGGACCTATGTTGAAGAGGCCAAAGCTGGAATCTAACTCCGACTGTGATGACCGGCAGGTCAGCCAAATAAGACAAAAGCACTTCACACACTCACATGTCTTTATTAATTTAGAAGATTAATGCTTGGCTTCGCTTTTTCTGCTTTTCGCCAACGCTTTTCGGCAGCAATATTAACAGAATTAATAATTTATTATTATTATCATCAAACGCATGCTGTAAATATATTTTAGTATATAATGCTTTTGCGGTGCTTGTTAAGCCTTTTGATACGTACAGAATGGTTTCATTATGGACAAAACTCTGCTCTCTTCACATATGAAGATAAAAAAAAGGTTGAATTCCTTAAAACGAAGAATAGGTAACTATACCTATGCCAAACAACTGTGAAAGCCTATGAGAGAAATGAAGTATATAGAACCTCATTTATTCGAAGCAATCTTTCAAATATTTTTTTTCAGGTGATTGTTTTTTTTTTGTATAACCGAATACAACGAAATTTTGAAACTATCTTTACACAGTAACGAGCAACAAAAATAAATTCATTATATAAGTCGCATTTTTACCAGAATTCAATTTAAAACTGTCACGGTACAATGCTTACAGTTTTTTCAAATTATACGGTAAAAAAACATGTGTTTTTACACTTTTCAGTTTGTGTTGGCTTTCAGTGGCGTATCGTAACAATATTTTTGGCTGGGAACTATTCTGAGACATTATTGTTCAATGATAGCCCTCTATTTTAAAGATTCTAGATCTATCACAAGCCTCGACTACAGTTGCACATTCGGGTTATCATAAAATATGGCTTTATAAGGTCTTTTGGTATGGTGTCATCTCTCATATTCAAGTTCAAGTGAAAGGGAATCAGAAAACATTGTGTGAAGCAACAGAAAAGATATATGAATTCGAATTTATTTCCAATTTTTGATAATATGAACACCTTCCCCCTCAGGGAATTGAATAGCTTGCCCGTTCTACTGAAAGTAGAACCCTGAGAGAGGTTGAGTGAGATTCGACGAAAGACAAAAGAGTGGGAAGACTGTACTCGTCGGGTCAACCACGATAGAACCGCCAAAGATCTATTGTTGCTATTTCAAAAGAGCAATAATTCACGAATCACAAACAATATGAAGTGCCTTTTCTTGAATGAAATCTAACAGCTCACATATATGAATATTTTGGAGACCTAACTGTCCACATAGGAAAAGTATTCTAGAACAAGTCCGATGCGTATTTGTAGATCATCAAAAGCTGATGTACAGAACTTCTCAACACGAAATATAAAAACAAATTTCTGAGAAGTACTCTTCACCTTTGGTATCGAATGGTTTGATAGTGATCACATTTTCGAGTATCGAGGTAGAAGACTTCACTGAAACCGTCACTGCTGGCTATAAATACCGTCTGGTCACAGATCGCCTTTTTTAGGAAGATATAGGCAAACATCCTAACAGTCTTTCTCTGAGAGCATCAGGCAAGAGTACTGTGGTCTTCACAACTATTCTGTGAGCAGAGAGTCACTTCCAGCAAATATTCGTGCTGAGAGACCCACGAGTTATATCAACGCTAGCATTAGAATACCATAATGCCATATAGGAAGCCTCTGAGAGCACCACTGTCATTCTGAGCTCGACCAAAACGGGCATGCCACCTCGACAGGCACCTTTGGAATCTGACGCTTTTGTTGGAATAACGGCATTTGCAACTGCGACGCTCATTAAACAACATTCCCGTTGCAACTTCAACCATTTTTCAGATCAAATTTCTGTTATTTAAAAGCCACAAGATTTGTTCTTTTTTGATCAGACACGATCTTATTCACTTGTTTTGAACATTTATGAGCAGAAAAAACACTATTTTTCAAAAAATTGCAGCCTACTTGTCATTTCTTTCCTTGAAGGTTCTAGTAGGTTTTCAATTGTCAACCAATAACAATCAGGCCGCCACCATTGGAAATAAAAAACTCAACATTCAGTGTTGAACTATATAAAATTCCAACGAATTGTTAACGTTTTGAAGTAGGGTGAATTTTTTGAAGCAATAATAGTTGTTTTCTGCTTGAAAATATTGAAAACAAGTAACTAGGAGCTTGTGTATTCTTATGATTGAAAGAAGGACGTTTGTGTATTTCTAATAAAAATGGTGAAAATGGTGAAGTTTTACAACAAAACAGATTTTCGATAATAGTGACTGCCAAAAGTTTCATTCGGATTTTTTGTAGAGAGAACGAATTATGTGAGTTCCACAATTCGTTTTCAATTCAGATACTCGATGTAGTCGAAAATCTACCTAGTTCTTCAAATATGAAAAATCCAAATCAATTATATATTCAATCTCCTCCTTGATGGCCTAATCTCACATTTGATGGAATTTGGAGGTAACAGAACATTTTGGTACTTTCACAGAACATATTTTATTTCAATAAATAATATTCAGTTCCGGCAAAAAAGTCAGTCATCAAACTGTTGAAATCGCATTCACTTACTGGTGATCTAGGACAAACTAAATAATGTTGAACTTGTTCATTAGCAGCGGAGTCATTAATTCTGTACGCCACTGGCGTCGTTACCTTAGCGAGTTCACGAAAAAACGCCAACTAATTTTTAATATCCTTCTCGGTACTGTTAAGTTTTTTCAGTGAATTGCAAAATACGAGTCTCCTGTTGTTTTTATGTCTCATTGAAATAAGATACCTGACGACATAAAGGAGGACAAAAACGTTGCGGTTTTATTTCAACCTCGTCTTGAATCGATTCTGAATTCATTTCAGTTTTTTCTTGCTGGCTGTTATGTGATAAGTGTTTTGAAAATAATGAGCGATTCATTGCTGCAGGGTACAAGACGAGAGGAATAGGAGGGGTTTAACCGGGATTTTTTTTTTCGAGTTGCGGCTGCAGGGTTTCCTAGTTCAATATTGGATTGGATTTCAGATATTTCATCGATACAAAGAGTCTAGGTGATTCAAAAGCTATGTTGGAGATAGTGTGTTGAACTGGTACCAATAATACTATAATATTCTTTAAAAAAGGGTGCCCACACTTCACAGTCAAGTTACACCGTACCTACAGATCCGTTACTAGAGTGGAATTGACTTGTTCAGTATCTGAACTTTACAAAACTCAAACATGAACTTGTTTGACATTCTTTCAAATGTTATTGAACGAAGCTAATTGTTGTTATAATTGATAAAGTGAGTGATCTTGAGAAAATATCAATGTTATGTCATGCAGGTACATTTCGTGATCTACTCATCATCTATCAAAATTTTGAAAAGACATATAAATCTTGATCACAGGCGCCTAATGCCTAACAGGATTTTTTGGTATTCAAATACTCTAGCTAGACTCTAGAGCTGTCAGGTAAAACTAGAAAGTGAATCGTAGGAGAAAAGAACGCTAGTAGTAACATCTAGAGGCGAATAGCCAAACTATTTTGTTTGCCAAGCTTTGAATTTTGAATGTGTAGGTCGAAGGGGTTAATAACCTAAATATTAAATCAAAATCATTCAATATATTATATATCTATTGTGATTTCTATTTCGGTATTTGATGATGGGAAACGGACTATTTGCTCTAAGCGACAGTTTGATTCATAATGAAACCATCATTGTACGTATCAAAAAAAAACAATTTTGGTCAAAATAATTTCTAGTCAATCTGAATCGCCATTGCTATTTTTATAGTCAACCTTGTTATATAATTAATGAAAGATTTCGAATTGTTAATAAAACGTGTTAGAAAGAGAAAAACCCTCACGATTTGTATCGCATTCTCTGTTTGGAAAATGAGTTTACTTATTTTTGTTTTGTCGTTTTTTTTAATTTTCAGCAATTTTGTTTTTCAACATTCCTGCTATCCAAGGTAAGAATTATCATGACTCGGTCATTATTCCTTCAGCAGCAGGATTTTCGTAAGGGGTGAATCGAGCAGTCATATTCCAGGGCCAATTTATTTTTTTCAAGATCGACTCCTACTGCTGGAATCATCTCTTCGTTCAAACAAAACTATCGACTGGCGTCTGAATGTGGGGCAGTAAATTAACCTAATAGTGAAAAGTCCACTAATCGAGTGAGTTGAAAAGAGTTATTGTGTCGTGATGTTTCAGTGCAATTATGATTTCAACCTAATCCTTCTGGAGGTTCACACGAAAAGAAAAATCCTGTAATGTCCTGAGAACATCGTGCGGATTAAGGAAGAGATAAGAGAAAATGGTGTTTGGATCATTACTTTGTGGAAGAAAGAGCCCTGGAAGAGAGATGTAGGTCTTTGGATGAACCATAAAATTATAGAATAACCGTACTCATGCAAAGCATTGTCTATGTGAAATCCCCGAGATGTGAAAGAACTTGTGGGCGACGAATTCCTTTCAATAACATCAATGGAATGAACAATAATTCGGATTTGTGCCTATCAAATCGCAAGAAGCAAGCAAGATGGAACTATTTATTGGCACGAAACATTTGATGAAGTTAATGTTTGAAAATGGATCTCTAGAAAAGGAATCAAGAACCACGTGGAGGACGAATGAAAAATCAGACGATTGTGCAGTTTGAACATGACTTATTAAAGAGAAAATTTGAAGGCGAGATTATGGGGAAATGAGAGTGAAATTATATCAAGAACTTCAAAGGTGTCCAGCAGCAGATTTGAACATTTTGGTGAATTTCTCTTGAAAACCATATTTTTCTGTATGAAGCTGAAGAAGTCCTACTGAAATTACTCATTTACTTGTGATTACCTACCATAACTTTCCGTTTGTTTATTAGTGAAACAATTCTTCAGATTTATTTTTGACAAAATTCAGAAACTTGTGACACACCATAAAATGAAATTATGTACATGTTTATCTCAAAAAGTGAAATGTTTTTCGAAAACCGTGATAGTGATGTGTATGATAATTGTATGAGTAATTAATCAATGGTAAGTTTTGTTTTTAATTTCTTCTACAAAAGTGAGCACAAAAAAGAACTCTGGCCCTCAGGACTTGATACTTTATTTTTTCGATAATTTTCATGAAATTTTCATTTCCTACCGAAATTCTCAATGAAATACTTTACTAATTTGCTGAATTGCGAATATCCATTTTCAGTTGCTACGATCATTTATCGGCTTACAAAATTATATTTCCCTCCTTTGAACACTCATGTACGAGTCTGTCAAGAAGGCTCTGGGTTGTCTTACTGATTTTTCTGTAGCGCATTTGCTACTTGAGTCATAAGGAAACCCAGAAAAACCTACAGTACTACCGGATCGGTTCGTCTATTCGATCAACAGACCTACCAAGATTGGCAATTGGGTACCTGTTTATAAATTTATTCGATATACTTTGAGCAATAATTACTTTGTTGGCAGAATCAGTGTGAGGCTTCGCGAGAAAACCTATCTTATTGGGTGATATTATTTAAAGGTTCCCTCTGTCGGTTGGAGTTATAACAGTATTTGAAGAGTGTTTATATAGATCGCGTAACGGCGACATCTATCTTTGAATAGCCGAATAACAAAATTTTTAATTCCACTGCTCCGTCACATGGTCAATAATGATGTAGTTTCAGATGTATAGATGGCAGTACCAGTTCAGCATTTTTTTGACTATTTCCAGAACTCTTCAGCAGTGGCGTAGGATAATTTTATTTCAGATAACGAACATACTTGGAGTAGGCGACAGATATATTTGAATTCGTTTTCTATGATTCATTGAAAAAAATCTACGACGTTTGGAAAATAAATCACAAACGAGTTCTTAAAGTGTCTAATTGTAAATCTGTAAATATTTGAACATAGCTTTGGTATATATCAAAATTATCGCTTTATACAGTTGTACAGTTCACTGGGCTTCGTAATTGGATAGCATGTCTGTCTGCTTTTTGTGTGGGAGGGCAATAGCAATATATATCGCAGGTCGCTTTTCGCTTTGCATGTTAGATTGTTCATAGGAACAAATTTTTCATTTTTGCGAAAATTTCATTCTAGGACTACGATGATGCTGTTGTTATGAGATCATCGCTACATTCGCTGTTTCAGAATACCAAAAATCATCATTCCAACGCCAGGTATGTTTTTATTTTCAGCTTCTGTACAAATGAAAATGACTGAACTGATGAGTCCCCGCATATAGGTATACAAGACTTGTGGCAATTTGATGGAAAACTATTAATTTGGTATCGTATTCTTGTTCACCAGTTCAACTTTCCATTAACCGACAATGCTTGGTTTAATGTTTTATAAAAATTTTTCTATTATTGAGTTTTGCTCGAGAACCCGGTCGAAAGCTATAGCTGACTTAATCCCCTCTCCATACTAGTATGAAATTTTTCTGGTTATTAATATGCAACTCGATATGCAATTACAATTTGAATTGATTGAAATTTGTATTCGTAACATTTTTCATGTCACAGGAAATTATATATATATATATATATATATATATATATATATATATATATATATATATATATATTTATATTCATGCATTTTTGCATGCAGCACATAATTTCATTCATTTATCTGAATTATGATAAAAATACTGTGGTGTTAAATCTGATGGACCTGTGGGCAATCTCATAGGCATCACGATTTTCATGATTTCGCAGAAGTTTATTTGGGTGTTTATAGTATCAAACTGTTGATAAAACTGGAATCATAAAGATCCATGATGGTTTCATTCAAAAAAATTGTTCTCACGTAAAAAAATGTGTATAATAATTTACAATGAGTAGTAAAAGCGAGAGTTACTGAATATTGTTTGAATATTTCTTGGGGGTGTAGAAATATCCTGAAATCAATATTTTGGAAAAACTTCCCCTTGTCGACGTATTGTCAAAATATGACTAATTGATCAGTAGCCATACCAAGTGTCGATCTTGACACAACCTACTTCGAATTCGGTCTTCCCAGTTCGACTGTCCTTTTTACCAGAGGCATCCAACATTGATCTATACCGAGTGAACAAGTAAAACAATCTCTTCATTTCCGTTTAGTAAAATGCAAGTAGTCTCTTTGAGTTTCCTTTTTGTTCCATTCTCTTCTGTCACAAGGTAATGAATGTTATTCCATTCAACCGTGTGTGTTACATTTATTGATAACACGTGTTCAGCTAATTTCGAAGAAGACTAGTGGACTTAGTCGGATTCCCTTACGTATCTGGTCATGATCTGTATGGGTGGCAGGTTTCATTTGGACATACTTCCACTCCTCATCCTCGCCCATTCTAGTAATCACATAACTTTCGACTTTCTGAGGGTTGACGTTCATAAGAGAACTTCAGCTGGCCAGTCTCCTTCGATATCTATCGATTCCAAATTTATAGCGCACTACTCGTTTTGAATTATCACTTGCTATAACCAGAAACGCTTAACTTATTATTATTATTATTATTTTTCTATAGGGGTAATATGTCAAGACGATCATCCACGGGGGCAGAGTTGGAAGAATCTGATTCCCAGTTTACCTATAGCAACTCCAGCAGTCCCCAGGTAATAGTTTACAATAATATACAAAATATTAGATGTCATAATTTTTTCTTCCTTGAAGCTTTCATTGTCTTCAACACTGATAATGTGGTATACCTACTTCAGACTCAAAAAGAGTGATACAAAGAGAGGTTCTTCTGGAAAATCGAGTGAAAAGTATCTGAGGAACTAAAAACTCCATCTATGTTACAAATCACGAATCTTGAAAATTATTATTGTATCATTCTCAAATATTTACTGAATCGATAATTTCGATCACCTCTTCGTGAAAGTCACATTACAACTATTACATTTTCAAAAGAATTACCATAAAGTGCCTCCGTGCTATTTCAGTAAAAAAAATTGTGGATCGGGATTTCATCCTTAGGTTATTCTGGATGTGGGCAAACCATCAACAGACTCATAAGCATGGAAGCTTAAAAAATGTTTTCCGGTATGTTAAGAATAGTTAAATATACACAGTGAGGTCGTGAACAGTTCTTACATCGCCCACCCTTTGAATAATGAAACATATTGAAGTCAAATGGAGCTCACGTGAGTCTTTATAGTTTTTAGAATATTTCTACGAAATAATATTATCTGTATAACGTTACTAGAGAGTTACTGGAGGAAAAAACAGGGATTTGGTGTTTTTAAACGAGGAACAGCGTTCCGAATTTTCACAATGTGACAGAAGCAGTTAGTTTTAAAACGCACAAACAGGATTTTGGTTGGTTTCAGATCATACCAAAAAAAGTTATACTGCCCAGGGCAGACTAGTGACGTCACACAAATTGTTTTTTTATGGGAAAAGGGCTGGAAATGAAACCTTCTCAACGAAGGGGATTTTTCACGAGCATTTAGACAATTTTTATTCAATACGCTACTCGAAGTATATTGATTTTCAAGATTATAACCCTGAGACTGTCAATGAATTCTTGATATCACTTGTCATTCCCAAGTTATCTATTGGCGCATTCCGTGACGTTGACTGGACTATATCTTTTTACAGAGGAAGATGGAGGACCCTGCTGAAGACGATGATGCCAGTAAATACTCTCCTAAGGTTCAGATAATCGCGGCAAGTGGAGACAATATCATAGCCGTAGCCAATCCCGCACTAGCCATGTCCCCAGCAATAATTCCCAAGCTGACACCAATCAAGGAGGCCAGGGAAAACCGAGCTGAAATTGATTGACCAGACTATTTTATCCGTACTAATAGATTTCTTTTGTAACACACTGTAACACTGTGATTTAATATTTTATCTGAAGATTGTTAGAGTTGACTGATACTTTGTAAGTTATTGTAAGCAACAGTTTTGCTAGGTATATTTTCATAATGTAAAGTACAATCCCCTGTAGCTATTGTTGATGAATTTTATTTAAACGTGTGAGTTTTTCAGTCTGTTGTTTTATTTCACATTTTTTTTTTCGACTTGGTTTATTGATTTGACCATGCTTGATGAAAGTACCGACATATATCAAGCGTTGTAATAACAAATCTGATGACCTAACTTATATGTTCATTGTTCATATCGGGAGAGGTTCAGTTCTTCAGGCTCACAATAAATGTGCGGGAAGATACTTGCTACTTGCTGCATTTGCTGAGACTAAACAGGAAACCAAGTACCAACTTTTCGCACGTTTATTCCTTCCTGAGGAGAAATGGCTGATGGTAATACCAATAGTTCAACCAGATGATTTGATTTGTATTTTGAATTCATATGTATTGTGTATCGTGATATCTCAAGCTATATTCAAAACATCGAATATCTCATCTGGAATCAGCTTCAATTGGTTTCAAGAAAAGAAAACAATTTTTGAAATCAATATCTTTTTAATCACTTCCAACCCGACTGTTGGTGTACAATCTTCAAAATAATAAATACTTCAGTAGAATATATAAAAACAGTTATGTGAACCACTTCACTCAAATTATTTCGCAAAAGTCTTGTGATGTTAAATTGAATCCTGGTAATGTCTGTCGATTGATTTGAACAATCAATCAGAACTATCAAACCACAAGGTTTTTTTTCAAATTCGCCCCAAAGGATTATCAGTTTCATACCCTTTGAATTTGGTCGTTTCAGAAAAAGTATCGAGTAAACAAGTTTCGACTAAGTATCGAATAACCAGGCAACCAAAAGGATCGAAACCAGACAGAAAGTCCAAGAACCAAAACTTACCAAGAAAAATCACTTCAAAATTACATCGAAAAGATGCACCGCTTAGTAAAAATCTCATAAAATCACCTTCAAAGGATAAAATTGGTTTGGTTGACAATCAAGCTCCTGGAGTAGGTAAATGTAATTTCAGTGAAACGCAACAGAAGTTAGTACTTACTACTCCTGTTAAATGAACGGAAAAATCTGTGAAATGGAATCTACCCAAGAAAGAAAGAGAGCATGAAGCATGCTGTGAAAAATTCAAAGAAATGTAGAGGATGAGATATCAAAAAACACCACGAAAAAGAAGAATGAAACGACTGGTGAGAAGACTCCATTAAAAACAGGAACACTCCTGAGCCGACAAAAGAAGTTATATGTAATTATGATGAAATATCAGGAAATTTCTCTCAAAATCTCAATCAATGAATAACCAGAATTGAGTCTATTTGTACTGAACACGATTGATGTTGCAATTGGTCAGTCGAAACTTCTGATTGCTTAAAAAATTTAACAGTTCAAAAGTTTGATTGAAAAATGCAGAAGCTTGCAAAACAAAGATGAACCAATCACTTGCACAGATTCACATGGATTCTGGGATGTGGTATGAATACAAATAGAAGATTCATATAAGGGGGTGATTATTGGGGAGAAAGTAACTATGCCTTAAAGAAGCCAAAAAAGAGGACCAAAACGGTAACAGCCTCATCATCCATGAAAGATAGCTCAACACGTCACTTCATAAATCTCAAGTCTACATTTCGTACTGCAATTCTGGACATTTACTCTCGGCAAATTGAAGATATAATTATTTGTTTCAATATATCAAATACCCGCCTCTGAGATTCAGGTCTAGTTCTCAAATACTCAACTTAACACGATAACACTACCAGAATTGAAAAATTTGTATTGTGGCAACGATATTTTGGTGTATGTCATGGCAGGCTATTCTTGACGGGGGTCGAGAACGACAGAAACATGATACTCCATCGTAGTCAGTACGTTACGTTGGTCCATAACCACACAGCACACTAGAACAAAGCACGTTGGTCTTTCGAAGCGACTAGTTCAAATTGCTTTCAATCCAGTCGATGAAATTCGTCACTCTAGTGTACACCCCTGGATATCCAGCCTCCGCACATCTGAAGCCATAGGAGACTATTCCGATTTGGTAGTACCGCAGGTTCCTTCCTTCGCTCATGCCAAACATAAGCGGACCTCCGGAGTCTCCTTGGCAGGCATCTTTGATTCCGCTGGTCCAACCGGCGCAGAGTATCCTGTCGTCGATGATAGTTTGCTTGCCGAAAGCCCGCTTGCAATTGTCTTGGCCCACTACAGGAATCTCAGCTAGCTGCAGAGTGGAGCTGGAAGGTCCGTCTGAAGAAGACACATCAGTTAGGTAGAGTTTCCAGTGGTTTAGTGGTATGATCAAAATTGCAATTGGTTCAATCATGTAATTCGACTTTTAGGGCCGGTTTTTCAATCTTCTGTTATCAAACATGGCTGGCAGGTAACTCCACAACAGAACTTAGCTAGCTGAACAGTAGATTGAGAAACCGACCCTTAAGTTAGGAGCTCCGATGGACGAATTCACCTGGGAATCAAAAAAGATTGGCAATTTCAAAATATCTAATGGTATGACCAATTGGAATCAGAACGTAGCCGAAAGAAAAATATTGATATGAGTTTTCGCACGTCCTGGCCATTTCTTAGATGATTCACTTCAGCATTCTACTAGATAAATATCATACTTTGCTCTGGAAACGTGAATCCAATTCTATAATCAAATAGACTGCCTCATTTGAAACTCAGTCTGGGCTCAATGTCATATCACAGTCCATCTCTGCTGTTTGTGATGGTTCGGTATTGTACAAAGAAGCATATTACACATATTTCTTAGTGTACCTCAGTATTCTTCGAGTGGATGAGAACACCGGAGCTCGTATATGGGTTTCATTCGTGTATGTTGTGAACTTTTGCCACACACACCTCTCAGCCCAATCCTCATTCTTCCAAATTTTAGATGTCAGAATTATCGAAAAAACAGTGGAAATATCACAACTTTGACATAATTTCGAACGAAACATCTAGAATCCATTATTGGGATCTAATCCCCTTTATGAGTCATAGTTTCTAGTTATCATTGGCATATTCTTGCCAATGATTCAAATTTTTCATAATACTCACTGAAATAAAGCGCTCCCCAACCAGTCACAACAGGAGAATACTTCAGGAAGGTATTTGACCTCAGCGGTTCCTGATGAGGTAGACATACTGGCCAAACTGAAGCTGAAAATAAAATAGAAACACCATATGATAGGAAGATGTATTATTGCGTTATTTTGGGGTTTGATCTATCACCCGCTCCCTATTGTCAAAAAATCTAGCTGGAAATAGAAAACGCCAAACTTGATTATGAAATAGTAGACCGAAATATAACGAAGGGTTCAAAACTTTTAGGAACTTCCTGTAGGTACCCACCTATTTCAGTTCGTAAATTTTCAACCATATAGTTCTTCCTCCATATTATTGATTTCTTGTATATGAATGTTCTGAGGAAAATATGTTTTCGGAAAGGGGAAGGGTGTAGAGTGGAAAACTGGTTCGAAGCCAATTCTCCACTATCTAAATTCACCCAAGACATAAACTGAGAATTGTCGTGGAGTCTAGTACTACGATGAAATATATGATATTCACTTGATGTTTCTCCACTAGACAAAATGAAAATTTAATATGTATCAACTGCAACAACACTGGTGTCTCGAGTATTCCTCAGAGTTCAATTCTGGGCACAGTTTTGCTCAACTACTTTCAAATATGGTATACAATAATTAAATGTCAGTTATGATACGATTTTCAGAATAGAAGAGAAATATATGCAGTCATTACCATATATGGCAAACTGTGCAAAGAATTTCTCTAATATTTTAAAGATAAAGACACAATAACACATGACAGATTTTTTTAAAATTCTGGTTGAGCTGTATAAAAATAAATAGGAAAAGATAACAAAACTCCTTGTTTTGGAATAAAAAAACAATATCATATGATCGTTTCCTGTTTTCTAATAAGACAGTTTATTTATTTATTCATTTACGGGGCTAGCCCAATTCACAATTAGGTTATAATAAGACTATTTTCAAAAATCACTTACATACATTTGACATGAAACAACATATGACATATAGCAAGAATATTTTAAAAATACAGCATACATTTGACATGAAACAGACAAGCACATATTTTTATTGTATAAACATTGGTAATGATATCATATCTACATGAAAAAAAAAATAATAATGAAACAAAAATTCTAAATGACTGATTTTTCAAAGGCTTACATCATCCAAAACCCTCCTGATCCTAGATGCGCTCATACAGAAAAGATCAAGCGTTTGGGAAAACTTATTACCGGTAATTTTCATTCTGTTGAGTGGGGAGAGACGGCAGTAATTGGTTGAATAAAAAGGAATATCAAATATTTCAGTACTGCGGGTATTTCGAACAGCAGTTTTCAATGTAATAATTGCGAGTAAATCAGGGCAGTTGATTGTAGCTGATAAAATTTTTTGCAAAAATATTAAGTCACATACAGTTCTCCTATGGGAAAGTGTTTTGATGTTCAATTTTTTTTCAATGACCTCATATTCACAATGTTCACCAACTATACCCATTTTGAAAGCACTACAACGTAAAAATTTTTCTTGGATACGATCAATTTGTTTAACATAGCAATGATAATAGGGAGACCAAACAATGGAATTGTATTCAATAATGGACCTCACATGCGAACAATAAATTATTTTCAGGGTTTCACAGCTGAAATCTTTGCATAACCTGAAAGTAAAACCCAATCGTTTGAAAGCCTTTGCAGTAGTTTCATTTATGTGTTGGGCGAAAGTTAGTTTTGCATCGAACTTCACACCCAGATCATTAATTTCATCAACACGTGATAGTTGATTATCGTTAATCGTATATGAAAAGTTGATGAAGCTCTTGACGCGCCCGAAAGAGATGGTAAAACAATTCTTCACATTCAAATTTAATTTGTTAATTTGACTCCAGTGAACCAAGTTATCAAGGTCTTCTTGCAACAGTAAAGCATCATGGAACGTGTTAACAGGGCGATACAACTTCAGGTCATCAGCAAAGAGAAGAACTTGGGAATTCCTGATACAAAGTGTCAAATCGTTAATGAAAAGGTTGAAGAGGAGTGGGCCTGAATGGGATCCTTGGGGAACCCCAGACAAGACTTTTATCTGGTGAGAGATACAACCTGCTACCTTGACGCATTGAGTTCGGTCTTTCAAGAAACTAGTGAACCAGCTCAGCAATTTTCCATTGAAACCGAGTGATATCAATTTGGAAATCAAAATATCGTGGTTGACTCTATCAAAAGCCTTTGAAAAGTCTGTATAGACAGAGTCAACCTGATACTTTTTTTCAAAGTTGGAAAGAATGTAGTTTTGATAGAGCAACAGATTAGTAGCTGTTGACCTACCCTGCGTAAATCCATGCTGTTGATTGATAACAATGTTCTTACACATCCATGAGATATTTTTGGTTATGAAGTAATCTAACATTTTAGGAATTTCTGACTGAATACAGATACCTCTGTAGTTTTCAATATTCTCTTTCTTACCTGATTTGAAGATTGGAGTTATAAAACTATGTTTCCAGAGATCAGGAAAAATTCCCTTTTTCAGAGACATTTTGAATATGGCATGAATAGGTGTGGTTATAGAAAATATACAACTTTTTATAAAGTATAGAGGGACACCATCCGGACCAAATGACAATTTTGATGGCAAACTCGCAATTCGATCAAACACATCCGCAACTGTTATTTCACACTCTGTCATATCAATAGTTCTATGATAATTGTAAGTAGGTATATTGTCAGCATTAGTGATTGGGTCGTTTGAGTAAACTGTTGAGAAGAAGTCAGCAAAAAGATTTGATATGTCTGCACCATTGGTGCCAGTTGCATCATTGTAATACATTGTTTCTGGTATTTTATAAGAATTTTTAGTTTTGTTTACATAAGACCAGAAAGATTTAGGATTGCTAGATATGTTTTCCTCGATTCGATCAATGTAGTTCCTATAACAATTATCAGTCATCAACTTACATTGAGCTCTCAGATCAGAAAATTCATTATAATCTGACTGCAATTTGAACTGTTTAAAAAGTTTGTGATGTCGGTTTTTCTTTCTAATCAAACAACGTAACTGAGGAGTAAACCATGGTGGGAAAGTTGATGACAGTTGAGCGTAACTATCAATATTGATGTTCTTAGATTATCTATTTTGATCATTTTCTTTGGAGAAATTCAACACGTTATTCATTTTTGAAGAAATTTGTACCTTCAAGTCCATATCAATATTGCATTGTTACTATTCATCATATGAGAAATACAGATATATTATTTGAATTTCGTGACAATACATCGATTCCTAGTTACGACAGCAGTTTTAGAAACATGACATTATAACCGTTTGATTGGCTTACTTACGATTTGTTGGGCTTCTTTCCAAAGTCAATATGGCAATGTCATTGGTGAACTGAACAGGACTATAATCTTCGTGAATTTTTGCCTTGATCAATTTGATGTCTTCTGGATGAGCTCCATCATCATCGCTGTATAGATCCAGTTCTCCAAGACGGGCCAAATACCTGAAAAATCATGAATATAGTTGGAATCCTCACTGCAAATGTGGAAGATTTTGCAGAACTCAATTTCCCTTCATTTGCATTCGACGTGTGTTTTGCCAACCAAGTTGTCATCTTAGTTATGAGAACTGATACTACTGATCATTATGTTGGAATTATCATCAATCATACATGTACGTACCAACAGGCTTTTCGACTGAAAGAAAAGCCTAATAGTAGCATGATATGTGACAAATGACCGATTCCATTTGAACCAAATTTTATTATAATTGTGCGACTCCGAAAACTTGAACTAGCACTACGAATGTTTGAAGCAAGTAGCATTACTTCAAAAAGTAGGGTGGTATCACCAATAAAAGGTAACTATATAATAGTATTATTTCAAAATCGGTGCAGCACACTAACAATAATTTCAATATTATTAATTGTTCCCCAATGCGCATTACTTGGTTGGCAAATGCGCGTCGAGTGCCAAGTGTTTGTGTTCTGATGTTCGAACAGTTCAGCTCTGTTGATAGTTTTACTTCGAAAAAGTTGATTTTATTACGTACTACTGAAATGGAAATGTTTTTCAGACAGATGAATGAATACTTACAAATCTTTCCTGTTATGAACACAATGAGCAGCTGTCAAAATATGTCTGTCGCTGATGAGAGTACCACCACAAAGCCATTTCGGTACTTTGGGGTTATTCTGGTTTCTGTAGCCCAAAGCAACGATGAAAGGAAATTCACCTGAAAAGAATAATAATAATATGGTTCTGTTTTTCAACAAACTCACATATTTTTATATTTTTCGAAAATAAATCGAATTTTATTCATCTGACCAACACATTCTTGAATACAATTGGGGTGAGTACCTCAAAAAATGGAGAAGTGCCAAATTTTTTTTGGATTTAGTAGAGAATTGTCTGAATTTTTTGTTATATGCAGATTCACACGAAAGGGAAGCCTTATAATGTTCAGAGAACACTGCGTGAATCAAGGGACAGGAGATACGAATTAACATTCACTTTGAATTTTTGAAGTTTGTAAGCCTCAGGAAAAATTTCTTTCGGAAAGCGGTTCCAAAGCTCAGCTGTTCTGTTGAAAAAAGATCTCTGAGCAAGAGAGGTTCGACAGGTTTCCAAATTCACAACAAAGGGGTGGGAATTCTGTACTCGTCGAGTTATCCGTGTAGATATTGCCAAGAGTAGAACGATTGATAACAATTCAGAAGAGCACCGACCGTGAAAATATCTAAAGAAGAGAGACAAGTCTCCGACCCTTCTACAATGTTCCAATGAAGTGAGCGAGTCTGTGAGCGATGAATCACCAACAAGACGGATTGCCTTCCTCTGAATAGAATCGAGATGGCTCAATGAATGTTTTGGTGCCGAACTCCACACATGAGAACCATATTCCAGGACAGGTCGTATCTGAGCTTCGTAGATCATTAGAAGCTGACGAGAAGTGAAGAATTTTTTTGCACGAAATAGAAATCCAAGTTTCTGGGAAGTACCTTCAGCGATCGATCTCACGTGGTTTTCCCATGAGAGATTATCACTGATCGTAATTCCTAGCATCAAGATACTTGACTTCGTAGGAATAGTTACTCCTGACATCTGAATACTAGATGATGATAGATCGGCTTTCCTTGGGAAGAGATATGCCTGGGTTTTCCTAGCATTAAATTCCACCAAGTTCATGTCACCCCATTCTATTATTTTCACCAAGTCATCGTTAATTTCATTGACGTGAATGTTCCTTTGAATTTTTGTTTCTCGAGCTGGTTTGGGACTCTGGAAGAGAAACTAGTATGAGTATGAAGAGTACTGTCATCTGCAAAACTATGTACTGAACAAGATGTTTTTCGAGCAAATAATCATTTCTATTATCATAGGCCTGAAGATGGCGGCAATTATCGCTGAAACGTTGGTATAAAAATTGAAAAAAATATGAGTGTGTCTCTGTCGTCCATTTGCTGGTGAATATCCTTCCCATGTAGAAATCTGGGGTATAATACGAAACTGTGGCATCCAGAAATATGGGTTTTTTCGACTAAATTTGACAAAACTATGGATCAGCTACCACAAAAAAAATTATTCATACACTCCCTTCATCAAAAACTCTTTTAAGGGCGCCCAGAAGGCCTTGTGCGGGCAAGGGTCGACTAATTTGTCTTGGGTGCCGAAGCGATTGAAGTCATGGACCAAGTTTACCTGAAAAACTTCCACAATGAAGTGGGGGTCGAATCAACTGTCCCAGAAGGGGTCAATTCGTTATTTTTACGTAGAAAAAATCATGAAGAAATATAATACAGTTGGAATTGAAAAGGTCTGCTTTAGATAGCAGAATTTCACTAAGAAGAGTGTCGTCATTTTGGCGATTCGACAATTGATGACGTAGAGACGAATGGATATTTTAAATAAATTTGAAATCATCTCAGCGAAAAAAATTACCTTGATTCCTTCATTTATTATTCTATTTCAAGGTCGAAACTTCAATGCCTTGCTGAATTATTTGGCTCATCCAAGTAACTTCGGTGACAATGCTAATATTGTGAGAGCTTATGGAACTGCTCGGTTGAAATTTCTCAAAAGTCAAGAATCATCAGTTGTTGCACGATCACCTGGGTTTTTGAACCAGAGATTGTGTGGAAAGAGAGTTGGTGTACAGTTCGACAAATCTTCACCAAAGTAACACGGATATCCAATATTGTGATTTAAAAGAGTGCCATATGAAAAATGAAGCACATAATTTAATGAGCGAGAAGGATATTCTTGAAAGCAAGCTTCATCCAAGATCACGTTCAGCAACTCAAGTACTCCTTGTTATTATAAGTGAGAGCAGCTGCAACTCAGTCTCCCGAAGTTGAAATTCATGAAATACAGTTCTGATATTTCCAAGATAAACTGCAGCCTCCTCCGATGACATTTTCATCCATCCAGGCATTTATGATAAAATCCCAACGTTATAATCACTCGTCCTTCAATTCTCATATTTCCATTTTTTGATCGTTTAAATTGGAATTTTATTGTTTCCTAGAAAGAAGTAACTACTAATTTTGGATCAGCGTCTCCCAACTAATTCAAGATCACAACACGTGCTAGGGTATTTACCGATATTACTCATACATATGATAATAATATTAGACTATAAATTGTGGCGAAGTGAAGCGTCAATTTGATTCAAAACAAGACAAAATGCATGATTTCAGAATGGAAATGCCATAAGTCACCTATCGAGTTGACGGTTTACATATTTATAAAATTGCGGCATGAAATTGAAATGCGAGGTGCATCTATGATTATTATCACAGGCATATATAAGCTGTCAGTCAACTTCACGAGAAAAAATAACGATGACTCTTTTTCCGGTGATTGTCAATGTCAAAGGCGAATTAAATAAAAATTGCAATTTTTTTTAGCGACATTTATTGACCATTGAATCACCTAGCAACAGCGCTATCCCCATAGGACTTTCATCAGATTGTATTCCTCATATTGTTATTTATATAATTTCCAACTTTTCCTCTGTATCGCAGGAGAGTGGACAAGTTTGTGATTGAAGTATCACAACAATTAAAATAAATTACTTTTTCTGGATGGGGTCCAGCAGCTTCAAAGTTCATTTTGGTACTGAACTGTAAACATAGGAAAATCCTTTCTCTTCAATTTTCCAATAACATTCGAAATAAAAGCCATAAACGCAATATGCCTGGAGTTGCAAGGTACGGCTCTTTTCATTTTCAAGAGACTGCCTCAAGTTTGTGCTGTTTTCTATATCTTGAGAAGTACTTCCAAGTTGAGGATGAATAACCAACAAAGTACTGGTCCTAGTTCAAAGGCTCATAACTCGAAAACAGTTGTCACTATTCTATAAGATCTCCAAACCTTCTATATATTCACATTTATCAGAATGTTTCAGATGTTTTGTTGTCAAAAAGTAATTCCAGGTACTCTCCTATCCACAGGAGTGATATTTGATGGTTGTTTTCAAATTCAAAAAAATTCAAAAAATTTAGTCACTTTCAATATATAAAAAACAGGTAAGTTGTCTAATAATAATAATATTATGGTGAATAAATGGAGATTCGACTCACGAGGTGGAATTACACCTGTTTGTGAGCTTTGACGTAATAAAAATAATACTAGTTCAACATTGAATTTAACTGTAGACTTCGTACAAAGCATTAAATTGAAAAAAAAAGGTATATGTACAAACATACATGTATACAGAACAAAACACAATATGTAGTACACATCTATAGATATATATACACACACATACACGATGCACAAAATATGAATTAAAAACAAACAAGTTATTGACAAGGTCAATGGTATGAGAAATGCATGACAGTATATTAACAAATGTATTGGATGTAAACGTTGTGAGATCATGTATTTTCAATAATATTCTTTATTTCTTCACGAGGGGTATTCAGTAACAAAATTTTCAATTTAATCTTGAATTTATGGAAGATTGGTTCATTTTGTATATCCTGTGATAAAGATTTGTTAATTTTAGGCCCTAAATAATTGGAATTTTATTGTCCTATTGTTTTTTTCTTGAAAGGTAACAAAATATTCCTGTTGTTTCTTGTATCATAATTGTGAATTGATAAGGTTAAATTAGGTTTGTTCCTGTATTGTACAATAGCTAAATTCATGAAGTGAAGCATTCTAGGGTCAAAAATTTCAGAGTCCTTATATAGAAGGTCACTAGGATAGTCATAGTTTTTTCCTAATATACATCTGAGGAACCGTTTTTGGATCACTTCAAGCGAACTGAGGTAAGTTTCGGAAACTGAACCCCAGCCAACTATGCCATTATTCATATGGGATTCTACCAGGCTCTTATAGAGTATAATTTTTTGTTTTATATTCAGAATAGCAATGACTTTTTTAAATTTGTAGAGAATACATCGTAACTTTTTTATTATGTATGTAATTTGGTGATCCCATCTGAGGTGGCAATCTATTATTATACCTAAGTATTTGACTTTTTTTCAGGTTTTACTACAGCTTCTTCGGATACTACAATTTCGTATTTCGGTAGGTTAACATCATAGCTACTAAAAGGTAAATAAAAACTTTTTTGAAATTGATTGATAGTAGCCTATAGTCAAACCAATTTTTAATTTCAAACATATCTTGTTCAAGTTTGTTTTTTAAGTCATACCAATTATTGTCACTACATAAAATTACAGTATCGTCCGCAAAACTGATGATTTTCGAGTGGGTTTTTATTCGGAAAAGATTATTCAGATATATGTTGAAAAGTATGGGTCCCAACACCGTTCCTTGGGGTACACCACAAGTTACTTTATGTTCAATACTAATTTTTTCCGATATTTTCACTCTTTGTTTTCTGATAGAGAGGTAACTACTAAAAAGATCATGTGGTTTGCCTCTTATTCCAAGATCTTCCAATTTATCTAACAGTATATTGTGATCGACGGTATCGAATGCTTTTGTTAGAACCAAGAAAATACCTATTGTTGGCTTGAAATGGTCCATGAAATCATTTATGCTCTGAGTCAGTATTCTTATTGGATTTTGTGTGGATCTTTTCTCTCTGAAGCCATATTGATATTCAGATAACAATTTGTATTTCTCAAGGAACGCATTTAACCTTTTTTGTATTACCTTCTCCATAATTTTGGCTAAGCAGGATATTAATGAAATTGGTCTGTAGTTGGTAACATCGCTTGATTTCCCATTTTTATGAATAGGCGTTATAACAGCCGTTTTAAATACTTGGGGAAAATTTCCCTGTTCCATTGATTTATTTACCAGGAACGTTAGCGGTTGTAAAATATGTTCTGAAATCACTTTGAGAGTCTCTGCTCTGAGATCATCTATGCCAGGAGACTTCTTGTTTTTGAGTTGTCTAATAATAATTTTGATTTCTTGTTCCGTAACTGGGTTCAAGTATATCGACTGGACGCAAGTTTTCTTATTCTCTAAATAGTTTGGTGGTCTTTTTATCTCTTTAGCAAGGTTTTTTCCCACGGAAATGAAATAGTCATTGAAATGATTCAATGTGTTCTCCCAATTAATCTGAAATAGAGTTTCCATGTAACATGAAGGCGTTTTTTTTGTTTTTTGGGCAGTAGTGGTTTGTGTCCCATTTTCTTCAGTTAGAGGAAATGAACCAGAAACGATGTTTAACATACATACAGCTTTAGCGAAGGGCCTATACATTTTCATATTGCCTGGTCTTCATTACCGAAATCATGTTTTCAGAAATTTCCTGAGTAGGATCATCATATGATATGAAATTTGTAATGCCCTGCAGGACGTGGAGTCGATTCACTATTCAGTGGAGAAGAGAATGGCAATTGGTGAAGATAAAAATATTAATAGATGTACCAAGTGGATCAGAAAATTCAAATTGATAAGAAATAGAAGGATATATGAAGGATAATGAACGACGACCTTCAGAGAAGGAAAAACAAACAGATTCATCTACCAATATCATTGTTGTGGATTGTATTAGGAAGAATATAAACGATGACTCAGAGAAGAGGTTCAAGGAGTGATTTACTGCATTGAACAAACGAGAAGAAACCTCAGACAACAAATAATTCAAACCAACACTACGCAAATTTGCGGTTTGGTGGTTTCACTATAATTTAAAAGATTAATGAATGAAATATTCAACACATAAATGTGATGATTATGGAAAAGAAAGACTACAAAAAAATTTCCGAAACGCAACTTCTTTGAAATAGTAAGATGCTAATTGACCAATTTACTATATTTCAACCGAAACACAAAATCGAAATGAGATATGAATTAACATGATTCAAGGTTGGATTTAAAAACCAGATAGAATTGTATTACGTAAACAGTTCTGTTCCTGAAGTTGAATTGAAAAACGAACATAAGCGACTATAAGAGTAAATATACTGAAATATTTTTTTAATTAGGAACAATTAGTTATTAATGTGTATAATTAAATTCTAGAATGTCGTTTGATAAGTTCAATTTACGATGCAACGGAAAAGACTCTCCTTTGGCTGATATTCTGGATGAAAGTGAGTAAAAATGAAAGTGAAATATCGTCTTGTTCCGAAAGCTTATTTACATGAAATGTTTCCTTCTAAATCATTGATGGAATAAGATGAAAGATATTGTATGATGAAATACGTATAGCAGTTTCGAATACTTTTTTGAATGAATCCCAATACTACAATCGATAAAGTCATTGAAGCTGGAATTGAGACTCGAATATAGATATCAAATGATTTCAGAGTGATAGAGAGTTCTCTGAGCACTGAGCATTGAAGTTTCCAATGTCCCAATACAGGTTCATGGTTTGAATCAGTAGAATCAGAAACTTCCTGATGTTCAGTTCTGAGATGTGTCGAAACATTTTGAATTGACAATTTAAAGATAACTTTCATATTCTATCAAAGAGGAAGTTTAAGGTATAGTAATATCAAAGACCTACAGACAATTTTACATTTATACAAAAACAACATCCACCATTTCAGTGAATTGTTGAGAAATCTTGAGAAGAATAAAACAAAACAAAAATGTAGTTTTGTTAAGCTACTCGTATAACACATTCGCTCAGATGTATTGTCGCCCATAGCTGACCAATAAAGCCAAAAAATCTTTTTGGTGGAATTCGAACTAACAGTGAAGACCAAAAATTGGTCATATTATTCAACTTTATCGTAATGAAAAAAAACGTCATCGAGCAGTTGACTTTTATCATCATGACATTTCTATGAAATCAAAGTCATTTTTCTTCTAATAACAGTTTGTGTTTAAGATACAGCTCGAAAATAAAGAAAATTGTGGTTATGACTTGTGTGTGTGCTCACCACATATATATATATATATATATATATATATATATATATTATATAATATCATCTGTGAATTGGTAACTGAGAAACTCTTCATCGTAATAGAAGACCTCTTGAATTCAATTTCAATTTCAATTTATTTCGAAAAACAAAAAAAAGTTACATAATTTGCTTAGTACTAATCATTTGAAGTCAATAAGTTGATGTATTTCATAGGGGAGCTTATTTTTCTGAGACATAAGGTATCATGTATTCCAAGTTATTCAAAAGAACATTCGACATAGTCAGTGGGCACACTTGAAGACTGGCGTTAAATCGAATCATCTTTCGATCAATTCGTTCAGGCCAGTCCGAATGACCTACACAATAGGTTTCGGCTGGCACCTGTCAGAAAACAACTACTCCCCTGGCTAATACCAGGAAGGGTATTGAATGATATCCGACCGGTACCAGTGCAGGATTCTTCACAGAAGAAAATCCTGCATTTGCTTTCGTCGATACAAATGAAGGAATTGATTTTCAATTATAGGGACGAACACACTTGCAGACCGGTTTCGGGCTATTTGGCCACTCGTCAGTACAAGTCAGTGCCATCATCAACATAAAGTCGATGACTTCCCATAATTAAAAATCAAAGTCCTTCATAGTATCAAGCCCCGACCAAAGCTGATGCGAACAACGAAGTTATTGCGCCATCTACCCATGGACGAATTATTCCAAAAGCAAACCGATCATTCCTTCTGCGAGGAAAATGTAAAAACATTCGACATAGTCAGTGGGCATACTTGAAGACTGGCGTTAAATACAATCATCTTTCGAACAATTCGTGCCCTTCGTGGTATTAGCCAGAGGAGTACTTGTTTTCTGACAGGTGCCAGCTGAAACCTACTGTGTAGACAGGCCTGAACGAATTGTTCGAAAGATGATTTTATTAAAAAGAGTTCTGTAAGAACGGTGAGAACCCATATTGGCTATTATCCCTACAGGTTTTATAATACCTGCAAATTTTGAAAGATGAATCAGAGTTGCCCGAACACATATATAAAACAACGAGCTCCTCGATGTATTGAAACATCTGAGCTAACTGAAGTGGTAACATGGTAAAGGAACGATTTCATTTAGTTCGGTTCCATGACTAATGGCAGGATAATAATTATTTGTCCTTGTATTTTGTGATAGTCAAATTTGAGATATATGAAAAGTTGCTGACTAATTGAACGTTTTCCATTCAGAACACACATCAACACTTCTGAAGACGTCAATCTGGTTGGGAAACACGGTACAGGTGTTTTTGGTTTGGGGTTCTCATAAATCAACCTCTTGATACATTCACCAAATCAACAGTTCTCATTGAAACAATTCACTCACCAAGTTTTGCTGGAGTACCTCCCACAACCCTGGCATTAGTCACGTTACTCAAACCACAGTCAGGTTTACTCAACAGCTTTGCCCTAGTCCCTTCCTCCCTATCTTCATTCTGGATGTTGTTATTCCTAGTATTTCCTTCGTTTCTGTTCACGCCGTTATCATTCCCATTCCTTCCATCTTCGTCAAGGTCGATGGTTGCCGTCTGGGGGCAGCAAACCATAATTGTAGAGCCGATTCGACCGCATATTGAAGTCTGGAGGTAGGTTCTCGTTTTGGGTTCATTGCTCTTGGTTTTCAAAAGGTTGATCATAACATCACAGTCGTAGATGTTTTGGCAGAGGCCGTATTCTTGCCGTGCTGTGTAGCATGGTGTTCCCTCTGGAACTGAAACAAGAAATATGGTTATTCATAACATATTCAGAGGTTTATATTAGGGTGTGGGTGTTTCTGTAATGTGTAGGTGCTATGACACTGGAATGAGAATGGTCTGCCTGTAGAAAAAGACAACCTTATGGAAAGGTAGCAAACGGTATTCACCTCAGCTGGATGAAATACAATAATAACGACTATTCATGCTTCGAAGTGGACCACACACGAGTCAGCAACTTATTGATACTTTCCGATCAACCTATTATAATTCTCCTATAATTACACCTTGAAAATGCGTTATCATAAAATATCTCAGATTTTTTTATATATACAGATTCACAGGAAAAGAAAGCCCTGCAATTTTCAGAGAACACCGCGTGAATCAAGGGACAGGAGATACGAATTGACATTAACAATAAAATTTTGAAGTAAGTTAGCCTCAGGAAAAACCTCCCTTGGTAAGGAGTTCTAAAGTTCAGCTGTTCTGTTCCGACTCTTCTACGATGCTCCAACGAAGTGAGCGATTCCGTGAGCGAAGAATCACCAACAAGAGAGACTGCTTTTCTATTAATAGAATCAGGAAGTTTCAATGAATGTTTTGGTTCCCCCTCACATGAGAACTATAATCCAGGACCCGTAACTGTGCCTTGTAGATCATTAGAAGCTGACGAGAAGTGAAGTATTTCTACTTTTATCTACTGATATCACATGGTTTTCCCATGAAAGACTATTATTGATCGTAATTCCTAGCATCCAGATACTTGACTTTGTATGAATAGTTTCTTTATCCGTGCCAGTTGTCTGTCTGTCTGATAGAATGTAGATTGATGTAAGGGTAGTTGATCTCTTTGAAAAACCTTTTTTACTTCTACACTGAAGAGTTCAATCTCATGAAGACGTAGAACCTACACTCTTCTACATGATATGTTTATTTACCAGTATCAACCAGACAATCTACAAATGCATCACCTACCCACTACACTATAACATTTTACCCCTTATGTAGTGTAACACACGTAAGGTGAAGACACCCCTGTATTTGAATCATTTTTGACCTTCATGGGTTGCACTTTTCGCTATACTCAGCCCGAGTGACATCCTTAAACCCAGCCTACTGCGATTCCGCGAAAAGTCTAAATTCTAGATATTTTGCTATTTTTGAAGATACCGTAATAAGTTATTTGAAAAAGGTTGCTTGGAAATATATTTTGACCCTACAACCCAGAGTTCAAAATTTGATTTTTTTTGTAATTTTCAAACTCAAGGATGATTTTCAACTATCAGTTCCGAATAAGAAACTATAGAAATGATAAAATAGTCAATGACAATGAAATAAATATATTGAAATAACTAAGATTGATATTTATTTTTAAGTGTTGATTTTTAATACTTTCACCAATTGAGTCAACAGATGATTCTTCATTAGTAGATTTCTGAAAATAAAACGTTCTCAACTAATTGCATTACGCTAGAACAAACTTGAAATTTGATGATAAGGAATACATTTGTTATTCCTTATAGTTATCATAGGCCAGTGTATGTGGGTCAGGTCAAGTGAGAAGAGTTTTTTGTGTGATTTATTTTTTTTCGACTTTATTGCGACTGAAACAATTAACTGCACTCTAATATGAATGCACTGCACCTTGTATTCTAGTTCAAAGTCTGCTTCAACTCGATCAATCAAATAATTAGCAAACCGATTATTTCGAGCTCTTTACTGATGTGTTGGGAGAGAAAATATGTTTTCTGGCCTGATTGCAGTTGAACCTGCACCTTAGATACGTGCTAGCTTTATATAGTGCTCTCTGAGTCTCTCACATCATTGTTTTCACTGTTCATAATACCTACTTATAGATTTATGAACCTACCCTAGAGAAAAATGTGCCATCACCAGACACATATAGTTTCGGTATTGTAGTGGTCAGCACGTCCTCCTGTTATGCGGGGAGGTTCGAATCCCCGTCACGGCACTACCGTGTTGGGGTTCGCACGTTAAAAGTTAAGGCCTCGTTAAACCATTGATCGCACAAGTTTTGACCGCTGAGGGTTGACGTTCGTAAGGAGGCGTCAGCTGGTTTACGGAAA
The DNA here is from genome assembly GCA_032362365.1 of Zygogramma bicolorata. Lineage (NCBI taxonomy): Eukaryota > Metazoa > Arthropoda > Insecta > Coleoptera > Chrysomelidae > Zygogramma > Zygogramma bicolorata. The sequence goes on along the minus strand of JAVJAQ010000003.1, from coordinate 232,624 downwards.
ACCCATTATAACCCACATCTCACTCGAGACATTAATCATGGCGGAAACTGGCTAGTGAAGCGTGCCTCACTTCACATTCTAGAAACCAATACCCAACTGATTAGAGAGGTTAGTGCGTGTTGTACTTTTTATTTTCATCATCATTATTATTCATTATAAATAATAGTATTTTCATTCAATTCTGAATCTTCCAATTATGATTCGTTTACAGTCACAAATAATTGATTTCAATATAAATATTATCATGTCCAAATCCTGTTCGAAAAACTGACACTCATTCAATTTATAACAAACACCTCAAGGTTATGTTTCCTCGACCAGAGATAACAAAATGAAAATACATAGACAAATCGAAGACAAACCGTATCGATGAAATCTAAATATAAATTGGAACACATTATTCTCAATGGTACCTTGTGAAATGTTTATAATTATTATGTATGTCAAGTTCAATCAACACTGTGATTGAATATTAATGCTTGAAGCATTGATCATATTACAGTATTACAGTCTCGGCTGAAATGACAAATATACTACTGTTTATCACCTCTGTATGTCTTGTATCCATATAATCGCTATATTGGGACGCTATTTATATCATATCTGCAAGGCATTTCTTGCTATTGACACAACTGTCCGCACATCAGTATAGTGTGTTTCGATAATATCGTGACACAATTTATCTGCAGGGTGTGTCGACCTTCGACCATTCATATTCGACCAATTGATAGATTTAAGAGTGAGGAAGATTCGTTGTGTGAGAAATATAAACAATCAACCACAATGAGTAATTTCACACTTCTGTAGTGAGTTGTTGAAACGAACCATGACAAAATCAAAGTGAAACGATGTTTTCAGAAATAGCTGATAGGCTTGCTGGACAAGAATCATCAGTACCATTTAAACTGTATCGGAGCAAGAAGTTCCCAAAACGGAATCTGGTGAGGATTCGTGTGAGAGTAAATCATGAGCATCACTTGGAAAATTCACCAAGTTACTCTCACGAAAGAACTCTCATGAAAAGGCCGTCGATAACAATGACTGAAGAACTGCCTCAGAATAGAAGCAATCAACTAAGATACATAACAGAGACCTCATTCATACAATCTTCTGGATCACAGAAAGCAAAACCATCAGCTTCTGGTCCAGTAGAACATGACACAGCTATCAAGCTGTATGAATTGGTACAGTGTACGAGATTAATGGAATTACCGTAATGAATATATAGAAGAAAATGCCAGCCTTTATATAATGACCAGGGCCTATGGAATTGATTGACCAAAATTCCTAATTCAAGCAGTACTTTTTAGTATTATTTACGGAAAAGATGATCTCATTTTAGAGATAATTTTTTGATACTACTTGTATCTTCTTGAAGGAACCCTATCTGTCACTACCCAGTATTTATATCAAAACTTATTTTCCTTTTACATAAGCACCAAAATTATCGAGTTGATGTTCTCAACACCGATTTTGCATTGAATGTTTGGATAAGTTTCAACGAATAGGGTATCATTGGAAAGATGATTTTATACCTTTCCACATGGAATATCAGTCAACCCCACTTTCCATCTGAAATTTTATGGTTGTGACACCTCTCTTGCTAGGGGTCTGAAAAATATGCGTAAGATGCGTCCCCTTCGAAAGCAAACCTTACGTGTCCGAGACTTTGTGCCTTGACTTCCAGGAGAAAAACTACTTGCATACTTTTCGTCGTACTTTTTTCTCTGTACGTTGAAGTTGCTGAATTTCACTTAGAGAAATGCAATTTTCTTCTTGGTGATTTTTTTTTAGAGGAACACGCCCACTATCATGAAATAACCGTAGAAAAGTCAATCGATTCATCACTTTTCCACAAATATAATCATTTTTGTTGCTGAAACATCATCAATCGTCCTGTCCTTGAAAGTTTCATTTCAGTGGACCTGAAGATTACCGTGTCCCCACTCATTTGTTATGAGCCTGGAAGCCTGTCGAATACGAATTACTATTTTTCGAGTTTTCCCTTGCGTGTGAACCTGAAGGTCAAAAAAACATTGAGGGTACTCCATTTGGTACTTTCCCGATTCCCCTAACCTCAATCCAATTATTCCATGTGAAAACTAATTAAAATCAAATGAACTGCATTCAAAAAACACGCGTTATGCATTTAATTGGACAGATAACCTTTGAGCAACTGCAATACCATCTAGTGTATTATCTTTAATATTTATGCAAATCGCTAGATGTTCGTAACATCTCTTATTAATGTATGGGATGAACACAAAGGCTCATTGATCATTCAGATGTTGTAGAAGGTGTGTTAATTATGTCATTGGTCTATTATTGTTCTTTAAAAGTCGGTACTGTTCATTTTAATTACTTCGTCAGGACCGGATCGATAATTTTGCAGCCCGAATCAAATTATTTATCTAATAATGCGCCTCATATTCAAATCACGCTAACCTTCATGCGGATATTTTGTCACGTTTTCCAACTCGGATATATTGATATTTGAACCCCTTCAGATGATGTAGGCTAATTGTTATTTGAAAGTACTCTTTACATAATCGATGGTTTTATTCATCTGATTCGAACAATTGATTATCCTGTGTATTATTTTACATTGATATATGATTCCACTCTATATACCATAATTTCCACCATGTTTCTACTCCTTTTTATTTATGGTGACTGATTTCCGATATTGCACACTAATCGTCGAATCCCATATGTTGCTATAAGCTTCAGAAAATAAAATTGACTGAATAATCAAACAAAATATTGACATGCAACTTCACCTCGACAGAAACTCGTGATATTCAATAGTTTCCTAAACTTGCTCTGGGGCCGTTCATAAAATACGTCACACTAAAATCAGCTGTTTTTGACCCCCTTCCCCCCATTGTCACGCTGTGTCAGACTTTTTGTGACCCCCCTAGAAATATTTCGTCACAAAAACTAAGCCCCCCCCCCTGCTGAGTATGATAAATTCTAAATGATAGTACACAAATTCTGAAAATAAAAATATTTATTCAGTTATTATAATAAAATTTAACTAAATTAATAAATATCTTTCATAACGAACATATAAATGATAAATAATATTTCTATTATCCAGAAGTCCAAGGATTTTCTAAATGGGCTGAAATATCTACAATCGGTATTGCACCATCTTCACAACTACCGTCCACTTCATCGTCATCTCACCATTCTGGAGTCACTATAGATTTGATTAAAAAATCTGATGAGTTTAGGAATTCGTTAGAAGATGTCGCACATGTAGATTTCTACTAAAATCTACTGAAGATTTCTTTCTTACCAAAATTTTTCAATTTTTGTTAGAAATCTACTAAAAAAAGTAAATTTCTACCAAAAGGGGTCACGCTGGCTAGCGCTCATGTCAAAAAATAATAAACGACGAACGTCACGTTGCCGTATACCCCCCGTCCCCCCTTGTCACATCTTGTCACACTCAGCCAGACCCCTCCCCCCCCTTGTATGCGAACGTATTTTATGAACGGCCCCTCTCTATAAATCTTATCCAACTTCCACTGGCCTTGTTCGATTTCTCTTGTTTGTAGTTATTTCGTATCGCTATCTGTTCTTTCCTTTTTTTTTTATCAATCTTCTCTTCAGCACTAACTTGGTCATCATGCCTCATGCAAATGACTGAATCTATTTTTCGTTTCTCTTCAACAACTGTTTTTTTCTCTTCTCTTGTTTAATCTTCCCAATCCTCTTTATGCGTTAAGTGCTCTATGTATACTGGACTCAGAGTATTATTTAATGCCCACCTTCCATTCTCTTTTGAATTCTTTATTTAATTCTTTCGACAAGTTTGTTATTTTCAATTTATTTCTTGCGCATCATTTGAATTATCTCTTATTTTTACAACCAGATATATTGATTTATAGACTTCAACAAGAATAGCCGCCCTTCCTCGATTGGTTTCAATGAATATACTTCTTTATCCTGTATTGTTTCTCTCTTTATTTTATTTTTGTTTTCCGCTTGGTTTACTTCAAATCCAAATTTTATTTCTGTGGATGCTTTTCTTCCAATCTTTTCGACCCTGTCTGAATCTCTTTTCCATTTCAAACTTAATTGATCTTTCTCCTTTCGGGATTATTTTGTTTTTATTTTATTTTTCGTTACTTTGAATGGATCAAATTGTTATTCTTATGGTTGAAGGAGTTTTTTGAAATGGCGATAAAACTTGTACACCTTCTGTCTGTGGTATTTAGCATGAACTTGAATTGTACAAATATATTCGCTTTCCAGGTGGTCATCCTTGTAACAAGTTCACATACAATTTGCAACCGGAACACAATTTTACACACCGGATCACTACAATGCATTGCGTTGTGAATCATCTGATTATTGCAAAACCTTTGTCTAATTGAATTATAGTAGCAGCACTCATGGCTAGTTCTATTGATTTGCATTATTCGTCACATGGTTAACAAACCGTTTGAATTTCGATCATTGTATTACAAGTAACCCTGACTACGGTTAAAAATTCAATTTGAAAGGTCATTCGTCCTCTGATCTGAATCACAGGTCTTGTTCATAGATATTTCTCTGTCACCAATTTTTGAATCAATTTGAATTATTATATTATAGCTAAGATATTCTTTTGTCGTTGTGCGAAAAATATGTCTGGATCTTTCCATTTTCTCCGTTTTTAACTACCCTCACAATACTTGAAAAAGGTAGTTGAGATGAAAAGGGTTCATTTATCTCTGTAATGTTTTGATTGCCCAGACTTCGACCTTTTCATCTTCATAAGTCACAAAATCATATGTCAAATGATAAAAAAAATCGCATAATCACCGGATCATGAAAATTTCATCGGAAAAATCAGTAAGAATGGGATTTGTCAAAGCATAAAGCAGATCATCACTGAACATATATAGCATAATGTTTCAATGATGAGATGAATATTGAGTGAGTAGATACAGATGTTTTACAAAAATATCAATATCGATACTGAAAAACGAAGCCCAAGCTACTTACATCTCCGATTTTTAGTGGACTGTGATTATGCGTTGAATGTCAAAATGCTGAAGAAAATATTTGCTCATTTTTAATTAAGATTTTTTTTAACATACCAATCGATTATTTCGATATTTTAAGACATTTGCCTCCTGAATAGATATCAATTAGTTGAATACGGTGGTACGAATTATTATTTATTTAATATAATGACATTGATTTAATGGTGGTCCTTCATGATGCAATAGCTTTGGCTGGAAGGCACTGAGTTCGCATGATATGATATTTCATACTGATATGTATTCATAAATTCCTTTTTTGCGGTACCGCCAATCCATACTTCTGTAACAGATTAACTAAAATCGACAGAAAGATGTAGTCCAGGGCTTGTTCTGCAATACAACAGCTCAGCTGTGTAGACAATTCACTTCTCACGAAGATCTCTGCACAATACAGGAATTTCCTTTTTCTATGAAGCCAGATGTTGGTGGGAAATCACACTTACATGTGGTACCCATATTCAATGAGCAAACGACCTTTTGTGGGTAAAGACTCCTAACAAACCTTTCGGAATCATGTTTTTGATGTCAAAACCTTCGTTGTGAAGGAAGAATCAAATGTTCGCAGTTTCTTTTCCATGAGTGGAATGAAAAATTCCTGGTTATTATCATTGATTGTAATGTAAAAATAAAAGTTACCAAGTCCATTGATGCTGCTTCTCTATTAGTCTTTATTGCTCACTTGTTTTGCCTTCCGGTTAAACCTTGACCATTAATTTTATAGCGATGATGATGAGATAACATCGTGTCAAATTATCTAGATAATTTTTTGCTTATTTGATTGTTGAATGATGAAATTACTGAAAAAATGTATTTCCGGTAAATCCCCCTTTTATTTCATGTTATAGAAATATGCGAATGCGTATTCTGATGATTCATAAATAACATTTGAACTCGCTGCGAATTAAAAAAATGATTGATTGTGGGTATTCCAGACATATCTGGAAATGTTTTATTTGAGCCCTATATAATTCATCTACAGGTACTGGAATAACTAGATATTAATTTAAAATGAAGCTGTAGAAAGAATGTCCTCAGAACAGTCCCTGAAAAGGAATTGGAGAAGTACTAATCTGCAATCACTCAACGGGAGGATATATTGAAAAAATTATTATTCCTTCCAGCAATTTTCATCTCTCTTGATTTTCATATTGAGGTATGACTTAGAATATTTTCTTCTGTCTTGTTCCTATTATTTGAAATTCACTAGTTCAGTAACCATAGGTCAAAAAAATCTTCAAGATTTTGCCTCACTCGGATGATCGCATAAAACAGATGATGTAAGCAAACAAGCAGATAGGTTTGCAATTGTTTAAGGTCTGGAACTGCTAGTCTTGAAACTCGCACGTATTCCTGAGGTCAAAAAAAATATGCTAAGGCTAGTGGCGTCTTCCTCACAAATAATTTCAAATAAGAATTGAAGTTTTTATCATTGATGAAGACGTGTTTCTTCAGTTTTCATTTCATTTTATACGTTTTAAATCTTCTTCCTGTGGTTGTTGGTTCTGCCGACTTAATCTATCCATTTCCCTCATATAGTTTCCCAGAAAAAAATCTTCGACAGATAATTCTATACACCATTAATTTTTCTCTACTAATTCATCAGCTATTTCATTGACTTTCACTCCATTCTATTCCAATTCCATTTGAAGATAACCAAATTCTTCTTTCTTAGCTCGTTTGATTTCTCTAGACATTCTATACTACTTGAAGCTGGCGACATTCTCAGTTATACTCTATTATATAATGTCCTTGATAGTGACAGTGTTTCTATTCGATCTGTTTGAAAAACTTATCATTGTGGTGAACTTTTTTACAAAGCTGTATTGTACCTGCATGTCAGCTTTGGGCATGAGGCCCTTGGCACTGCTTCTTCGCTAATGTCAACTACTTATATACAGTGGTTTCCCCCCCTCATTTTATATTTTGGACGGGTCAACTCAAAAAAATGTAACTTGGGGTGATGGAATTGATGCATGAAAAATAATTTAAGAGCAAAAAATTGTGTTCAATTTGAGATGAGTGAGATGCTTCAGAAGTAATTTATTTACAATCTTAGAATATAAAGTCAATATCTTCACCTACCACAATTTGGCGGAAAATTTAATAATTGCCTGAATACATCGACGTTCAACTTCATAATTTGAGGAAACGAGCTGAGTTGAGTTCAGAAGATGCTCGAAATGGTTGCCTTCAACTTATTGACATAAGAACAGCCTTTCCGATATTTCAGGCCGAACATTTTCGAACACAGTAGGTACCTAACATCGATATTTCTACAATTATTTATTATTCTCTGACGTATATTCAATATTGAAGCATGTTCAGTTTCATACACTCTTTTTTTTCGAATAGCCCCATAAAAAAGTCTAAAGGTGTCAAATCTGGCGAGCGGGCTAGCTATTCCGTAGGACCTCGACGGCCAATCCAACGACCAGGAAAGGTATCATCCAAATAGTTCCTCGTTTGTCTGAAGTAATGTTGTGGTGCTCCATCTTGTTGGAATAAAATATTCTTATTGAATTCATTGGGATTCGCTTCGACGATTTCGGTGATCAGAGAGTCAATAGTAGTTTGCAGCTTATTCAAATACAGTTCTCCCGATGATTTTGTTTCGATAAAAATATTCCTGCCCAAACTTTAATTTTTTTAGGTATTGCGTATGAGTTTCCGAAAAACTTACTGTCACTCCAATAACGACAATTTTGCCTGTGAACATCGCCATTGAGAAAAAATGAACATTCGTCACTGGAACAAATATTGTGGAGACATGTAGGCCTTGCAATGATTTCCGGCATAGTTTCGCAGAATTCTGTTCTTCGATCAGGGTCATCTTCAGTTAACTGGTGTTCTGAGTCCCCACATGGAAGTCAGTGGCGGATCCAGGATCAGGTCAAGGGGGGGTCTATAACTCAAAATTTATATATATATATATTATATATATATATATATATATATATAATATATATATATATATATATATATATATATATATATATATATATGTATGTATATGTATATATATATGTATAAAACTAGTGAATAGTGGGGAATGCAGCAATGTCACAAAAGAAAGACTCTTTTAAGTTGATCCAAGCTTTCGGAACTTTTTTTATTCCATCATCAGGGAACTACAATTAGATTACATTTATGTGAAAGATTTTACAATAAGTTGTCTTATCATACTTACACTTAGGTGAGGTTATATGACACGATGTTCAAAAGTAATCATTAGTGGAGTGCTCATGGAATGAAGTTGTATTATAAAACCGGGTTAGTAAATGATGTACACAGATGCACATTTACAAATTACACGTTAAAATTAATATTAAAACTCGTCACTCTGTGTCGACCATGTGGTCAGTCTTAGATTGTCAGGTTAATGTCTTCATGACAAGAATGAAATATGAAATGTGAAATGTGAAGTTGACAGCGACAGGGATAGTCATCTGTCCTGTCAATTGTTGAACAGTGGTGCCACTTGTTGTGTGTAACCAACTGATGGTTTCATGAGTATTTGTTTTGTTACTATGAAATTAGTGTGATCAATGGATATGAGTGAACTGTGAAGAAATTGGCTGATTCCTATTTATGCTAATAACAAAAAAAATTTTTTTTAAATTATATGGGTGAAACAAAATGTTTTCAATTTGATAAGTTATGAACAGAATTGTTTGTACCGTTGATGGTACTGACTGGGTTTTCATCTAGTGACAACAAAAAGGAATAAATCTCGCTCAAATGATTTAGGTCTGTTTTTTTATTTATGCAGTTATTGTCTTGTGCAATAAATGCCATTTCCAAAAAAACCCTCTTTGTCATGTGTGGCTCAACCGCCAACACCCTCGCCGATTCATAATTGACTCGGTGGTCTAATGTGTTTACATGGTTTGCTAGAGCACATCTCTCCGGATGTAATCTGCAATCACTTTTGTGTGATATAATTCTACTCATTAATGTTCTTGACGTTTGTCCAATGTAATTTTTATTGCAGTCTGAACAAGGAATACTATATACGACTTTAGTATTAGAGGTAATAGGTACTTTATCTTTGACTTTTGAAAAAATTGATTTAATGGTTAAAACTGTTTTGTTGGCAATTTTTTCATAGTCATGTATAACAACCTGAAATGAATATTTCCTTAACTATTTTTTGGAACTATAGTCATCAACATTCCAGTAATGTAGGTATGAAAAACATAGCCTCACTGAATAAGTATGTCTCATTCCTCAATAATATATCCCCACCCCTTGTCCTCTTCTGCGTGATTTTGCTCGATGCTTCTAGTATTTCCCATTTTTCTTTAAGTATGACATGATGCAGATACCGCCCAGTATCCCTTCCTGGACAGTGAATATACCTTGCTAAATATACCTCCTTTTTTGATACATTAATTAGCATTATAAAACTTCGTTTTTCGATTGAAAAAAAAATTGGAATGGATTGCCAGACGCTTGTTCACTTTGAGTGAACGGTAGGTAGGTTTGAAGTGAGTGGTCTTATGACCCTCCAATGCAACCGCGAGGTTTTATTGTGGCTCAATGAGGTATAAGGTAAGCGTCTCTAGATTTATTTTTATATAATTGGCCTCGTATAATATACATATTATCTGGGGACTCGTAATATGGGTCATATATATTTTTCAAACGTATAAATATATATAAACCCGCAAATACCCCCTTAACCCGGGCTTCGACTAGTCTGTGATACATTGTGGGTTTGGTTTCATCCGACAGATGCGTATATATATATATATATATATATATATATATATATATATATATATATATATATATATATATATATATATATATATATAACTGTGAACTGTGAAGAAATTGGCTGATTCCTATTTATGCTAATAACAAAAAAAATTTTTTTTAAATTATATGGGTGAAACAAAATGTTTTCAATTTGATAAGTTATGAACAGAATTGTTTGTACCGTTGATGGTACTGACTGGGTTTTCATCTAGTGACAACAAAAAGGAATAAATCTCGCTCAAATGATTTAAGTCTGTTTTTTTATTTATGCAGTTATTGTCTTGTGCAATAAATGCCATTTCCAAAAAAACCCTCTTTGTCATGTGTGGCTCAACCGCCAACACCCTCGCCGATTCATAATTGACTCGGTGGTCTAATGTGTTTACATGGTTTGCTAGAGCACATCTCTCCGGATGTAATCTGCAATCACTTTTGTGTGATATAATTCTACTCATTAATGTTCTTGACGTTTGTCCAATGTAATTTTTATTGCAGTCTGAACAAGGAATACTATATACGACTTTAGTATTAGAGGTAATAGGTACTTTATCTTTGACTTTTGAAAAAATTGATTTAATGGTTAAAACTGTTTTGTTGGCAATTTTTTCATAGTCACAAAACAAATACTCATGAAACCATCAGTTGGTTACACACAACAAGTGGCACCACTGTTCAACAATTGACAGGACAGATGACTATCCCTGTCGCTGTCAACTTCACATTTCACATTTCATATTTCATTCTTGTCATGAAGACATTAACCTGACAATCTAAGACTGACCACATGGTCGACACAGAGTGACGAGTTTTAATATTAATTTTAACGTGTAATTTGTAAATGTGCATCTGTGTACATCATTTACTAACCCGGTTTTATAATACAACTTCATTCCATGAGCACTCCACTAATGATTCCTTTTGAACATCGTGTCATATAACCTCACCTAAGTGTAAGTATGATAAGACAACTTATTGTAAAATCTTTCACATAAATGTAATCTAATTGTAGTTCCCTGATGATGGAATAAAAAAAGTTCCGAAAGCTTGGATCAACTTAAAAGAGTCTGTCTGTTGTGACATTGCTGCATTCCCCACTATTCACTAGTTTAATCCCTAACTAGTCAGCAACGACTACCCTCTTCCATATATATGTATATATATATATATATATATATATATATATATATATATATATATATATATATATATATATATATATATATAACAGAAAATTATGAGCTACCGTATTGCAACAACTAGTCAAGATTCAAAAAAAAGGTGAAAGAAATTGACATGAGCAAAATTTGAAGGTGTAGCCAGGAGGTAAAGTAGGTTCGAAACTTTACTTTTTTTAGATCGAATCGAGTTGATTCAACCTAATCAACAGCATATTCTACTCATACATAGTATATTCAAATCGTTACCGGCATACACAATACTCATCACAGATGTAACAAGTTCAATTTTTCAAATACTGCGCCAAAAAGGATCCAATGGCAGTCAATATCGTGCAAACACCAATCTGACGATATTTTTCAGGTCATCAATAGCAAGTCATTCAATAATGTTGATAACATTTCGCGAATCTTGGCAGTATTACCTGTAACTACAGAAACTCCAGAACGATCATTTTCGACTTCAAAAATTACCTGAGGAGTACGATGGAACAGGAACGACTGAATGGTCTTGCTTCTTTAAATATCCATACCCATAGTGAACTCACCGAGGACGAAATTCTAGTAGAATATTTCAAAAAACCCCGAAAATTTACTAATGTTTAAATGTAGCCTGCTCTTTAGTTTTCAATGGAATGTAATAATAATTATTAAAGTTCAATTTCAAAGCAAAAAAATTTATTCTATTTTATTTTTTTGTCTTGCTCATGTGACATTTTTTCGTTCCCTTACAAAATTTGGAAATAAGGAGCCGATAAAAATTGAAGAAAGAAATCTCATATTTTCCCAATGGATCCGCCACTGGAGGAAGTAGATGTTGATGATTCACTATCATCTTACCATTTATTTGAGCTTGCTGTTCTTCCGGAATGAAAGAATGACCTGGCTTTTTTTTTATAAACAAAAAATAAACTATCAAACCTTATCGGGTTATGGCAGTGAAAAACAAATATTTCTAGAAATGTGTCTTTGTATTCACGTAATTATCAAATGTTCTGCCATTTCATAGTAGGTGAAGATATAGACTTTATATTCTGGGGTTGTGTTCCCAAGTTTCAATTTCTTGAGTTGATCCGTTCAAAAAATAGAAGGGGCGAGGGCATTTGAGGAAAACACTGTATATAAATTAATTCTGCAGCATCCTACTTATCTCAAATTGAACACGATTTCAAAGAAGTCCGTCATTGTCCTCAAATGAACCGGATGTTCTCAGGATATCACTCAAAAAGGTACAACAGAATCTGTTCATCTTCGAGATGAGCGAAACAAATATTTGATAGGATAATTTATGGTTTTTCCATAAGCCGTTTCTTGGCAAACAACTGTTGATTATATACATATGCAATGGTTTGTGGTTTATTATTTGTTTGAGCACCTCCGGAATTATTAAGCAATACCGTTCACTAAACAAAATACGGAAGCCACTAATTCCTGCAAAACTTGATGATTTGCAAAGTCATTATGTCATTGAAATGGTACATTTCGATACTAGAAAATTGAATCAACGAAATTGAAAGTTGAAGATAGAGACAACTAGAATGCGATGATTGAATATGTGAACTATTGTTTGCGATAATTTCTCTAGTGAGTGATAAATGTTTAGACCTCAAATAACCAAAGCCACATTTCAGTGTGATATTATTTCAACATTTGAAATGATTTTATACATTAACATCACTTCTGTCAAATATTGAAAGTGTTTCAAAACCACATTAGCAAAAGGTTGTACCAAAAAGAATTATAGAAAAGACTCATATAATACAATGAAAGTTGAAAGGAATATCCGTGGAAATTTTCAGGTCTTTCTGAAGTCAGAATGAGATTATCTATGAATACGGTATTGAAAATTCTCGCTGAGATACGTTTTTTTCAAAACTGCAATTTAGCTATTTCCGTATTTGGATGAGATTCTGTAATGAGTGATGTTTGGTGATCCAAATAATATTTTCAAATGCTGGTTTTGTTGGGAAAGGGGTGAAATAATAGTTGATAAACATTTCATTTTTGTAAACGTTTCGGATTTTATTACATCCATCATCAGGGCACTACAATAAAATAATTCAATAAGGAAACGGTAGAACTTCGATCGCCTCTACAAAAAATCTACATAACATTTAAAGCGGTTTCGCTTATTTTAGGAGATGAAGGCCAATTTTGTGGCAACACTTCATCATTTTTCATATCAAAGTTCTGTTGTTTATGTATGACACACAAAAATTTGTCGTTCTTCTTATCAAAACACCACACAAGCCCTAATTTACTCGTCAACATTTGTAAGCAGGAAAAAAACTTTCTTGTTACAAAAAATTGACTTTTCTTGACTGACTCACCGCCGTCAATATTATTGTTGTACACTGAACATATTTATGTTAACTTTTGAAGAAGGGTAAATTATTTGAAACAGTAATGGTTTTGTCTGCTCAGAACTGTTACAAATGAGTGAATAAGGACTTTTGTGATGTTCTGATGAAAAGAAGGACAAATTTTGTGTGTTCAAACAGAACAGAAATCTGATGTAAAAAATTGTGAAGTTTAATAACAAAATGGACCTTTATCTCCAAAAGTAGACAAGACCGCCAAAAATGTTATTTGGATTAGTTGTAGAGGAGATCGAATTATGTAAGTTTCATAAAAAAAGGTTTCATAGCGACCGAAGTTTTACCAAGGAAACACTATATATATATATATATATATATATATATATATATATATATATATATATATATATATATATATATATATATATATATATATATACCAATAAATACCATTCGATGTAATTCTCATTGAAATGTTCACCTCATAGTTGAAAAAATGAATTAATAAAATTATAAACAAATGGGACTTACCAAACGTTAGTTATTCCATGTTGAAAAAGGTGAAAGAGATATACATAACCGACAACATAGGTACCAAAATAAACAAAATAAACGACTAACAACATGAGGCTTGTACAACCACCGACACATTAATAATGAATACATTGTCTAGGAGAGACCACTGATAAGAACTGAACGTTTTTTTTCAGTTTATAATTTTTTTTTCAATTGCAGGCGTTAGAAAAAGAGTACACAGGATGGTGGAAACTTCTTTGGAACAAAATATTACGGAAAAACGAAATCAACATTTCAACCAATTATACACATGTAACAAACATTCAAATAACAATAATACCAAACAATAAAAAAAAAATTCTCAGAGGTTAATTGAGATCCACAATGGAATTGGAAAAGGATAATTCTCTGGCTTTCTTAGACGCTAAGATATCGAGAGCAGCAAACCATATTTCAAAAGTCGATTGGTATCACAAAACCACTGTTTACTGAAAACCTTGGGATGATGACAAATGTTCTTATTAAAAACAATTATCCTCATTTCTTACTTGAAAAAATTCCAAATGAAAATGAATAGTTGAAATTAAAACAAAATAATCCAAAATATTTCTGAATTCCATATGTACACAACCTGCCTGAAAAACTTGAATCAATTATAAATAATGAAAACATAAAAGGACGTTAAATATACAATCAAATGTCATTATAAAATCAATTGCAATGATTGTTCAAAATGCTAAATAGGACCAACGGGACGTTACCCAAAAATCAGATTGTCTGAACATGAAAGAGATGCAAAAAAGTGGAATATTGTCAACCCAACAGCACTCATGGAAGACTTGATAGAAAATAACCATAATTTTGAGTTTGCAAACCCCATTATTTCTGATGTCCAACCTTCATTAAGTAAACGGCTATTAAATTATCAATATTTTCAAACAAAAACGTATTAACACTAGAAAAGACATGGAATGATTGAATAGTGCCTATTTCAACTTGTTGAATTATAGGTATTCCTCAATATTTTGTTCCGAAGAAGTTTCCACCATCCTGTGTACTCTGATATCTTTCTATCGTCTACAATTGAAAAAAATTATAAACTTGAAAAAACGTCCAATTCTAATCAGTGGTCTCTCCTAGACAACGTATTCATTATGAATGTGTCGGTCGTTCTGTTGTTAGTCCTTTATCTTGTTTGTTTTCGTACCTGTGTTATCTGTTATTTATATATCTTTTACCTTTTCTAACATTGATAAACTAATGTTTGGTAAGTCCAATTTGTTAACAATTTTTTAACCAGTTTTTTTTACTATGAGGTTTACATATAAATGAAAATGACGTCGAATCACAGTATGTATTGGCATGTATACCGTTTCCTCATTGAATTATTTTATTGTAGAGCCCTGATGATAGATTTTATAAAATCCGACACGGCAAAAATTGAATAGTTCGGGTCAGTTAATCCCCGAGTTAATTCCCCTACCGAATAACTAAGCAAGACAAAGCATTGACTTCAATTGTCTATTTTGCGTCAGAGATACCGGTATTGTATGTAATACTTCTCTCTAAATACTCGCCCGACTGTAAACTCTCTTCCGAGATGTTTGAGAGCGGTGAGTAATATAATTGATCAATAATAACGGACTAAACATCTCGGGGGAGAGTTTACGGTCGGACAAATATTGGGAGAGAAGTATTATAAAATACCGGTATCTCTGAGGCAGAACCGACAATTCCAGTCAATGCTTTGTCATGCGTAGTTATTCCATAGGGAGAGTGACCGGGACAGTATCGACTTGACTAACAGTTCTTAATAATGACTTCAAAATGGAAGTCCAATCGTCGAACAATCCAGGCTTTTGACCTCAAAAATGTGCTCGAAAATCTTAACAGATTTTTCTCACAACCCGTACAACAAAAAGGTGGATTTTGATGTCTCATATGCATTTGTGAATGAATTCAGAGTGCTTTTTTGTTCTTTCGAGAAGTTGAACCCAAAAAAATTCTCGAAGCCTCATATTCTCCACAAAAATAACCTTTTTCTACAAGAAACTACATCTGAACATTATTCTTCCAAATTCTTGTGAAAGCTGAGAATCACAGTTACCATCAATATTGAAATGTTGTAAATCATCAAAGGATAATGATATTTGTACGTTCAATTTTCACACAAAAATATTTGCTTAACTTCTCCATTTGAATTGAATTTGAATAATGGATTAAAAACTTTTCGAATCATTCTTTATAATCTATTCATTATTCAAATTTACTATACGGAATATAATGATAGATCTAAAACAGGTTCTTCTAAATTCGAGTTGAGAATAAAGTGATTTTTTCAATTTTTTCAAACCAAACGGTTGTAGTGAGTACACCACCACCATTTTTTCATTAAAAGACAATATCTGAATGATGAGATTTTCTTCAGCATAAGATACTTACTTTGTCCTTCTGCCAAACTTGCTAAACCGATCAAACATAAACAGCAGGAAAAAAATATTTTCAGCAGCCACATTTCACTGAAGTCACTTTAAACAACCCCGTATATGAAACAAACGCGAAATTGCCTACCTATCCTCACACTGATATATGGAAGATACTGAGATCAGATCGCATGCGACGGCAAATTTAAATTTAATCGCCTCTGTCGGTGCTGCTGGATTATGACGATATCTAGTTGGCTAGTTTCCCCGCCATGGTCAAAACAAGAGAAGGTCGGAACGTAAGTGCATGGGTAATTATCGCAATTTACTGGAAACGGTGAGGAATATGTCTTCCTGCCAGAAAGCAAGGCAGGTCTTCTGGGAATCCCGGTGTGTCAAGAAACTTCATTGTTGCTCGCGAAAGACTTCCTGCGCAAACAATTTGGAATCTTCTGGCGTCAGGGAAGGTAAGCGCTGATTAGGATTAGATATCATGTAGTTTTTGGGTGCAATGACTTTTCATTCGATCTTTCTTAATTTCACCAGCATAAAAATTATTGTTCCTACTTATATTCAACGATGAATGAGCTCCAATAAAAACACATTTTTTTTTCTGATACCAACAGTACAAGTTTTTTCACAATTTGTCTGAAACCATCGAGTTCAATAATTCTAGAGACTCAATTTGACCGGTTTTGATTTCATTTTGAGTGTGTTCTCTTTTGGAACTGTCAAACTGAAACGCTTCTGAACACGCAAAATCATGATACTGGATGGAAGTACATACAAGTAAGCGGGTCGTCTTGCTACGTCGAATTCTTCATACGGCGAATTCTTCATACGGCGAATTCTTGCTATGTCGAATTCTTCCTACGGCGAATTCTTCCTACGGCGAATGTCATCCCCTCCACTGACGTCATTGAAACACGAACGTTTTCGATGATGGTCCATACACCCCATTGTGGAATGTTCGCCGTAGGAAGAATTCGACGGAGCAAGAATTCGCTGTGGGAAGAATTCGACGTAGGAATACGCACCCCAAGTAAGTAATATCGAAACCTTCCTCAGAAACAGAGAACAGTATATAAGCATTGCTAGTATTGGGACAATTTCGGAGATATAGATTGCTATCTTCTAGTTTTTTGTGGATTCTCATCCTACCTACAATCTGAAAAATTAGAATTGATATTGGAATCTATACGAGTGTATAAGGGCAGATTTCAATCTACCCCGAAAAGCTGCTGCGATTATTCAAAAATAGTTCTTTCAGATAAAAATATTTTCTTCTAGTTTCGTTTTTTCCGATTGTCAGAAATTTGAGTTTTGATTCATGTCTTTCAAGAGTGGCAGTCAGGCGCGATTCATATCAACCGAAGTGTTGCAGATGCAAGCATCCGCAAACAGCATGATCAAAGCAGATTCCTTCAACTTTCGTCTCGTACTATTGCTCTCTCTTGCTGTCATTTGAGTGTCATTCCATCTCAATCGGTAGTGAGAATGTGTTCTGATAATTTGGAATCACCAATCTGTCTGTTCTTGATGTACATCTTGTGTTCACTCATTCGCACTTCTAGAGGTCTACCCGTTTCACCGATATATTTTTGACCACACGAACAAGGGATTCGATAATTACAATTCTTTGTGTTTTCTGTTATGTTGATTGCTTTAGTGTTTAGTGTGCGTCAGTACCTTTTGCCGGCCCTTTTTGTTTTTTTAGATAGTCGTGGTACATGAAGTATAATATTTGTAACAGGATGTGTAGTTGGTGCAGATTGTATGTCTTCACTATGGGGTGTGTTACGATTTTCAATTTCAGTCAATGTGTTCTTAATAAAATTCTCTAGATATCCTTTACCCTTCAATATTGATTCTATGAAATTTACCTCTTCATCGATTTTTTCAAATGAATTGCATACTATTTTTATTCTATCGAGAAGACATTTTACTAAACCTTTTTTGACCCCTTTTTTTTGAATATATCTGTTGGTATGTGTTTTCATTCGATATAGACTTGTGTCTGCATGAAGTGCTGATTTCTTTACCATTACATCAAGGAAAGGAAGTTCATCTTTTTTTTTCCATCGTGAACTTTATTGTTGGTTCTTGTTTGTTAATGTGTTCCAAAAAAATGCCAAGTTCATTTCTACCATGACAACATATAGCAAAAACACCATCAAGATATCCCCACCATACTTTTGGTCCATTTGGATAACTCTCTTGTAGATAAAAGTCATTGGTGAACTGAAAATTTGTTTTTTCTGAAAACATTTTTAAGATATCCATTATCGCATCTACATTCAACTTCGTTCTTCGGATCAGATTTCTATCATTCTCTAACTTGGTTTTGACGATTTCTTAAGTTTTGTTGATATGTACGTTGGTAAACAGACTTTCTACATCGAAACTTACCAACATGTCTCCAGCTTGTATTTCTATTTGTTGTTATTTTTCAATTAGATGTGGAGTATTCTTTATAAAGCTTTTTTCATTACCGGATATATATTTCAATATTTGGTATATGTACCTGGCCAGTTTCTGGCATGGGAATCCAATAAAACTTATGATAGGTTTCAGAGGATGGCTTGCTTCATGTAATTTTGGTAACCCATAAAAATGTGGTGGTTTACTGTACTGATTGATGAGTTGTGAGCGTTCTTTTTTTGAAAGTGTGTTTTTGTATTTGAGTAATGTTCTGTATGTTTTCTGTTCAATAGATTTTGTTGGGTCTTGTTTCAGTTTAGTGAACACTTGTTTCAATTTTACTGATGTGTCATGGTTATGTATTTCATAAGTGGTGTTAGTGATCAATTGTTTCAATTTGTTTTCATATTCGCATGTGTCCATAATAACTGTGACGTTACCTTTATCAGCTGGAAGAATTTTGATACTTGCATCACATCGTAGAGATTTCATTTAATTTTTTCAAATTTTTCAAATAACTCCTAAATTCACTAGGTTGTTTAAATACCTTTTTGTAATCATATCTATAATCACCAGCTACCTCTGTTGGAAAATTATGGGCTGTATTTCCTAGAGAGCAAAATTAAAACCTTTTTTTTATTGATATTCAATACTCGAGATGATAAATTAACTGAGGTTTTTTCAGCAAAATTTTGATTAGTAATTGTTTTTACGAAATATGTATGCTGTTTTTCTTCAAAAAGATTTTTAAATCTCTTGATGTGAACTCCCTTTCTATCATTCTCGAAGTACTCATAATGAGTTTTTAATACAGTTATACAAATAATTGAAATCCTTCTGTATCATATTTTGTTCCAAAAAAACTAAAAAAAATTCATCCACCACAAAATAATGACATCCAAACAGAACATACATTGTTACTATTAATGACAATAATTCTTTATTAGTTGATATATCTCTAGTGTGCCACAAGAACCTATTTTGTGCCCAATACTCTTTCTCGTCTATATCATTGACTTGGGAAACTATTTATATCATTTTGTGTTAGGCAAACACTGGAAAAAACTATTCAAAGCAGGTTACTTCAATATTCTTCAACACATTGAGACCAAGTGTTGAGTTTGGTAGGACTCTGATTAAGATCAATTCGTTATTTCTCAATAATAATAGAACTATGCATGGATTCCAAGAACAACCATATACACTATGTACACTGAAACGGTATTGTTTTAGTTTCATATACATCGTGAGATTTCTTGGTCTTGATACTGTTTACACTAGAAAGCACACTTTGAATCCCTGTGGACTGTATGACGAAATTTCACGAGTGCTTTATATTACAAATGTTCCCCAAAACTTCATAGACTTCATATTACAGAAATTGTTCTTTAACTCTCCATCGATTTGAGGAAGGAAAAGACAAAGAAAGGTTCTGGAAATTCCAATAAATTCACAAAAAACAATAACTATGCCTTATCTGTATAGGAGGTTACCGACTAACCGACAGAGAACGATAAACACACATCACTAGTATTATAGGGATTGTGTTACTCTTATCTCAGAAAGGATTTGATTTCAGTTGGGTGAAAGATAAGACAAAAACAATGTCCTAATAGAAGTTATTCATATCTATTTTTTATTTATATTTCTTTCAATTTTTCACTTTATTGTCAATATTCATTCTCAATAACTTACTACTAATTTTTATTTTTTCTAATGCATCATTTATTTTCGTATTGTTGTGTTTTTTCGACAGGTTTCAATCGATGAATGTGAGTTAGAACCGATTCCAGTCAACAGAGAAAAGTACCGGCAACAATCGATCAGAAATAATGCAAATAATTGAAATCAAAATAATACGTGTAGTTGAAGTTGTGTAGCTTATTCCTTTATCCAAACTAGTCGGTCTCTATCGCATATTTCTTCTGATCCAGTCAATGAAGCTCGTGACCCTAGTGTAAACTCCAGGATAACCCGTCTCCGCGCACCTGAACCCATAGGACACAATTCCGATTTGGTAGTACCGCAGAACCTTTCCCTCGGTCACAACGTGCATGAGCGGTCCTCCTGAGTCTCCGCTGCATGTGTCTTTCGTGGTATTGTCGATATAGCCTGCACAAATCACTTTGTCGTTGATGGTACTTATCATGCCGAATGTCCGGATGCAGTGATTCCGATTCACCACTGGTACTTGAGTCAGCTGCAGGATGGAGCTACTCGGGCCATCTGTAAAGGAAATTAATGGAGTGTTGAAAGCTTCAGTTGATCTTTGAAGACCTGCGTTTCAAATAAAGAGATAGTTCGGAACTTGTTTTGAACTGATCCTGAAAGAATTCATGAAAAGAACCATTTCGTCATCCTTAGTAAGGATATTGGAGCAGGGCTCAGAACTTTAGAAACTGGAAGTCATTGAATATATGCGTTTATACATCGCACTCTCATCAATGCAGTCTATCACAAACTCCATCATCCCACAACGTTTTTGATCTTTCTTGAAACTAGTAAATGTCTCCTCAAATTATCACATACCGAAGTAAAGAGCTCCCCATCCAGCCACTATTGGAAGAGATCCCATAAAAGAATCAGACCTCAATGGCTCCTCGTGCGGCAAACATATGGGCCAAACTCTGGCTATAAAGGAAAAACAAAGAGTATCTAATAATATATTTCAATTAATCAGACTTATGTGACTAAGAGTTTACTAAAAGTCAGTTTCTCTTTATTGTAATCTACAAACAACATGAAAATAACCGATCTGACATTTGTTTTATTTCAAGAGATGACAGAGATAACTCATTCGAAATATCATCTAGGTACAATATGTTTCTTCCAATTTGCTAAAAATGACTCACAATGAATTTGTGTGATAGATCTATCAGCCAGTCGTATATTCGAGAGTAAGCATTTTTCTGGTTGTCATGTAACTTAATGCCTCTTTTTTCTCAACATTTGAAGTAAAAACGGGGCATGGCCCAGCTCTTCAGGTTGACTGACAGTCATTCAATATCTGAAGTTAAGCAACGCCGAGCACGGTTAGCACTTGGATGGGTGACCATGCAGGAAAATACCGTGTCGAAAGCCCGTAAGCTGCAGGAAAATAGCATATCATAGCTTGCAGGCAATATATCAATGAGCACAAGATATATTGAGGATATGCTGTCCTGCGGAGGGGACGTAAAGCCGGCGGTCCCGAGTCCGTATATGTTGGTCTCGTTAAAGATCCCTACCTCTGGTTGGAATACCAAAGGGTTCGGCAAAATTTACGGTTGGGGGAAGTGTGCTCACCGGCGTCGGTGATTGGCCTTGGTAGTGGAAATAAGCCGACGTCAAATAAAGAAATTAAAAAAAAAAAAGGAGTGAAAACAATTGGGATTTCACCAGGTAGCAGGCTATCTACGGCAGATGCACAACTTTGCATCATATGTATCATCAATTGTTTATTCGCTAATGTATTTAATGTCATTCTTGTCTCTTATTTTTCCCTTTTCCTTCTGTCTGTATTCATCATTAATACCAAATCAAAAATTGCTGAGCTATTTAAATAAATCGAAAGAATCAAATAATGCAAAACTCTTAGTTTTTCATTGGTTACATTCAAGGAAGCTCAAATAACTAAGTATACATACTGGACGAAAACGCATATGTAGTCAACCAAGTGTAAAAAGTCGGAATGTGTGGAACCTAATAATTCAAAGGTTATTGTGCTTTCATTCAAGACCAGTGGTACTTACAGCTTTTGTATTTTCTTTTCAGAGTTAGTATGGCGATATCATAAGTACGCTGATCTTGATCATACTTCTCATGAATTTTGACAGTATTCACTCCTATGTCTTCTGGCTCTGCTCCCTCATCATTACTATAGAGATCAAGTTCTCCCAGTCGAACCAAATATCTGAAACAAAAACAATGATATTTCTCTTCAGGTTCAGACGAAACGGATAATCATGTAGTATTCAAAAAATATCGTGGGACGAAGAAGAGATGAAGTTGATGAGATCCTTATTTTCTTTCAGGGCACCCCCTCAATCTCCTCTCTCCGCCCTTTTCCCTTTTTTCCATGTGAACCAATAAAGGGAAAAAAACGAAGCGTAAGAAAGGCAGAGAACCAATATGGTGCTTCTCGATAAACCCGGGAATAGTCTTATTAATACAATTCGATGAGAAAAATGAGATGGTAGTCGATAGGTGATATAAGAAATATATTTCAATGGTGGTATTGGTGGGATTGGGATCAATTTGATTGAAGAAAAACTATTGTTTCTTTGACAAAGAAACAATAGTTTTTCTTCAATCAAATTGATCCCAATCCCACCAATACCACCATTGAAGAATTTAACTCTGGATCACCAAACCTACCAAAACTGTAATCAGAAATATACCTACAAATCCGTTCTGTTGTAAACACAATGTGCTGCTGTCAGAACGTGCCTGTCACTTATTAATGTGCCACCACAAAGCCATTTTGGCACCATTGGGTTCTTCCGATTTCTGTATCCCAGGGCAACGATAAAAGGAAATTGATCTGGAAAATATAAACTATCGTTTTATCCATAACCATGATTTGTTATATTGGATAGCAGGAAGTTTCGAAGAACTGATTATAGGCATTTTGTTCTCCAAATAAATGCAAAAACAATACAAAATGTCTATCAGAGAAGTTACACCAACACTTCTTGTTGGTCTCTATACAGTGTGGTCCACTAAGTCTGCAACAAATGGGAAACTTTTTTATTATCGATTTCTCGGAAAATTTTATTCTTGACAAAAGTTGGTGCATGTTCCAAAACTATACCAAGTGTACCTGAAATGGCCTTATGACAATCACCATACAGGATAGGCCAAAAAATATAAATTTCGTTCAAGAGTAAAGTACCCTTATTTCAGAAAATATAGAAATATGTTGAGGAGAAAAGTTGCTTAGAATTAAAAGTTATGTTCAAATACGAAGTCATGGCCTGCTATTCGAATTTTTTTTTCTTTTGGAAAATTTTAAATTACCCCCGTATGATACATATTTTTACTATTTTGATTCAATATGTATTTGAAGTAGCTACAATCAAATCGGTTTGGAGTATTTCTTATCAAATTAAAGTGAATTTGTATAATTTACATTGATTTGTATTTTTTTAGGTGACCGTCAACTTCTTGTTTGTTGCAACGATATTTAACAGAACTCTAAAATAACACAAATATTTTTATGTAGTTAGTAAAGTATTCGCCTCGTTAAAAAAAGTATTTGTGTTATTTTAGAGTTCTGTTAAATATCGTTGCAACAAACAAGAAGTTGACGGTCACCTAAAAAAATACAAATTCATGTAAATTATACAAATTCACTTTAATTTGATAAGAAATACTCCAAACCGATTTGATTGTAGCTACTTCAAATACATATTGAATCAAAATAGTAAAAATATGTATCATACGGGGGTAATTCAAACTTTTCCAAAAGAAAAAAAAATCGAATAGCAGGCCATGATTTCGTATCTGAACATAACTTTTAATTCTAAGCAACTTTTCTCCTCAACATATTTCTATATTTTCTGAAATAAGGGTACTTTACTCTTGAACGAAATTTATATTTTTTGGGCTATTCTGTATGGTGATTGTCATAAAGCCATTTCATGTACACTTGGTATAGTTTTGGAACATGCACCAACTTATGTCAGGAATAAAATTTTCTGAGAAATCGATAATAAAAAAGTTTCCCATTTGTTGCAGACTTAGTGGACCATACTGTATATCATTCATAGAGGTTTCATTCATTCACAAAAGAAAAGGAGTATCTGAAACAGCTTCTTCCCTGCCTAGATGGCGTGACAGACGCTGAATAACATATAAAAGTCACTTTTTCTTGATCGATTTGTATACCAAGCACTCAAAACTTGAATCATACAGATATCATTCATGAGATATTTCTACACGAATAGAGGGTAATTAGTTTGCGAGAAAATTTCACTCAGCAAGTTTGCTTCGCTAAGTATATATCTCAGTATGACGTCACACTTCTGATTTTTCATCAGAAAATATTTAAAATGGAGCATTTCTACATAAACTGACCGAACTCAATATCTAGCCCCGTTCCAAAGTCAAGATGGAGGAGGGCACTATTTACGTCTGCAGCTCTAAGTTTTGAGGAGGTCAAACTGGAAAATCTTTCAAAACACGAACATGGAAATAGTATATAACTGAAAACAAATTCTACTCTAATCGAACTCAACTCTTCACACGGGAATATCGAATATAATTTTTGAAACCTTCAGAGAAATATTCACTTAAATTTAATATTTTTCATATTTATTTACATTAGTATATTGGGTATTTTCATACTCTCATTTTGCGTCATATTTCGCAATATGAATGCTCTGAAGATGTGAAATAACTTGGCTTCGTTAAGTTCCTCATAAGTTGTTACGAAATCTGTTAGCACAATCAGTGTTTTGAAAACATACCACATATCTTATGAATAAATACTCCAATCTCATGGATTTCTTGAAAACCAGAATGTGAAAATGGATAGTCATCAAGGTGGAATTTTTGAATTTTAATGCACTTAGTGAATAGGGAAGTCTTGAAGTTATTCAATAACCTTGGCATGTCTCAGTTTTTAGTCTGAATGTCTTTAATAATGAAATACTAATTAACGTATGAATACTATTTAAAACATTGTACACCTACTGTACTGACGCGGATCTCCTAGAATTCCGAAATTATTGAGACACTGAACTGTTGGTAATTTTGATTATTCACCGAGAAAAAGGTCACTTACTGGTTGACTCATAATGCGGATCTGGTCGATAATAAAGATGCAGCCGAAGGTAATCTGGCCCTTCAATAGCAGAATAGGATGCTGTGACGTTAATTGCGTTTGATTCGTCCGTGATCTCATTAATCTTTACCCTACGTATTACTTTCGATTAATCAGAATTTCTCAGGGAAGGCTTGAATTTTAGAATGCCATATACAGGGTATCCTCTCATTGTCGGTTATATCAAATACAATTCAACTCCAATACAAGTTTACATCGATCTTACATCTTCAGTTTTCTATTTCCCCTTGTCGAACATTCCTACGAGGCAGAGCCTTGTGCGAGCAAGGGACAGATAATATTGACTGCCGTTGCACTTTGGGGCAGCTTACTGCCTGTTTTGATAGCGCATTCGCCATTTCGTAGGCAAACCCAGAAAACTCACAGTGCTACCGGGTCGGTTGGTGTATACGATAAACAGACCTCACCTACCGAACTTTGTATCTAGGCAACCAACAAGTAGCCAGATGTTTTTTGTCGGGACATGGGCGCGAACCCCTAGCGAATCGGCAGAGAAGAAAGTGAATTGAATACAGGTGAGAGCAACCGAGAGCAAATGGATAAACAACACTGAATCAATATATAGCGCCATATTCAATTGTTTGTAAGGTTAGAAATTCAATATTTGGCTTGGCCAGAAATGTAGCCAAGTCAGGAATTTTCTTTTAGACCTTTCGATAATAATATGTGAAATTCTATTAAAAATGATGTATAACAAAAGTGGCAATTTCTATTGAAAATGGCGGCGAAGGGGGCATTTTCTTCGAATTTAGTACATGTAACGACATTGAAACGTCATCTTTGATATCAAACAACAATTCGAATACATTTTAGTTTTTGTACGGAAATTTGCACGAAAAAAAGAAAGAGGTATTTCTCAAACTTCGACATAAAAAGTATACCTTCTTTCGTAAAATAATCCAGAAATATAATGCTTTTCAGGTTGAGTGTGAGACAGTACAAGTTAATCTTAGAAGATATAAGCGCTAACTCTGCATTTCTTCTTTTGTATTTATGTCATTGTTAACAAAGTAGCGTACAATAAGAGCATATTTTAATATTTCTGAATTCCAATATGAAATGGGTCCCGATAATTCATCCAACATGGTACGAAACTTCATCCCACATCCGGTTGCGCAGTCACCTGCCTGTAGGTTTCGAATAACTGCTTGTCTTGCAGTATATAGTACGTCTCAATTTCCGTAAAAGACGAAAAAAATTAGCTGTAATTTTTTTATTACTTCTGGAACAATGAAATAAAACGCATTCAGTCTCTTCAGAATTTTTTATAAGAATTTTTTTTTTGGAAGTCAAAAATAACCCTTCCTGACGAGATTTTCAAGAAACTTCAAGTCGAAATTAATTCAGAAAATTTTCGTCAGAACGTGAGCAAATTTCGTTTTTTCCATTGACGTCATTCAGGTTGAGTGGAAGAACAACTTCGTAACGAATTTCAGTTCGTTATAGAAGTTGAGCTCCGCCTTTTATTCCAAAAAAAACAATTCAAAAAATTGTATGTGATTTTTATAACTCTAATGGAAATAATAAAGACGGTTATTATCATTATTATTATGTATTTGTCGTTTAAACAAGCCCAGTCGGGTCCGAACTCCCCACTGCTCCGACCCAGTGGGCGGACGCGCTATTATAATTAACCAATGACCACTCCCCGCACCGCGGGGTAAGTGGTCATTTGCTCCGAGAATCGTGACTCCTGAGCAGACGCAACGAACCGAGAATAACGGCCTTCTGCATGCGGCCGGCCAAGATCTCTGCCGCATTACGGCATGCCTGTATGATCTTGAGCTCCGAGAGTAGCGTTGGTCTGGAACCACCGAGAACACCTATAATCAGAACCACTAACTTGACAGAATAGTCCGGGTGGAGCCTGCGGAGTTCGTAAAGTAAATCCTGATATTTTATTCGTTTTTCCTCCTCTTTTCGGACGATATTCGTTTCGGCAGGGGCCGAAAACTCAATAACGAATATCGTCTTACTTCGGTGGTCGAAGAGGACTATATCAGGCTTATTGGCTTGTATTTGCCTGAGGGTGGGAAATGAAAAGTTCCAAAAAATTCGACACCTTTCATTCTCCACAACGGACTCAATATCCCCTGGAGCGTAAGGCAGGACCGGTGTCCTGTCATTTCATACGAGTGCCGAAGAAAATAGTACAGCACTCGTAAGGCCGCGTTATGGCGATGGATATAGGCCGAGACCGCATAAACTGCACAAGATGACAGCAAATGCATCAAAGTCTCGGGCGCCTGTCGGCAGGCCCTGCATCTAGTATCAGGGACCTCTATACCCATCACGCGGCTCCGATAGACAAGGGTGTTGAAGACACCGTCTTGGCACGCCATGATGAACCCTTCAGTCTCCGACTTCAGTGGTCATTTGCTCCGAGAATCGTGACTCCTGAGCAGACGCAACGAACCGAAAATAACGGCCTTCTGCATGCGGCCGGCCAAGATATCTGCCGCATTACGGCATGCCGGTATGATCTTGAGCTCCGAGAGTAGCGTTGGTCTGGAACCACCGAGAACACCTATAATCAGAACCACTAACTTGACAGAATAGTCCGGGTAGAGCCTGCGGAGTTCGTAAAGTAAATCCTGATATTTCATTCGTTTTTCCTCCTCTTTTCGGACGATATTCGTTTCGGCAGGGGCCGAAAACTCAATAACGAATATCGTCTTACTTCGGTGGTCGAAGAGGACTATATCAGGCTTATTGGCTTGTATTTGCCTGAGGGTGGGAAATGAAAAGTTCCAAAAAATTCGACACCTTTGATTCTCCACAACGGACTCAATATCCCCTGGAGCGTAAGGCAGGACCGGTGTCCTGTCATTTCATACGAGTGCCGAAGAAAATAGTACAGCACTCGTAAGGCCGCGTTATGGCGATGGATATAGGCCGAGACCGCATAAGCTGCACAAGATGACAGCAAATGCATCAAAGTCTCGGGCGCCTGTCAGCAGGCCCTGCATCTAGTACCAGAGACCTCTATACCCATCACGCGGCTCCGATAGACAAGGGTGTTGAAGACACCGTCTTGGCACGCCATGATGAACCCTTCAGTCTCTGACTTCAGCTCACCTGACCTGAGGAAGGCAAATGTCAGCTTAACGGACAAGCCATGGTCCTCGATGTTCTTAAAGAAGACTCCATGCATGGGCTTGTCCGTATGCAGCTGCAGCATTTTAGCATTCTCTGCAGCCTTGATATGAGCTTTTCTCCGTGCGGGCTCCAACTCGGTGACAGAGAGTTGGTTTACCCGCTCGGTGTCGAAGACCATACCAAGTTCATCAGCAGCGCGCCTTGCTGCCTTGAATAAAAAGGCTCCGACCTCTGCATGTTCATGGTTTCGAACCATGCAGTGTAGGGGATCCGAACTCCTGATGACTCTACAGGCTCCATCCAGTACCATTCTGTTGTGGAGACACTCCAAACTCAAAAGTCCACGGCCCCCTTGTTGTCGAAGGAGATATAACCGTGGAACGGACGATTTGGGATGCAAGCTTCTGTGAATATGCATCATTTTGCGAGTCTTCACGTCGAGTTGCCGCAACTCTTCCTGAACCCATTTGACTACTCCGAAGGAGTAGAGTAGAATCGGAATAGCAAGCATGTTGGTGACAGAAACTTTGTTTTTACCCGACAGCTCTGAGGACCAGATCTGCCTTAGTTTCTGCCTATACTTGCCACGGAGAGCATTTTTCACCGAGTCTACCTCTTGGGTGTGGCGTTGTTACACACTCAATTATTATTATTATTATAGTGCCACCGTAATTGACGTCTTAGTGCCACCATATTGAATGTGAAAAAATGATTCCAACACCTCCATTTCGAATAGAAATAGCCATTTGTTTCAAATCGTCATTCAATGAGCCTGGTGGATCTGGTGGATAATTAGCTTCAGGAAAAAACAGGTTGACAATAGCTTGTGACTATTGGATTCAGACCAGTATTATTCTCTCCATCTCGAACTAACTGGAGCTATTATTATTTATGTCAAATATCTGCCTAGAATCATAATTCGTAGGTAACGTGAGACCTGGAGTAAGACTATCATTTTGAATTTTATTTAAAATGTTTACACAACATTACTAATCTCCCAGTGTACACTTTCATATCTTTACTTAAAACAGGTCAGACCATAATCTGATTTTACTCACCAAGCACTGCTGGTATTCCTCCCACTATCCTACCATTTATAACATTACTCAAACCACAATAAGGTTTACTCAGAAGCTGAGCCAAAGGATCAATTTCGCCTTCTTTCTCGTCTGTTACATTTATAGCTGGCTCCCTTTGGTTAGTGTTCGACTGACTTCTTTGGTCAGGTACTTTCCGGGGGCAACAAACAATTGGGACTACTCCATTGAAAGAACATGTTGCACTCCTGACGTAAGCCATGGCTTCTGGATTTTGGCTTTGGGTTTTTAGGAGATGTATCATGGAGTCGCAGTTCTGAATAGCGGTGCAAAATCCTTGTTCCTGTTTCGATGTTCGACATGATGCTCCTTCAGGTACTGTAATGAAAATCAAATTAGTTTTTGAAGTTGGAAATGTTTCTGGGAGATCAGAAGGGTAAGGATTGTGACTGAAGAAGGTGCACGAGCTAGTAGACACTGTAAGTATGTCAAAAAGTGTTATATATCTCATACTGTTTCAACATTTGGTTATGAAAATCTGTGCACATGATTATATATCCACAGTGATACAAAATTAGCCACTCAGAAGTCGATGTTTGGCATTGAAGCAGAGTTTTCCTATAGTTCATATCCATGGATGAAAATCAGGTCCATCACTTCTCACAGGTCACAGGTTAGATAAAGGATCAGTCAAACATTGGACTGAAAGAAAAGAATCTAGAGAAGTTTCGTCTGGTTGGCTTATTTCGAACTCTAGGGAATTGAAAACTTTAGAGAGTTGAATATCTCTTTATTTCAGATATATTTTCTCGAAATAGAAAGGAAACCTTGTTCTTTCCTTCAATGTTAGGTTCTATTCGAAAATAAGGCTCTGCTGTAAGGTCAGTACGCCAGTTTTTGAGATTATCTCAAGATTAATTTGATGCAGAAATGATTGTTGGCTGCTGCTGACTTCATATAAGATATTAATCATTGAGTTTTGAGAAACTACGCATTGAGGCTCTTCCCTCATGTATAGACTCAAAAAAATGGCGTATCGGGAACCAGCAATAGTAAGAACATATTGTAACGAAATGTGCTGGCGCTGGCCCTGCCGACTATCGATGCGAATTGGTGCGACGGTTCCAAGAAAGATTATACCTGCGTAATTCCAGCTCACCCAGAAAATTCATTCGAATGAGCGCCTATATAAGCGGGAGCGCTCACGCCGACTGCAGAATTTTCAGTACAGAGAGTTCAGTACCGAGCATTATAAAGTTATCGGAGCGATTGAAGTGATTGTGTTGTATTGTATTGTGATAGAGAGTTTTGATAAAAGAAGTTTAGTGTTGTTCGGTGTTTTAATCATCGAACCCAAGGATAATCGTGACAGTAGTGTCAGAAGTTTGATTTTGCAAGGAAATTATCGAAACAATATTATTCGTATCCTAGAAATCCTGATAACGTTCTTTAAAGAGCACCAAAAAGCACCATTCCACAGATATCCGTAAAAGTGATGTACAACAGACAGATCATTTTTGGTATCCAAATTTGAAAATATGGCTGGGTGGTAAAATATGGAAACAGAGTCGCTGATGTTGATGACTGTTTTGTGTGGAACTCGACGATTGTCTCTATAAATAGGGTATCGAAACTAAGAAAGAAAGACTGTGTAGAGAAATGAAGGTAGCTTCATCTGAATAGTTTCTTCCCTCTGTTAGGTTAGGTACAAAAACGAATAGAAATGTTGTCACAATTAGAATTGAAATGGTAGGTTATTGAGCGGTTTCATGATTCAATCACTTAGTATTCAATGTAATTTCAACTTTTCTATTCCCTTTGAAGTATTGACAGCGGGCTCGGTGTTTTGAATTCGACAATGAAAGTTTGTATGGAAAGAGTTATTTCTATGTAACGGCAGAGGACAAAAACATAAATAATGTACTGGCATAATGAATGAATGAATGAATGAAATAATATTTTCGGATCTGACCTAAGTCAGTTTGCAATTAAATTATGCATGAAACCCGATAGGACCATCTGAAAAAATAACGGTACTCACTATAGGCATGGGCGAATGTTATTACAAAAGTTGAACATATTATTAATTCAAACATCCTCATGATGGTGATACAATCCGAACAAACAACACTGACTAAAAAATTTATCGCGAAACATCCTTTTTACAAATATCGTGTCACTTACTGAGATATCGAAGACCCCGGTCAAGCTATGGTGATTAGCGAATGCTATCACAAATTCAGCCTCCGCAGTTTCCTCAATGCCTGTTATATATTATTGTACAAGACATTGTATTTGTGAATCGCTGGAGATTTGTGAATTACCAGATGATCATACCCCAAAAACACGTGAATTTTAAACATACAAGATAAAAACTGAAAGCGACCTATACCGGATGTCCCAGAATTCAGTTAACAGCACTTGATACCGTCTGTTATTTGAAAAGATATAGAGATGTGATATAGCAAAGAAAAGTTGTCATCATGTTGCAGGCTTTCCCTGCATATAACTGGAGCTGGTATATTGGTATACAAACCTTAACAACTTTGTTCACGAAACCTCACAGAGCATTTGATAAAAGTTATCCTGCAGATAATCCCATTACCTGGATAAGAGAAGCATTATTCAGATGTATTGCACCTCAAAACCAGTATCGTCATACTTGATTTACTATAATTGAAGCTTAAGATGAGGATTGACGAATGACCGTTGGAAATAAATTTTCAGAGTTCCAAAGATCGCCGCTCTCAGCGCAACCAGTCCGTTTGAAGAATTTTTCAAATGGCGAATATTTGTCGGAATCTATATTGGAAGGTAATTCCTCCGTTCACGAGAGGTCGCTGATAGCTGATGGTATACAGACGAGCCAAACAAATAATTAACTATTTCAGAAGCAGTAAACAAACTGCAACGAATAATATAAGGAATACATTGGGTAAAACGTGAAACCCTTGCGTGAACGGTAGAAGGTAGAAGACTAGAAGGCATGATAACAGTGGCTACAATATTAGCTGCTGTGCTGTTTGTCGTGGGTCAAAAATATTATTAGAGTTCTGAAAAATGTATTTTGTATAACTGATAAAAAAACATCATTTCGTTTCTTTTTTGTTTTCGGATAGGTATAACGTGAACAGTAGGTCGACTGTTAGTCTCTGAACCATATAGAAGGGAACGATAACTCCCGGTCGGTGTCTACGACGTAACAGGAACAGGTATACAAATTATATTTTTTGTTGGTGGTATTAGGGTCTCGGCTGTCCGCTCTCGCGGAGAGTGAATTTGTGTTCACGTTTTCTTTACGGTGGTGTAGGTAATATTCGTGCAGACGGAACAGGCTGATGATAGATGATAAAATTGTACTTTTTCTTTATAGGTATAATAAAATGTTTATTAATTAACTCGCTTATATTAATCAACTTGACTTGAATTAATAATGTAATAAAATCTTTGACATCAAGTTTAACCCACTTGTAGACGTCCGAATAATTTGAAATTTGGCAGGTGTTCTTAATTAATTAATTAATGGCGGACGAGTTCAGTAATTATGAACCGATTCTAATCCAAATTGGTATTTGAGGATTTGCTGGGTCGAAGATCATGATTCTTCAGTTAAAATTGAAAAATTCGAATGGCGGTTTTGAGAATGTTGTAAAATTTCTAAAATACATTAAAATCGATTACGAGATATGTCAAGACTAAATTATAGAAAATGAATATTATAAAAAACTTTTTTAAAAACGCTTATATTCAAATGTCGTAAACAGGATAGAGCGCGATAACAAGGTTAGCATCTTCAGGAGAAGTAAATTGATACTCGAATCAATTTACCTCTACTGAAGATGCTAACCTTGTTAGCGAAACGCGCGTCGAGTGCAAACAAAATCAGTTTGGTGTAAGGGTAATTGATATCTAAAAATAATATTCTGATCCTGGTTATTAAAAAATGAAGAGCGTAGAGCGCTCATCAATCATTGCGAAAATGTATAGTTTCCTACGGCTTTTACTCATATTCTTCGTATTTGAATAACCAGGAATAACATTATTTTCCCTTTTTAGTGTTTTCAAATATGAGAGTGTTTTTTGAAAAGTTCTGTTTATAATATTTATTTTCTTATTATTTGCACAATATCTGATACATTTTTCCGTTGGAGATGGCGGGCAAGTTTTGTGATTTATGAACCGATGCTATTCAAAATGAGTATATTAATATTTTAGTGGTGAAAAATCCAATTTTTTGTCATAATTCAAGATATGGTGGCTCCTAAGATGGCAAGCGTATTTTATGCGGTGTTTTTTGGGGTCGAGGCTCACAATTTCTCATCCAAAATGATATAATTAAACGAGATGTGTTAGATAGGATCCTATTTGAAGTATACAGTGTGTAACAACGAAAACTTAACAGAGCTGTTGTTGAATATAAAAAGTAAGATTTTGAAAAAAAACCTCGGACACGTCGATTTCTAATTGAAGAGGAACACCTTTAAGACTACTCAGATTTTTTCTAGTACGCACCCCCTCGGAGGGTGCGTCCGACGACTCTTATTTAGATAGGAAAAGTAGGTCGAGTGGCGCCTCGTGTTTTAAAGGTTTTTCGAATACCTTCACAACTCTGTTAACAGAAAATTTTTGTGACGATTTTTTGAAGGTATTTGTTTTGAGTTCAACGTTTTTTAAAATAAGTCAAATTGTTTTCAAGGTACAATTTACATTCAGAACTTCCATAGAAAAATAAATTTTGGCTTTTTATAACAACCTGCCAATACGTGTCCATGTGATTTCGTATTTTTTGTTTATTACAAGGAGATTTTTTCGGGGGATGGGGTTGGTTACCAATCGTTACAAAAAAATTTCTTCTAACAGAATTTTGAAGGTAGGTATTCGAAAGACCTTTAAAACACGAAGTGCCACTCGACCTACTTTTCCTATCTAAATAAGGGTCGTCGGACGCACCCCTCTGAGGGGGTGCGTACTACAAAAAATCTGAGTAGTCTGAAAGGTGTCCCCCTTCAATTATGAATCGACGGGTCCGAGCTTTTTTCAAACGCCAATAGCTTCATTTCAATAATGAATTATTATATTCAATTTGCTTCTGGGGTCATTTGACCTTGCCAAGGTCATCTCACCGCGAATGGTATACAAGCAGTTTATCGAGTCACATTGGGTTTTTTCTTGATGTCTATACTCATTTTTTGTACCTATAGGTGTATTATACTTCATATCTGCTCTTTTCAATGAATTTAATGAATATTTGACAAGGCAAATTTCACTACCACTACCTTCAGCATCCACAGTCGAAATTAGTATTTATCTTTGTTCAGTCTAGGAAAAAAAATCCATGCAAACCACATAGAAAAGGAATCTCTCACACTATAAAATCCTTCCGCCACCAAGTACCGCTCAACCTCATTTTTGAAAGCTTCGTAAGTTTTCAGCATTTGTAATGATTTCGATAGTGAATAGAAAGGAGTAATTGCCGCATAGTGTGGTGATTTTTCTTATAATGATGTACCTATGACGGGTTGGTACAGTCAATTTATTTTTTCTTTTATCTAATTTTTTAATCAAATTTCTCCTGAACACTTTTGACACATTTAAAAATGTCGAAATTGTATTCACGGTGAAACAATTACTGCAACTTTGCCCATAATCTAAGTTGAAAATTAACGCTTTTGAGCACAAAAGACTCTGTTCCAGTCGCATGCTGCTCCCTAAGATGCCGAGAATCTAGATGGGTTCCAAGAAGCCTCACATATTTGGAAAACCGTACATTCGGTATACCTAACTAGGTTCTGCGGCTTGGATGTAGAATAAATGTACCTATATGTACTCCGTTTTTCCAGTATTTTATTAAAGTCGATTTTTTGCACCAAATGTCCATCTCTTCCATGTGATGAGAACTTTTTCCTCAGTGGTCTTTCCCGATGTACTAACAGTGGTGTCATCAGCGAAAATGACAACTCTGCCACTACTAATATGACAGGGCAAGTCATTTACGTATAATACCCAAACAAAAAAGTGGACCTATTACTGATCCCTGATGATCTCCTAACGGAACATTGTATTTGCTAGACGAGTTACTGCACATCTTCACGAGATATTGTATCCAATCCACTTCCTGTCGGAAGCACAAAGACTATTTACTAACAGTGGCAATGCCGCAGTTGGCGATTAAAAATCTGAACCCTTAAATTCGCCAATGCCACAGACGCATCGGCATCATCGTTTTTGATCGGTTGCTAGGGCGACGCCTACCTGACTGATGGGGACAAGCGCGCTAGCGCGCTCCCAGACCTGTTTTTATGAACGAGCTCGTTCACTCGTTAGTCGTTCCTTACATTTACGGTTAGATTTTCGAAGAAGAAGAAAACGCAATTCAGTTTAATTAAAATAAGAACACTTTCTCTAATGCTCATCAAGTAATAAAGTTTATCTTTCACAACAGCCAAATCTAGACTGTCGAATGCTTATGACAGATCAAACATTGAGACGACAAATTTATTCTGATCAAGTTCAGAAGGAGATGATTTGTAGCTGTTTCCACAGATTTGTTCTTGCGAAAACCGTGTTGGGAAGAAGAAATCCGATACTTTTCTGAGAAGTATATTAATAGGTAATAGGTAAATCATAAAAGCTCTTTCGAGTATTTTTGACAATAAGGAAATTTGTGTGTAGTTATCCATTATGAGAGGATTGCCTTTTTTGAACAATGATGAGAATACATTAGCTTTCATTAAATTCGTAAACTTTCCTTACGGGCGGCAGTGAGAAATTGATTGTTGATACCTATGTGTAAGGGGAGATGAAACAAGTTCACAAATAGTTTTGCAAAGAACTGGAGAAATTCCATCTGTACTGCTAGAACTAGTTTTGTTTTTCATAGAGACAATTATTTTGATAATATCATTTTCGGATGTTTATGGTACAAATACACTATTAATTTGTCTGATTACATAGGTAATCGTTTTCGATTTCGACCTCTGAGTCGTTCGGAGGTCGAAACTCTAGACATCACCTAGAAGATGGCAAATGAGACTTTGCCGAAACGTCGTGACAATTATCCTTCAGAGAAGCAAAACCACGAAACACGGAATGAAACCCGAAAACACAATTCATCATAAATATATATATATATATACATATATATAAATATATATATATATATATATATATATATATATATATATATATATATACATATATATAAATATATATATATATATATATATATATGTATATATTTTTTTTTATTGGGCTTTGCACTCAAATAAAAATAGCAACCGTAGACACGTGTTTCTGGGTCATTGCCCTTCTTCAGCAATGACCCAGAAACACGTGTCTACGGTTGCTATTTTCATTTGAGTGCAAAGCCCAATAAAAAAAAACCTATACATATATATATATATATATATATATATATATATATATATATATATATATATATATATATGACTTAGTTCCCTCTGCTTGTAAGTCCACGAAATTTTATGGATAATGAAAAGAAGTATTGTATTTTGACAAAAAATTCATAATCTCCAGTCCCAAAAATTCCGCGGTACCAATAAGATTAGAATCCGACTGAATCACAAAACTCATCCGCCATCTTGAATTTTAGAATAACTGAAAACTCCACCTACGAAATCTACATACCAAGAGTAGAATCGGACAATACTATAAATTACAAGTCATTTGCATTTATTTTTAGATACTTTCAATGTTAGACTATAAAAAACAAATAAGTTCCCAGTTGACATGGATATGGATGATTACTATTTATCACATTCAACAGTGAATAATAAATTTTTTTCACATTAAATGCCACTATATATTATAGTTTCTATTGAAAAAAAGGCCAAAGACAAAAAACTTGAAACACACAATCACGTTTTATATATTATTTGGCTCACCCAATACAATACGAACTACGACTTCCCTCGTTCGACGTGGTCCTCCCTAGCGCCACCTATGAGAAAATAGCCACATCACGTATGGAGCGGTTTTCGGCTAAATTTCACGTGTTCATGGCTGCCATGTTGAATGTTTCTAATAATGCTTGAACGAAATAAAGTTAAGTACAGAAAACTCATTTATTATGGACTTTTTGAAGCCTAAATTTGGCAGGGTGATTCTTCATTAGGTGAATTAGGTGCTGAGAACTTTTGGTTCCATTCTGAAACAAAAACTTGAAAAAATTACAAATGTTTGAAAATCAATATTTTCTTTTGTAGAAATAATTCGAGCCTCAAATTTTGTCATCACCTATTCCAATCCTTTATCTTTCGGTATACCAAATCCCGTTTCAGCCAGTTGTCATTTAAACGAATCGTCTTTTCGTAAAGTTGATGCTGCTCTGAGCATTATTGTCAATCCCCCTCTTAACCCTCATTGACGAATCGAAGCATATATTTAGTCTGGGAAGCACAGTTTGTATTTTTATCATAGCATTTCTAATTCTGATTAATAGCATTCCTAATAAATGATATTTTATATTTTTGGCAATATATCTGTTTTTTGAAACCCAGATATGTTCATACTATCATATACAAAAACTCTTAGAGGTTAAGTTGGGATACAAAAAATAAGGGGCAATATGAGAAAACAAAGTTCGAGATGATATCTTGCTGAATGTGCATGTGAGGAAAACCATTTTTCAGAACGTATAGAGGAAAAGCAACATATTTGAAACTCTTTTTTGTACCTCATCTAATAAACCTATAATTTGGAGACACCCGGTATGGTATATAAAAATATTCTTCATATGGTTTTTTATGAGAAAGCCAATGACGCTGTCTTGAACAAACTAACCCCAATTTGCTACCCCGAAATCAGGTACCCTCTTACATGAAGAAGTCTAATGGTCATTTATATCAAATCATTTGAAGAAAAATATGAAATCTTTCTGTATCGATTGAATTCAATAGCAAAAATTAGTCCCAAAAAAAAATGTTTCACGATTTCAAAATTTATATTCTGATGTTCTCGTTACCGCCATCTATGAACTAATGGCAAAAACTGAGAGAAGGATACCTTTCAATGAACCACAAATTAAAAATACCTACATTATTTTTCTTGAAGATGACTCAGAATTTGACAGAAGATGGTAGCACCATTAATTCATTACTGTCAAAAAGTAATAAACAGATCCAATCCAAAGTTTTCACAATTTCCTGGAAGAATTTATTGTTATTGATTGATTGGGAACGTCCAAAATGAAGTGACAAGAGGTGACTTCGAAGGGTACAAGCTGCCAGAATGAGTTGGTGAAAATAAAAATTATATTCAAGGAAAATGGGTTGGCTTACATGTTGTCATTGCAAATCAAAGGAAGAAAAAGTAACAGAACTAGACTTTTCACGTTGTGGAATATCAGAAGTACCCAATGAAGTTTATGCAAATTCACCAACTCTGGAAGTCCTACATTTAGAAGGGAATAAGGTAAATACTAGACAGAATACTTCTCATCAATTGGTTTGGCAAAAATGAATGATTTTTCTGTTTTCCAGCTGAAAGATCTGTCTCCACAATTATTCCAGTGCATAGATTTAAGGTATCTGAATGTGAGCGATAACGAAATCCGAGCCATACCACCACTGATATCAAAACTGACCAATCTACAAGTTTTAATATTTAGTAAAAATGGTAAGCGAGTGGCAATCAGAAATTGCTAACGACCCTATAGAGGAAATGAATATTCAAGTGCAGTATAGGAATTATTCAGTCATTCATTCTCTCACATTCTTAGGATCCTTGGGAACTTTTCAAAACTTCAATCTAGACTTGACCTAATTCTCACGTCACGTTTCTGATGTGATAGTTTCATGTTATTTTTAGAGTTTAGGAAAACATTTCTTACATAGTATTCTGCAATTTTTCTGTCAGTTTTAGATGGAGCTCATCCCAACCTAGACAAACTAAGTAAACTAACATTGCTAGATCTCAGTATGAATGATTTAGGAAAAGTGCCAGAAGCTATAATGAGCCTCATCAACTTGCAACAACTCTGTTTGAATGATACAGGAATTGATTTTGTTCCTGCCAATATCGGACGTCTCTCTAATCTAAGAGTTCTAGAATTGAGAGACAACAATTTATGCGAATTGCCAAAGTCCATTAGGCGTTTAACTAATCTACAAAGACTTGACGTGAGCGATAACAACCTGTCAAATTTGGTAAGTGAGAATCAATTTTATATTCCACTCTGTGATTAGAGCTTTTTTGCAGACTGAGGTATGTGAATCACATGGAAACCTGACAGAGTTATGGATAAATGGCAACAACATTTCCGAACTCTCAGTATCCATAACTCACTTGAAAAAAATTAACGACTTTGACGCTTCCTATAACAACTTAGAATCTATCCCAAAAGAAATAGGACATTGGACGAAAATAAGCAACTTGATCTTGAGCTTCAATAGTTTATCTTCGTTACCAAAGGCAGTGGGAAATCTTCGTAACCTTCAAGTTCTCAAGCTTGAGTCAAACTTTCTGGAAGAATTGCCTAGTACGATTTGTAAATTGGTAAACTTAGAAGAACTCAATTTACAGAATAACTCTCTTACAAAATTACCCAGTGGAATAGGGCATCTCAGAAAGTTGGCCACCTTGATTTTGTCTGATAATAAGCTACAGCAGCTACCAGCAGGTGAGCTCTTCAAAAGTTAATTATTCGATACACTGTTGCAAACTTGCATTCCAATTGCAATAGAAATTCTATTTTTGACTGATAAAGAATATATACTTAAGTGTGGAATTCATGCCTCAATATGAATTTATTGCTTGAATTTTGTTTTCAGTGTTACTGAGTTATTGTGTTAGTTACCTTCAGTTTTATATGTGAAAATAAATTCCTCACGTCAAATTACTTTGAGGCATATTTTCTGGAAACATTTGATCATGTTAATGACTGAAATATGCTGTTAATTTTCTTTGTGCAATATATATCATATAACTAAAATTCATTGAACTTTTAGGTGACTTTATCACTATTTCTGATTACTTGATGGATTTGAATGCTGGGTAAACCCAGGCATATCTCTTCTCAAAGAAATCTGATCGAGCATTATCTAATATTCAGATGTCAGCAGTAACTATTCCTACAAAGTCAAGTATCTCGATGCTAGGAATTATGATCAGTAATATTCTCTCATGGGAAAACCATATGAGAGATAATGAGATGATTTGTATTTCGTGCAAAGAAATACTTCTGTTCTCGTCAGCTTCTAATGACCTAAAAGGTCATGTATGGGTCTAG
Source organism: Zygogramma bicolorata (assembly GCA_032362365.1). NCBI lineage: Eukaryota > Metazoa > Arthropoda > Insecta > Coleoptera > Chrysomelidae > Zygogramma > Zygogramma bicolorata. Next base: position 191,761 of record JAVJAQ010000003.1, on the reverse strand, counting down.
GCACCGAAACATTCATTGAGACTTCTTGATTCTATTCAAAGAAAGGCAATCCGTATTCTTGGTGATTCTTCGCTCACGGACTCCCTCACTTCGTTGAAACATCGTAAACGGGTTGGAGACGTGTTTGTCTCTCTTTTATAGATATTTCCACGGTTAATTCACTTCTGAATTGTCGTCGATCGTCGACCCTTGGCAGTATCATCACGGATGACCCGACGAGTGCGTAATACCCACCCCTTAGTTGTGAGCTTGGAGACCTATTGAATCCTCTCTTATTCAGGGAACTTCTTTCAATAGAAAAGATGAACTTCAGAACTCCTTATCGAAGGAGGTTTTTCCTGAGGCTTACAAACTTCAAGAATTTTAAGTAAATGTTTATTCATATCTCCTATCCCTTGATTCTCGCGGTGTTCTTGGGACATTACATGCCTTTCCTTTCGTGTGAATCTGTATATATAAAAAATCGAATTGGAACACGATTGTTAATCAAATTACCAAGATTTTTTCATGTAAATAAAATCTGACCAATTTATATGTGACGTGGGTCGAGGCATTAGTTGTACCGTATTCCCCCTCAAAGTCTCATTATGCTAATGATAATTTTGTTGTGACCTAAAATTAGTTTTTTTCTACTTGATCTCATATCTCGGAATTGAAAGAATACTCAATGGCATCTATCCCAAAATCATTTGATAAAGTTTATCATGCATACTTGAAAGGAATGAAGGCATTTTATTCGTAGTTTTTTGGGTTTTTACCTTTCCACAATCTGAAAAAATTAGAATTATTATCGGAATCTATACAAGTGTAAAAGGACAGGTTTTCAATCTACCCCGAAAAGTTGCGTCAATTGAAAAATATTTCCTTCTAGATAGAACAAGTTCAGATTGTCAGCAACTTCTCATTTAACTCTAATTTAACTATCAAAAAAATTACAAGAACTAATAAACTATATATATATATATATATATATATATATATATATATATATATATATATATACAAAACTGTAGTTTTTTTGGGTGAACAGCAGAACGGAAGTGTACTCTTATAACACCAGTTTTTCCAATATTTCGATAATGTTTATTACCATCTTCAGGGAAAAGCTACAAAATCATTATTTTCAGTTATCACATCAAATAAACAGTAACAAGAACCTTACTGTATTTGAGGTTAGTCGTATTGAAAACGTTGGTAAAGTACGACAACAGTAACAAGAACCTTACTGTATTTGAGGTTAGTCGTATTAAAAACGTTGGTAAAGTACGACTAACCTCAAATACAGTAAGGTTCTTGTTACTGTTTATTTGATGTGATAACTTAAAATAATGATTTTGTAGCTTTTCCCTGAAGATGGTAATAAACATTATCGAAATATTGGAAAAACTGGTGTTATAAGAGTACACTTCCGTTCTGCTGTTCACCCAAAAAAACTACAGTTTTGTTCTTAACTGGTCAGCAAAGACTTCCCCTCTGATATATATATATATATATATATGAATGAATGTTTATTTACAGAAAAAATTATACATTAGTTGTGGAAGGTGTACATGTAATAAGTAGTAAAGGCTAGTTATTTACGGGAGAGCAACAGTAAATAAACAGGAGCGAGTGCCCGGCTAAGTTCATTCAAGAACTTGTCTTCGGGTATTCACATTCTGATGATATTTACTATTGAAAATGTGCCCAATTGAAACATTCGAAATGCAGTGGAAACTAAATGAATACAAAAACAAACTAGACTAATACTAGGAATATGATGTAAGTAATATTGAGGAAAAACGAACAATAAAAATAAAAAGTGAAAAAAGAGTGGATTAAAAATTAATACCTCTCAATGAACTTATTTTCATATTTTCTAAACGGGATCAACAACATACGAGAAGTATTTTCTGTCGTTAGACAATATCCATTTTTTCAGTTTGGTTTTGAAAAGACGAGCCGAGTAAAGTTGTTTCAAGTTATTAGGTACTCTATTGAATAATTTTGAACCTATATAGCGGAAATTTCTTTGTCCAAGCGATTTCTGAGTAGTTGGGATATAGATAGCAGATTCAATATTTTGTCTAGTGCCGTAGGTATGTGGCAGGTTATTTGTAATTTGTCTATTGGAGTACACAAAAGAAAGTGCTCTGAAACAGAAAAGTTGTCTAATGTCCATCACTTTGACATCCATAAATAACTGGTCTGAGGGATACCTGCGAGGTTTCTTGAGTATGACTTTTAGGATCCATTTTTGAATGACATCGATTGTTTGTAAATATTTTTTTCTAATACCACCCCAGCCTATAATACCATATTGTAATATGGATTCCACGAATGCGTAGTAGATTGTTTTGAGATGGTGTAGTGTTAAGAATCCAACTAATTGTTTGAATTTATAAATCATACCTCTCAATTTATTCGCCATATTTCGAGACTGTACATCCCACCTCAAGAAGGAGTCAATGTAAATACCTAGGTATTTGACAGAGTGAACAAGTTCAAGGGTGTGATTATTCACATTCAAAGTATTATAATTAGGCAAGAAAGGTTTGTAAGAGGTGAACGGTAGGATTTTCGTCTTTGAAGTGTTGACTGTGAGTTTATTATCATCGAACCAGTCAAAAATCATTTGAATGTCAGCTTTAGCAGTTTGTTCAATTTCTTTCCAAGAGTTAGCCTCATATATAATGGCAGTGTCATCTGCAAATGATAATATTACGCCTTTCGAATTCAGCTGAAGCAGGTCGTTCAAATATATTATGAATAAAACGGGACCCAGGACAGTACCTTGTGGGACTCCAAATGTGACAGATTCTTCGTGGCTGTAAGTATCATCAATTTTCACCACATGACTTCTGTCTCTCAGGTAACTAGTAAATAAGTCATGTGTTGTACCTCTTATACCGTGGTTTTCCAGTTTATCAAGCAGAAGCCCATGGCTTACCGTATCAAAGGCTTTTGCCAGATCCACGAATACACCTAAACATGATTTCTTATTATCAACTGCCGAGTATACAGTTGAAGTTAGCTCTGCGATAGCATCCTGCGTTGATTTGCCTTCTTGAAAACCATATTGATATTTGGATATTATTTTATTTTTATTAAGAAAACTGGTTAATCGATTATTCACTGCCTTTTCAAAGATTTTTGCTAACGAAGAGATTAGGGAGATGGGTCTATAGTTTGAGACTTGGAATCTGCCACCCGATTTATAAATAGGTTTGATTACAGCCTTCTTAAAGTGTATTGGAACTTGCCCTTGTTCGAACGTCAAATTTATAATGTGTGATAGAGGTTTAGAGATATTTTTGTTTGTTAGTTTGAGGATTTCGTTTGAAATGCCATCAATGCCAGTAGCTTTCTTATTTTTTAAATCACTAATGAGTGATTCTATCTCCTTGTGGTCGGTAGGTTTCAGAAAGATTGTTTCGTTTGATCTTACATAATTTTTTCGGATATCTGGACGTTGACGGATTGCTTCGGACATTTTTCCACCTATACTAGAATAATGTTCGTTGAAGTGATTAGCAATTTGTAGTTTGTCGGTAATGAAAGTTCCATTTTCTAATTTAATTTTTCCGACAGTTCCCTTTGTATTTGATTTCGTACAGAATTCTTTCACAACATTCCAAAGATTTTTCGAGGAAGATTTGTTTTCTTCAATTTTGGTTTTTAGATAATCATGTTTGGTTTTTTTAATCAGAAATGTTAGTTTGTTTTTGTAACTTATATATAATGTTTTTTTCTCACTGTTAAAAGGATCTTTCAAAAACTTCTGGTGTAACTTGTCTCTTTTATCAATGGATGAAATTAAACCTCTAGTTATCCATGGTTTCTTTTTTTTTGATGGTTTGAAGATTCTGGTTTTAGTAGCTTTTTGAATTACTCCTTTCAGGGTGGTAATAAAATTATCAGTTGCCAAATTCGCATCGTTCACTGTATAGACAGTGGACCACGACTCAGTCTCGATAATATTAACTAATTTTGTTTCATCCAGATAATTATAGGATACTATGTCGTCATTGTGGACCTGTTCATTTGTCAAATTTTGTAGAATTACTGTAGTAGAATAATGGTCAGTAACATTTGTTTTAACAATGGCTGGGAATATATTGTCAGTGTTGTCTGTGTTGTTTTTGAAAAATATATGATCGATGCATGAGCTTGTCATTGAAGTTACTCGAGTTGGTTTGTTAATCAATGATCTGAATCCCTCAGCTGACATAATATTCAAGTATTCTTCAACATCTTTATTTTCGTGATCCAAAATATTTATATTGATATCTCCCAAGAAAAAGGTATATTCATTAACTGTGACTATTTTTGAGTTGAAAAATTCATGGAGGTTTGTATTAAAATCCTCAACTTTAGTGCAGGGTGGTCTATATACAACAATGGCACAAATTTTTATTTCACCGCTCGACATGTACACGATAACACCATTAACATCTCCTATTTTAATGAATTCATGTCTCTCATACTGATTATCACGAACATAAACTACAGTTCCATCATTTTGATTGACCCGCTCACTATTACATATCATTTTGTACCCATTTATATCAAATGACTTCGGATCATTAACTTTCCAGGTTTCAGAAAGAGCAATGAGGCTGAACGCATTTTGGACTTCCGATAAATAAAGTTGTAATTCATCAAAATGTTTGGTTATACTTCTTATATTATTATGAAATATTGAAAAGCAATCTGAAATCCCAAATATTTGTCTAAAAGATTGAACGCTGGTAAATTCGTTCGTAACTATTGGTTGATAATCGTATTCAAGTATGAATTGATCCATTTCAGAATAATACTACTATTATTAATGGATGAATAATTATTGTTATGGAAGCGAATTCAACTTATCAACTAGATTTGTTTTATTAGACAATTTGCATAGATAGGAGAGAGAACATGTAATATTACAAAATTAAATGTAAAGAGCAGACCAATTGATTACCTAAATAAGTGCTTATTCAGTGTGATTTTTTATTTTCCTTACTGGTACTTCGAGTAAATCTTTTTGCGGTTCCTTCCTGGGGACTCAGTGTATTTTTTCTTTTAGATGAGGCTTCAGATGCGTTTCCAGGATTTTCGATGCTCAATTCTGAATTTGGTTCCTTTGAGAAATCTTCGTACTTGTACGTTACACCGCTGATGATAAGCTTGTTTTTCAGTAGGGTAGCTTCTAACTTCTTTTCTTTAGCTTCTCTATAATGCTTGTATAATACCTTCTTCTCTTCCCTTTCGGTTTTTGTTAAGTCATGGCTCACTGATATTTCGGTTCCTTTCAGTTTGAAGCAATTTTTTAGGATTTCTTGTTTTTTAATGTTACGAACTAACTCCAGAATAACTGGCCTCTTACTAGTTGTGCTTCGCTTTCCAATTCTGTACGTATTATTCACCTCTGCATTTTCCAGTGTTAAATTAAGTTTTTCTTGCAGTATTCTTAGGACAGTATTTAGGGTATCGGTTTCTTCTGTTTCTTCAATCCCGAATATAACTAAGTTGTTGTTTTTTTGTTTTCTTTTCACAGTTTCGATTTCGCTTCTCAATTCCTCATTTTCAGTTTCCAATAATTCTACTGTTTTCTCTAGTGCAATAATTTTATTTGAAACTCCTTGTAAATCGTTTTTGATGGATTGAATATCTTGTTTTATTTCGTTATTTTGAAGATAAATCGACTTGATCAGCGATTTTGTTTCCTCATCCATACCGTTGAATAGGTTCGATATAATATCTGCTTAAAAATATCAGCAATTGGCAATAGCGTTTTATTCATTCAACCTGTATCGCTGGTAAGAACTTCAGGTCCAAAGGTCAATCTTCTTTTGTTTATAGTGAGATTTCCTACACTCAGGCTATGAATTTGCGGTTATTGTTTCTGTTAAACACTCAAGGAGGTGCAAAGTATTTAAGTTAACACGTAATATACACAGCTAAACAATATGTCCACGATTATCTAAATGAATTATTGAATTGTTAACAGAGCCACTTTCAACTCTTAACAGAGCCACTTTCAACTGATATATATATATATATATTTGTTTTTGACAATTTTCGTCATTGACATTTGTCAAATATTTGATATCTGACATAACTTTTTGTCATTCAGGAAGGTCAGCCAAATAATGACATTCGAACATAACTTTATAAAGGTATTTGTTCCTAAATATTCCTCAAAATTCATCGTTCCTTGTACCTTTATCTAGTCCAACTACCACCATTTTTCAGAAATCGGAAGTTGCTGCGAACTATCCATCCTCAACGTCCACAACAACCAGCTGGAAAAACTCCCAGACGAACTCGGCCACCTCCAAAACCTCACTACTCTCGGCCTCATAGGCAACAAACTCTCCTACCTTCCGATAACGGTATCGAAACTGCGAAACCTCAAAGCTCTGTGGCTCACACCGAACCAGACCCAACCTCTCATCCATTTGCAGAACGAACAGTTACCCGATGGGCAAGTGGTGTTGACATCGGTGGTTTTCCCACAGGCGCCGTTGAGGGAACCCCCGCCTATGCAGCTGCCGATGGGGAATCAGACCGGCCACATCACTTTCAACACTGACAGAAGCGAATCGGAAATTACCGATGCGCATTTGTCGCTCAGCCGGACTCCTACCCCCCATCACAAGGAGTTGAAAAGGCTTAGGGAGATATTGAGGAATACTCACATTCCTGGCAAGCAGGTAAAGCGATAGCTTGTAGTTTTTCAAGGGTAGCCCCTCCTTCCTAGCTTTTTAGAAAAAATATCACTTGCATTATGTGTAAACAACAGGAAGATTGATGTATTTTTCATGAAAATCTTTGTAATGATCAGTTACTTAGGTATTTTTGTGGAGAGAATGAAGTTTGATGAATCATTTTGGCCTTTCTTCTCCGAATCACAAACTAGAAATTGCAATTTCTATTGAAGAAGTAAAATAAAAAAAAAATACAACCACTCTCTGTTGATAGGTACGTGTATATCATTGAAAGACGTTTCATTCATTCACAGACAGAGAAAAAGTCGATCTAAAAGAGCTACCAAGCATACAGGCCGGGGAGTAGCTGTTTTAGATGGACAGGCCGGGGAGTAGCTGTTTTAGATGGACTCTTTCTTCCTATTGTTCAGTTACAATGTATTTTCAGTAGCAACCTTACAGAATATTGATAAATTCGCGAGAAAAGTTGCCTACATAAATTTGGCAATTGTTTTCATTAACACCATTATATGTTCTTTTGTGGTACAGTCTTTATCTTTTCTACATTCAATCTTCTCATGTCTCTTTTGTATTTGAGATTGTACATCCTCTACATTTTTTTTTTCATTTTATATTTTCCTTCATTAAACACTCCCACGAGTGTAAACAGAAAGCAGAGCCTTTTCCAGTAATCAACGGCTAACTTTTTCAGTGCTGTAGCTACAATAAAGTTTGTTACGATATTTCTGGGTTCTTTCATCTAAATAATACTCCAAACAACACCAAATTACTTATATTAACTCCCATTATGAAATACAACTACTGCACTTATATTTCGCTTATAGAATACTTGAGAATCCTTTTCATGGAGCAGTAGAATTCTTACTGCAAATGCAGTAAAAATTTCACTGCTCCATGAAAAGGGGTTGGAAGCAGTGGAATCTGTGATTTTCATGTCATTTGTCATTTATGCTATTTATATTTATTGGTATTTGATTATGATTTCCAGAAACTACACCAAAAACCCAATTACATTGTTTGGCTGAGAGCCGATTAGTAGATTCCCAATCAGGTCTATTCTGCGGTGGCCCATTGATTCTTGAATATCATTAGATTATTGAAAAATATTCGAGAATGAGACCGATAATACAATTTTGGTGCAAATCAAAATTTTTCAATAGATAATGTTACTCGAAGATATTTCAGAAATCTTCATGGTGTATATTTATATTCTTCTATAACAATTGTCGAATATTTTCAATAACCATTGCAATATTCAATATTGACAGTTATTCAAAAGATTCACCAGATAATAGACCTGGAAATAATAATATGGAAAATCAACATAGAATAGAATTGGATGAACTGAATTGTTTATCTCAGTGGAGTTTTATTTCATTACTAGACCAAATCGCTATTCAATCCATAGCGATGTTTGTACAGTACTACCTTCCAAGCTCAAGTGTTTTCGTATAAATGAAATTGTATGAAATTTATTTTATTCATAACAAAACAATATTTTGTTCAATAAGAAATAATAACATCCTGATCCTATTAAAGGTACTAATCTCAGACTTTTTGTTACGAATAAAATTTTTGTTCAGAAGTCAATACGCTCAGAGTCCGCGCAAAATCCTCACAAACGTCCTATTAATCCACTGTTATTCCGCAGCGATGAACATGCTCACAAATGGAGTAATTAGTCTAGCTTAACCTCATCAAACAAAACAGTATCCACACTTTAAGTACTAACCTACCCTCTAAATAAAACAAGTCTGAACAATATTCAAAACTATGTAGAATATAAAAGCTAATTGAAATAAAAAATTTAAATAAAACGACAAAAGTTAAACTAATTTTGAAGAAATCCAAGAGCCTGTGCACAATCGACCTTATAGATATTCAAAATGGCTACGAAATTAATGAAATATCATTCACTTTGCTGCTTTGAAGTTGAAAAATTTCAACTGCTAAAGGTCACTGCTCGAGCAGTGAAATCTGTCAAAAGCTACTGTACTTGCAGTAGTTAAGGGCCATGAAAATCCACCTTTTAGGACTTCTCAACTGATTGAAACATCCAACACTCTTTACTAAAACTTTGACTCTCTACTAGACTTCTGCATTAAGTTCACAATTCTCAATAATGAAATTCTGCCCTGTTGATAAAACGCCTCCCTTATATAGTCTGTTCGAATAGAGGAGATTTGTGTAGATTCATCCATTTATGCCTCGATGACGGGAATCTTGGAACCGAGAACGCCTGGCGTTATCTCGATCGCTACAGGTAGAGATACTTTCGTGGAATTGTGTTATTATGATGCTCAGTACAGTATATTATTTTTATATCGAACTCCTTGCAGTTCTTAAACAGGTATGACCTAGTAGTCGGTATACATTATGCAACACTTCCGCAGGTATTGAACGTGTCCGAGATAAAAGAAGCCAAAGTCACTAACATATCGGGAGATCTGGCCGTATCCCAGATGAGTTTGAACGGCCACGAAGGCGCCGAAATCATGGAGAGTCTCTCGGACATAGCCAGAGAAACGAGCAATAAGACGCCGCCGAAGCAGCCGCCGCCCTACCACATAGCAGCGGCGTATTCCAAGAACGCCCACCTGTTCGCCCACAACATGAGCCCCCCCAGCCCGCACGACCAACCGAAGCAGTTCAGTCAGCAGCAGCCGGCCAATATCCACATGCCCACGCCGAAGTTGCCCAACAACAGGAGCTACGTGCCCGTGCTACAAATCGTCGATGACAAACTCACGAAGTCGACGTCCACGAGCACCGAGGAGGATTACCATCAGGGGAAGCAGGTCAGGTGGCCCTTCGGTAGGCACAAGGTGTGTCAGGTGCTGGAGGTCGAGGTTCCCGAGACGTTTTCTCCCGATGAAATTCGGATTTTTGCTCAGAATGATGTGAGTAGGCGTGGATTGTACAATTTTTTATTGAATGGGCATCCGCAATATGGAGTATTTTTTCGATAGTAATTCGTGTCAAATATTTGTTTCTCGAATCTTTATTATCGTCATATTATATTGAATAGGTATTTTTTTCATTTAGTTTTCATTTCAACCCATAAAATAGTATATAAAAATTAAAGAATTAGAGAGGGAAATTCGAGCTAACATAACGCGTCATCATTGGTCGAAACGAGATGTGACATCACACGACACAACAGTGGATTTATCGGCATTGGTTTTCATAATAATAATAATAATTCATCAATAATCCAATAATCCGAGATCAGATAATATGATCGAAACGACGTACAGGTATGTACATAAAAGAAACGTCGACAATTAAAGTAAAAATTTAAAAAAAAATTGTATATGTATACTCATTTAGTCATCTGAAATACATAAAATTTAACAAATACATATGAATTTAAAATTGGTCTATTAAAAAATTCGGTCGTTTGAAATACATAAAAAATTCAAAAAAATACATCTAAGTTCAAAATTGGTCAATATTACATCACAACAAAAGATACAGGAATAAAAGATCACTTATATCACTTATATATATCGATTAATTCAATTAATTGTTTCGTCAAAAGTGAATTCAAAATATTCTTCTAGAGAGTGAAATGCATTTAGTGAAATGATTGTTGCCTTCAACTCTTCGATATGGCCATTTTTTAGTGCATTCGGTAGTTTGTTAAATATTTTGATAGATGTGTGATTAATTGGCTGTTGAGTCTTTTTCAGGCGGTGATAAGGAATGCTCAACGAATTTTTATTTCTAGTGTGATATGAATGGTAGGAAGAATTCGAAAGTAGATGCTTTTCGTTTTCTTTCACAAACATAATACATTGTAAAATGAATACTGAAGGTAAAGTTAAGATACTGAACTTTGTAAATAGCGGTTTGCAACGTTCTCGATAACTGGCCTTTGCTATTATTCGTATTATTTGTACAACTTTTTTTGTAGTTTAAATATTCTTTCACTTTCTACGGAGTTTCCCCAAAGAAGAAGTCCATAAGAAAAAATAGAATAGAAGTTACTATAGTAATATGTTAATGCGGTATCCAGAGTAGTTAATTCCGTTAGTTTCCTAATTTGATACACTATTTTTTTAATTTATTAGATAAATAGTTGACATGTTCTTTCCAGTTCAACTTCGTGTCAATATGTATGCCTAATAACTTGATGATATTTTCCTGAGCACCATTGGAGAAAATAAGTTCACTTGTTTTTTCTGTGATCAGTTTCAAATTATTGGTCGAAAACCATTCTGAAGCCTTTGCTATTGTCGCAATATTTCTGAGTTCTAGGTTTTTTATATAAGGGCTTCAAGTATTTTGGTAAATCATTTATGAAAACAATAAAAAATATGGGTCCCAATATGGATCCTTGGGGAACTCCAATATCTATTGACATTATGTCTGACTTCTCACCTGAGGGTAGAACCACTCGTTGCTGTCGATTGTGCAAATAGGAAGCGAATAATTCCAAGGCAGCACCCCTGATCCCATAAAAATCTAATTTTGCCAGTAGGTAGTCATGTGTGACGCAATCAAATGCCTTAGATAGATCCAACATTGTGGCACACGAACAATTATTTTTATCAATCGCATCAATGATTTTTTCCAAAATGAGTATTATTGCTTTTGTTAATGGTACAATATACCAAACCTGTAGTCCTGAGGTGATTTCTAGTGAATCTAAAACGATGACTGCAAGTGGTTTTATCCAAGCACAATCGAAAGAATTCACTGAAAATAGATACATTCATAATGACAGCATATTTTTATTATCAAATGTTGATTCCACGTACGCAGAGATCAAATTAGTGAAAGCTGCGAGGTGAACATTATGTTACATGATGTATTTGAGTCCATAAAATAGATGAGTATTCATGAATGCCCACAGCAGAAATGTAAATGTTTAATTTATGATATAATAGAAAGTCGTGCATATTCTCTATACTGCGGGTTGTATCATTGTATTTTCTCCAAAGCGACCAGTGATGAAACTGCTTCGTTTTGTTAGTACCTGTGAGTATTTGGGTGTTTCAATTGATTGTGGATTATTATTTTTGCTTCAGCTTGAGGTAAATGCCTTTTACGTGCGTTGTAGTTTGATGTGGATCTCATCAAGACAGGGATAAAGTCTGATTTTACTCTATTTGTAATGTTCTAATACACAAGTTTTCAATAAATTAGTCTACTGATCCAAGTTTGTTCTATGATTACTCTAAAACATGACATTATAATTATCGCCAGACCGCCCAGTAAGTTTATTATTTTGCATTGTGGAGTTCCACAGCTGGTTTTTGTTTCATTTTTTTTTTTAACAGAAGAAATATCGACTTTCTGTTCATTAACAGTTTGGGTATCCATGAAACCAACAAGAACTTCAACAGATTCCAAAAAATGTCTAAATGTGAAACATTATACCATATTCGTAACAGAAGGGATACCATCAATTGTATAATCAGCTCAGAAATATTTAATTCATTAGAATCAATAAAAGGTTGCTCATAGAAAAACAGATTTCCAATAAAAAAAGGTAGCTTTTCCCATTGAAAACTATCACTTCTTAGTTCTTCATTCTCTTGAATAATTATTGATTATGGTTTATCCATTGAGTTATCGTTATGTGTTCACCTAACTTAAATACATGTGATTTTTGGATAATAATCAAATTCCAAGAAGTATTGTGTCATCATCATCAGCTGAATCGTTGCAGAACTAATCAGAAAGATGCTACTTTTAGAACATATTCCGCAGGACTTCAGGATATGATAGCTCTTTCAAAAATATGAAAAAAAGTTCTTATCAATTCAGCCTCTAAAATGCACCATTTTCGACATACAGGGTGTTGAATTAAAAATAATCGTTTTTTGCGAATATCTCTGGAACCGTTTATCGCACAGAAAACATATTTTGTAGGCATTTTCTACTTGTAATAAGCTGTGTTTTGTGCTGATTTTTTAAGTTTTTAATCCATAATTGGTGAAGATTTTGAAGGGGTAGTGGGTGTTTTCTCCTCCAACTTCTACGCCACTGGAAAAAGTACAGTTTTGAGCCACCTTATTTAAACCGCCAATGTTTTCTACACAAGAAAAGTACTTGTGCTCGTAAGCTCTGAAGTTGACCGTTTTGAAGAAAAATCACCTTTCATGTTGAAAAACATGGTCAACTTTTTCAAATAATTTTTTTCTAATAATACAAAATTTATTTAAACGTTAGAACAAGACATTTCCACCCCTTAATTCAACTGAGTATGATTTGTTTTTTTTATTTTGCAAATATGAAGTTAACTTTTGGTTTTGTTACTTGTTCTAACGTTTAAATAAATTTTGTATGATTATGAAAAAAATTATTTAAAAAAATTGACCATGTTTTTCAACATGAAAGTTGATTTTTCTTGAAAACGGTCATCTTTAGAGCTTATGAACAAGAGTACGTGTAGAAAACATTGGCGGTTCGAAACTGTACTTTTTCCAGTGGCGTAGAAGTTGGAGGAAAGAACACCCACTACCCCTTCAAAATCTTCACCAATTATGGATTCAAAAAAATAAAAAATCAGCACAAAACATAGCTTATTATGAAAATACCTACATAATATGTTTTTTGTGCGATAAACGGTTCCAGAGATATTCACAAAAAACGTGTTTTTTAATTCAACACCCTGTATGTCGAAAATGGTGCATTTTAGAGGGTAAGTTAATATGAACTTTTTTCACATTCTTGAAAGAGCTATCACATCCTGAAGTCCTGCGCATTTGTTATGAAACACCCTGTATACCTATATTATGTTTCCTATTTTCTTCTAGGGGCTTTTCGTTAAAGATGTTGATCCAGCCAGTGAAATATCCCAAAAATTGTTTGCAGGGGACAAGATATTAGCATTCGATGATATAGACTATACCGTAGTAGAACCCATAATGGCCTACCAGGATGCTCGTCAAAGACTTGAAAATTTGAAGGTTATAACCATCTCTAGGAACCAATGTATGTAAACTATAATTCTGATTACTCTCTCTTATCGGTAAAATAACTGGCGAGGACTTGTTGGAAATAATGATCATGACTTAATATACCGGTTTGTTATTTACATCTGTGTTTCAGATGTCAATGGATCAGCAAATTATATTTGAATGGTTCTCTGAATACATCATTAAAAGCTGATATTTTTTGTAGTTTTGTTTTTGTATGTGGAATTAAAAATCGCAGCCATCACTACTATAAATAAGTTTTTGGGACTGTTGAGGAATAATGATGAATAAATTGTAAATTACAACACTTGGGAATGACTGATTTTGTTTCGTGTAACTATACCTTTGCAGTTACTTTGGCAGTTTTTGTTGTTAATGAACTTAGTTGTTTATTAAAAATACTGAATAAACTCAGTAGAATTATCAATTTTTCTTTTGTTCAATACTTCAAGGGATGTATGGATAAATATGCTAATAACTTTGTACATATAATTTGTACATACATTTATTTTCCAACAGATCCTCGAATATATACCCTGTATTTATCTAGTTTTTAGGTGTGGTAACACAGTTCGAACTGCTTGGATGATTGTGTTGCTTCTGTTCATCCAATTTGTTGAAAATCACTTTGTCTGTTGACAAAATTTTGTTGGAAGAAATTTAGTAATCGTTGTATTCGGTATGATTATCGATTCGTTAGTTATATTTCTACAAAATATATCACTTTTATGTCATTTCAGATCACTGTTTGATATATCGCCTCTCTGTGCCAATTTTTGAATTATTATAAGATATATTCATAGCTTTCGAATTTTTGCTGATGATTTGTCATAAAAAAAATATATTCATAAATGATATGAAAATATCATTTTAGATCTTCCTCCTCCTTGATGGGCGTCTTTATATCAAAAGTGGGGATGGTTTGTCTGGATCAAAATATTTTTTATTCACTGATGCCAACATATAGTTGGCGTTTGAATATCTACGCAGTGAAACCAAACAAAGCTGATTTGTCTTTCGGAACTCAGATTACCTTTACCGCACCTAGTTTTTTTTAAAGCTTTCTTGATATCTAGATAAATATCTCTGTGACATGGCAAAAGACTGTTTATAAGCTAAGGTACATCTTTTTTTGTGGCAAATCATTTGAAGAATTCCAGCTATAAAACTTGTTCATTGTTGTATAACTTGAATGTTACTCATTTGTTGTTGGAAATTTTTAAATGTTCAACGATTTTAGTGCCTTATTTTTAGATTCTGTTCTGTCCGTAATACTTTAGGATTTGAGTAGTAAAAAAAACAAATTGGATAGTCTTTACCTCAAAATGCATAACTTATTTTTAAAACAGGCTGTGAAGTTTTCTTAAGATATTAATAATTAGTTTTTTAGTTTAGAGTTATAATGAATGTTATTTATTTACTTCAGAGCTGCCAAAAATATATACCAGACTTTTGTAGGTTTTAAGTAGTTGCAGGCAGATTTTTTCATTCATCTGAAAGGTTGTGTAGTGGCTTCGAGCGATATTATTAACAATCCAGTGTTTTTGATGGCCTTTGTGAAACAATTTAGTAATTTCTTCAACCACTTCACAACCTTGATAATCAGTTCGTCGAATGATTTACACAAATATGCAAACTAATGGATCCAATTTTTATATTTAAATGTAATGGAAAATATTATATTCGAAATAAACAAGAAAATGAGATGATATCCTTTATTTGAGAGAAAATACTTCAACCTCTAAAATGAATTGAACTTTTTGGAAACATTCATATTGTATGTATATACAAAAAGTTATTTTTTTCAGTGTGATAATATCGAAGAATTCAGTTAAATTAATTTCCTCAAGATAATTATGTTTTGGTAAAACATACAATTTAAAATTCCACTAAGAATGCCAACTTAGGGATATTCACATTGTGGCAACTCTCTCATCTCACTTTCTTGATCCTCAAATAACTTAGTGAATGAACATTTATAATGGGTGTTGTGAATCAGTATTAAAAATGTTGAACGATATACCAAGACTGATCATAAAAATTTTTCAGATATTTTGGTTTGTTCAAAGAAAACGTACCGCACATTTTACAAGTCTGCTTGTGTGTTATTAACAATATTAATTAAATTTTAATGAACTACTTAATTTGTGTCGAATGTGTTCTAAATTATTTATTATGTTTGTTCGTTTCACAATTAGCAATATGTTCTGTGTTAATTTAATTATGAAAGTACTACTGTTTGACTGAATTATATATTTATACTTTTCTAATAAAAGTTATTACTAATATTCTATACATCGTCCTTTATTTCGAAACACATTCTCACCACAAATAGTGACTAAACTCCTGTAAGAAGTTTCATTCATCAACATGAGAAATCTCATAGCAGACTCTGAAAGCAGAGGATTTTCCGATAAACTATTTTGACCACAAACAAAAACTAATTTTCAACATTCGTCAATAGAAACACGATTCACTTTCTTAAATCGAAAATTTCATTAGGAGTATTTATTCACTTGGTAATCCTACCATTTCCAATGGAGTCCTATGCATTTTTCAAAAAAAAAATTGTTGCCCTGAGAAACGAATATGGCAGTGTGCGAGTTATAACAAGACTGACTTTGAAACTGAACTAGTTGAGGCCTACAATTCGTTTTTAATGGATCACCCTTTTTTTTATTTTTCCTCAATATTTTCCGTACTATTAGGAAGTACTCCAGTCCGCTTTTTCATTCCAAAATATCACTGGAAACCAATGTTTTATACACATCGATTGTATGCCGTCACTTCTCATTTTTTTTATTTTTCCCGTACTATTGAAAAATCAACTAATTTTTTGTCAAACTCTCATTGGGAACCAATGTTATGAATACATCGATTGTATGCCGTCAACTGTTTGGAATTTTCAAATTTTTTTTTATAGTCTCCTTGAGTATCATTTATCTGTCACCTATCAATACAAATTCAACTCATTTTCTCTGAAAATGATCTCAAAACTATCATTGGATACCAATGGTTTGAATACATCGATTATATGTCGTCAATTGTTTGTGACTTTCAATTTTTTTTAATAGTTCCCCTGAGTATTTCTTATCTATCACCTATCAATACAAATTCAACTCATCTTCTCTGAAAATAATATTCCATGCAGTCAATCGTTTCAACTTATCATTTGTTTTTTTATATAGTTCCCATGAGTATCTATATTTATCACCGATCAATTGATATTCAACCCAACTCCTCTGAGAGAGGCCTTGAAACTATTTTTGGATACCAATAGTGTCACTACAGTGATTCTTTGCCATCAGTTGGTCAAAATCTCCAGTTCCCACATTATACGACTCTTACATAATATTTCATCGCTGCAAACGATGCTCACTGAACATCACATGCATTTTGTGATGACGAAATTCAATTCATTTTCTGATTTCACGTCGTTGGAGTAGTTTTCTCTGATGAAATTTGGTGGTTGTGACGAACGGGAGACTGAACGGTTACTTCGTGCTAGGATTTTTGATTCTGTCGTTTTCGAGTTGATGGCATTTTACGGATATTCCTCAATATTTCCTCAACTATCAATATTACAGAAAAAATGTACTGAGATTTTCCATAGCATTTGACGAAATCCAATTTTCAATCCCCATGACAAATTTTGATTTGATGAGTGGTTTCGGAGATATATCGTTTGTTTTCTTAAAAAAAATCATATTTGCAATCATCCGATTGTAAATCTGTCTATATTTCTCGTGCTGTTGATTTTTGAGGAAAAATGTATTTAGGTTTTTTATAGTATAAACTAAGATGATTATTTCTTTACTCTTGATGATTTTCGATTTTTTCATCCGTTTCCGAGATATTCACACAAAAACCTCCAGAAAAACATGAATTTAAAAAATTTCCCGATGTTTCCATTTTCCAATCGGTTTAAAAAAATGTTATTTGTTGAAAGTTGTAGAGTTGAGACCTATACGACGGTTTTTTTGTTTTTCGATTACGAGCAACGGTATGGTCTACAGAGTGTCCGAAAAAAACCGACATGTTACACAAGAAACACCAATAGAATCTAAAGTTTTCCGTAAAAAACAGAGGAGATTCAAAAAATATCCAAAAAATTTTCCGGTCAAAACTCTGATGCGAAACGTGTTACAACCGAAAGGCCAAAAATAGCCGGAAAAACGACTTTCCGATTTCTTTCATATTCGATACGCGTCTGCAGCCCTAGGGGATCCCAATATGTACCAAATTTCGAAGCTATATACCTCTTTTCGTTCGAGAGTTGAGTATCGTGTTTCGAACAAAAGCGATGACAGACAGAAAAAAAATCAAGCTGGGCTAAATCGGACTATTTTTCGACGCTGATCATTTTATCCAAATGAAATTTTTCGATATCTCGTCGAATAAAAAAATTGGGTCCGCTGCCAGGTAAATCGTAACCGCAGAAGTACACCGATTAATACTTAATCGATGTACAATAATGAACATGAAGTTTTCCATCAATTCCTTGGTATGATAATGATATTAACTACTGATGATATCTTTGGAATTATTGGGATTGAAAAGAATTCTTTTTGACCTAAAATCTCTCTCCCATTTCTATTACATTTTGGGTACGAAAAATCTAAACCTTCCTCGTATATTTTCGAGGTTGAAAGCTTATGATCGTGCCCCATATATGCTTGCCAAAATATACAGGGTGCAATCAGAATTTGCGCAATAAAATCAGATCTCCAACAGACGATTGCACCGACTTTTTCTTATGAGACCATTAACAAAGGGACTCTTTAAGATAGGTGAGGGTTCATTAGTGGGTGTTTAATAATCTCTCAAGCTATGGTGCAATCGCTGCAGTGCGTTAAAGGCCCATGAGCTTAATGCTCTCATAAGAAAAAGTCAGTGCAATCAGCTGTAAAACCCACCAATGAATATTCGTGCGTAGTTTGTAAAGTGCTGCATAAAATATCAATATTTTCTTAGTGAAAATTACTGTTGCATAAATACACCTAAGGAATATTGAACATGGAATCAAAGCATGAAGTTAAAAATGATTCATCATTCATTTCATATATTCTTTCATAGTAGATCTGTTATAATTTGAATGATAAACTTTAGGATACTCTTTTACCTATATGACTTTGCGATGCTATACATTGCCCGTCGAAATGAGTGCATCACAGATATGAAAATTTTCCGCTCCTTGGAAAAAAATTACATATATAATACAAATAACTTTTTGATTTTTAGAAAATAAAATCAGCAAGAGAAATGTTTGTATATGTAACTCTCAGCTTTGCTGCCGAGTCGTCTGCTACACCGAGAACATTTTTTCTTTGTAGAATTCCTGACTCATAACTGGACGTAATATGTACTAATTATACCTCTCAGGTCAAATTTGCAGAACCTCTCAGCTTTTTTGCATTTCTGTGTAAAATGAGCAGGTTCATTGAAATCAAATATTCATTTTTCTTTAATATGTAGATATTTCCTATGCATGCTATCTAACTATTTGATCCAATGTCCATATGCTAGGTATACATATTGAGCAAGAAAGAGTTATTTCTATGTAGATGACCTCTTTCTTTCTTTTTTTGGGAATGAATCAAACTTTGAATGATATACATGTACCTATCCACATAGTTTGTAATTTATTTTATTTATTTCTTTCATAGTTGTAATTTTTTCAATTATTCGATTCGGAGAAAAAAGACAAAAAATAATTCATCAAATACACTGAATGTAAAATAAATCAAAAACGTTATACATTTGGAGCCAATAAACTTAACTCATTTCAACTATATATCAGTTTTGTGAATTTGATGGAACTAAAAGGAAAAAGAAAAGTCTGTATAAAATTAAATTTTATTCAATCAAAATAATAGAAATCAAAATCAACTCTGGTCCCTAATAGCTAACAACAAAAACTTCACAATTCATCCTTATCTTTGGAAATGTCATGTTTCAGAACATGTTGTATTGCTTCTTTGGTATCCCTGTTGAAAAAAGTGACCTATATGAGAGAAAGACATTTTATTTTTATATTTACCTTTCCAGAGGAGCAGTTTTTTTGTCACGGAGAATATCAAATATACCCATTTTGTTTAATAAATCCAAACCCTTATCTGCAGCTCCATTTCTTGCATCTCTTTCGCTAGAACCTTCTCCATAACATATCTGAAAAATAAAATGTAAATGATTGTACTGATATTTTATTCGGATATTTTTGACTATACTTCTATTAGAAAAATTAACTTCTACCTACATATTCAGGATTAATATGCAAAGACAGAAGCGAAAAATGCTTGCTACCTTCCTCAAAATCTGAATAAGATATTTCAAAATTCAAGGAATTGCTCAATTCCAAAATCTGGTCTTGGTAGGACTGCTTCAAATGTTTGGATTTGAATCCCTTCTTAGATTTGGGACCATCAGATGATTTTTTATCAATACCGTTGTCATCAGCCTGAAAAAAATTTTATTATCTATATTATCTACATCAGAGAACACTTATACTTTTGTATCTGTCAATATATCTTTGCCAAATTCCACAACCGAGTCTATAGCATTGCTTAGGGTCATACTGATTTCATCAATTTTATTTTTGATCATCTTCTTGTTCTTCTTTTTCTTCTTTTTATCCTTGAGCATACTTTTAACTTGCACTTCTTGGGATATAGGTTCTAACTCAGCTATTTTCTCCAACATATTTTCAGCCGCAGCTCTCTTGGATTCCTTTTTTGATCTGCCTTGACCAGTTGTCTTCAAATGACCCAGTCTACATTCAGTTTCAAATGTTTTCTTGTGAGCAGGACCAGACTCTTTGATTATCTCGAATTCTACATCAAGTTTTCTCAGTTGGGCTGACTCATAAACTTGTGATATTGGAGATTTCAAGCTTTGCTTTGCTTTTTTGCATTGCTCCTCTGATCCTGGAATAAAAGTTCAATTTGCTTACAATAATTAAATATTTGTACAAAGCTACATCATTGTATCAATAACTGTGAGTTATCGTCTCGGTAGTGTAGTGGTTAGCATATCTGCCTATCAAGCGGAAGGCTGGGGTTCGAATCCTCGCCGGGCCACCGTGCTGGGTAATCGCACGTTAAAAGGTAAGGCCTCGTTGATCCATTGCTCGCACAAGTTTCGACTTCTGAGGGTTGACGTTCGTCAGCTGGTTAACGATAACGAACAATTTTAGAACAATTTAGAACTGTGAGTAATTGAGTCAATTGCGAAAATTGATATCAGTAAGAAAACACTATCTGATAATAATAATCGGAATGATCGATTAAATTAATGCATAACAATACAAACCTTCTTTCAGACAATCCAGGTTCAGATTATCTTTATTCTGTATGAAGAAGTCCAATGCATTGGAGGCAGCTTGGTGTTTTGCTGCCTGGATCGAATGAGCATGGCCATAAAAAACTTGGTCTCCTACTTCAACCTTTATCTTGAAAGGCCCCTTGATATTATCTATATCTTTTTTCATACGAAGGTTTTTATTGGAATGGAGTGAGTCATTCAATTTTTGAATGTAGGACTTTTTGGACTTATCACTTACAACTAGATTGGAGTTCAATATTTGCTGAAATTTTTTCAAGAATATTTGCTAAAATATATTAATTAACTTAAATCTTGAAAACTATACCTGCTTCTCTTTATCAATCAAATAGTAAGTGATCTTGATTCCTAGTTTTGCTCCAAGATTGTTCAACATAACTGTAGGAGTTAAAGCCTCTTCATCTTCAGATGGTTCTTTTACTGGTGGAGTGTCATACTCTGTGTTTGATAATGCTATGGCTGCTACATTTTGCTTGGCCTTCTTCAAACTTTTACCTTCGGCTACAAAGGTTTCCTTTCCTAGTGCCAGAGATACTGTGAACACCTTGTCATGAGACGGTCCCTGAAATGAAATTTGAAAGTTCAGATTCTCATACGTACTTTTCTACATAGTTGACTTTGTAATTTCATTGTTCACCTCTTCTTTTTCCAGTTTGAAATAATAGTCCAGTTCATTGAACTGTGCCAATTCATTGAGTTTGGACAAAGATGATTTGTCAATATTATCTGTTTGTCCCAGAGATGTTATATTGGCTATAACTGAGCTCTTCGAATCCTTCACACCAAAAGACTGTGTGTGCAGAGTTGCAAGGGATGCTATAAAAACAGTGTCATGATATATCGGTGCACGAATACAAATAGTGAATTCAATTTCTTGTAATGTTTCATTGATAACAAAATATATAATGAACACAACAGTCCCAAGTTACCAATTATTATTGGTGTGTCTGTGTAAGCAACATAACCTACATTTTCGAATATCTTCTAATAAATTACTACCCACGTTGCACGGTTCTCCATCTTTCCAGTGACACTGTTCCGCATAAAAAAACATGTATTTTACTCACCTTGGATACATGATTTTGAGCCGAATGCCTGTCTTATTGAATCTTCAGAGTATCCCTCACATATAGGAATCAACAAAATGGAAATTATCACATTAAAAACAATTGTTAATGCAAACATTTTTGTGAGAGGTGGCTGCAAAATCAAAACTGAAATTTCTCAAATTCTACACTGAATTGACTACATCACTCCGGTAATTTTTCGATACCTTATCATGTTAACCAACCGAAATGTACCGGTAACTAAAAAATAACAGTAGCACAGAACAGTAGTTTGTTAACAGTATTGCCAACTGGGATATGATTACGATATCCTACATGATTTTGGTAGTTCTGTGGGAAAACAACAAGCCCAAGCGGAAAATTCAAAGCCATTTCTACATACTTCAGTGAACTGTGGTTCAAGTGAATCGAGTTCGAGTTCTAAGCATTAGTCTCTCTCTCTCTCTATGTTATTGGCCTTTGCTTCCTCCAAGGCGCATTAATAGAATCGTTTGTTGCTTGACAACTGAACTCGGTTCACTTGAACCACAATTCACTGGAGTATGTGGAATGGATATTTTTGCAGTCGACGCTCGTTTCGCTAACAAGGTTAGCATCTTCAGGATACGTATTAATTTTCTTCTCCCGCTAACCTTGTTAGCGAAACGCGCGTCGAGTGCAAAAATATCAGTTTGGTGTTAGGGTAATTGATCTCTAGGAAAAGTTTCAATAATACCACTGCAAATACATAGATATCATCATCGCGCAGTAGATGAATGAATTCTATTAAACTCTTCTGATGATGCAAGCACACAGCATATATGTCAAAAATGACCACCTAATATATATATATGTATATATATAAATATATATATATATATATATATATATATATATATATATATATATATATATATATATAGGATGGTTCGAATCAAAATGGTGACTGAATGCCAAATTCAGTATGGATCGGACTGATATCAAAAGGGGTTGAGGGGGGGAAGGGGGCATCATGAGCTATTATGAGTTGAAAATTAACCTTTCATTTTCAATAGAAACGTTTTTGAAAGAAGAGAATTGGTTATCAACTTCCACCCCTTTATGTGAAACTGTATGAAGCCCCTGCAAACATTTCTTACGAATATTTTTCCCTGGAAGTTTCACGAATCCTGTAGAAAAATATAGACCTTATAGGCATAGCTGGGCACCGTCAATCAACTAATTAACTTCGTTAATCGTTAATCCGCTACAAAAAAGTTAGCTTCGTTAAACGTTAAAACGTTATATTTCGGAAGAATTAACGCAAGTTAACGTTAATCGTTAATCCGTTAATATGTGTAAAATTGCATCTTTATTTCGTTGCGTTAGTGAACTTATGAAACAAAAACCTGTTGGTTTTGGATGTTAACAGGCTAGAGACAAAACAAAATACTTCAGATGTGTAATTCAATCGTCGGGCATAAGGTGCATATTACCCTTCATGAACATTAACAAGTTGAAGTTGTCGTCTGAAAGCGAGGCTCGTTTTGGTGTTAAAATGTCTTTACCCGTGGAAAAAAGACGTTCAACTGCAGCGCTTGAGGGTTTAGCACTATTTTATATAATGAATAGGTTAATGAATATCTGTTCCTCGAGAAACACAGCAAACCTAACCGCTGTTGTCATATGTCGAAAGTATTTTTCATGCTTTTGAACATGAATGCCTCTGTTATGGTAGTTCCTTACACCATAGGTAGTTCTCTGTCTGTTTTGAATTTGAAACTAACATGTGTCCTGAAATTGGGCACTGATTACAAGTTTTTCAGGAAACCGCTGTCAAAAAATCGGTGAGTAGTGGTTACTATCGGACCATACCCTAAGCACCTGCGCTAAGAAATGAAATGATCAAACGTCAAATGAAAGAAATCTCGCAGTTTTCTTTCTCACTCGCACGCCTCTGCAAAATATATCTAGTTTTGTTATTGTTTCACTCGCTGCCACGCGTTAACCGTCACTTGACGATGCCGTGCGGAAACTATTCGGCATTGGATTAACGATTAACGGACATAACGGAGATATTAACGAAAGTTAACGTATCCGTTAACCTTTTAAAAGTTAACTTAAAAGTTAATCCGTTAATCAAAATGTTAACTTCGTTAATTAACGATTAACGGATTAACGAGTTAATGCCCAGCTATGCTTATAGGCATATAATACATGGACTGGGCATCATATGGACACTAGAGTGAGAACACTGAATACTAATAACTTGGACTCCACTTATTTATGTCATCACGTCCACGTAGCGACTTTTTTCGGGTCTTTCCGATTCGGGAACACATTCCGTGAAAGTTGTGACACGTTGGCTCTATTATAGCCCGATCGAGCGAGCAGGGAATTCAGTGCAGTTGCTGAGCTTTCAATGCCATTGAAAAAAATTGAATTCGCTCAGAGTTTCAAAAGAAATGCGATAAGATTATTGTGAGCGCGCCCGGATCGTTTTGGGCGTCAGCTCGAACAGAGCTGTTGTGATGTGACTTAACTGACATTTGTCAACTGTCAAGTTCTGTTCATCTGACAGGTGTGACAGGACGGGGTAGTGTTTTCAAAATTTGACCAACTTTCAAACAAATTTCAAAAATGAGTGATATGGGACCAGGAGAATATTTTGTTTGCGGTGGATTTGGTGGAATATGTACGGTACTAGTTGGACATCCCTTGGACACAATCAAAGTATGTATTTTTTTTAAGAGTTCATAATACTTCGATCAAATATATACTTGTAATCTGTTGGAATTCACCATAACTTTTGAGCACTCCGAATTTACTGGTAATTTGCAGCCCAACTGAATATAATATTAGTTTAATAACATATTTCTTTAATTGCTAGTCCAAAGTCCACAACGGTAATTCACCTATTGAGTTATGTCCCTGGAAGTCAGGCGCCTGTTTTTGAATTGTACAACTCAACTACAGAATTGTATCGACACAACCTGTATATTTTTGTGTATCAAATCTTCCTTTTGCTACTAAAATAAGTACATATGTATCAACATTTGGCCTACTTTTACATAGCCGTGGATTTCGAAAAATCCATTATCAGCTGCATGAACACTTCGAGATACATTTCTTTCTCAGGTTCGGCTGCAAACTATGCCCATCCCCAAACCTGGGGAATCACCACTGTACACAAGCACCTTAGATTGTTTCAAAAAGACAGTAAAAAATGAAGGATTCAGGGGACTATACAAAGGTATGGGAGCTCCCTTGGTTGGTGTTGCTCCTATTTTTGCTATATCTTTCATGGGCTATGGTGTAGGAAAAAAACTTTTTGGCCCATCTGATGGCACAAGACATTCTTACATGGAGTTTTTCACTGCTGGGGCGTTTTCTGGAATTTTCACCACTCTTATCATGGCTCCTGGTGAAAGGATCAAATGTTTATTGCAAATTCAACAAGGAATAAATACACCTAAGTTATATGATGGTCCAGTGGATTGTGTCAAGAAGCTGTATAAGGAAGGGGGCATTCGCAGTATTTATAGAGGAGCTGGAGCAACATTGTTGAGAGGTATGTGATTTTATTAAGTGTAGTGTGTAGTAATGAGGTTCTGGAAAGTAGTATGTAGTGAATTTATGCAACATTTACTTTCCGTTTCACTTTCACTTGGAAATATGATCCAGTATAACAATATGCCATGTTACTTTTGGAAAAAATTAACTGTCCACACAATGTTTATATTACATATGTTCTCTGTAATTATGTCTATACTATTTCTTCATTTCATTCTCTTTACTGTGAAGTGCAAATTCATTTATGCTTTTATAATACTTGTGAAGATCAATGGTTCATCTTTCAAAGTCATAAGGCAGATTCAAGCAAGCCAACTTAACTCATAAATAACTTTACCCTTCTTGATCGAAAGATAAAAGTTGATAACTACCCAAGTTAAGTTAAGATTCTGTCTGAATGCCCTTATTGAACCCTGGTGATTTATTTCAAGTTATTCATAAGTTGAGATGGCTTGCTTGAATCATCATTTAGTAAAGATTGAAGTTACACCAGATTTACATAGCAATTTCAAGTAAGTAGTAAGAAATATGTATGAAGTTAAATTAACCTTCACTTTTCAACGGGAACGTTCATGCATTTCTCATATGAGGAAGAAGGAGAATTTCCATCTCTTATAACTTAAATCTGATTACTTGAAATTGCTGCATAGATCCAGTGTTAATATTGCATAAATCCACCTCAAGACCACTGAAATGAATTGGTGCTTCATTGTTGTAGCAGTTGATGTATATTGATTATGAGGCTTCATTCCAATGTCAGTATGTACAGTTTCACACAAAAGCTCCTTACTACATAAAAGTTTTCTTTGATAATTTACTTTATAGTTTTTGCTTGAAGAAATAGGTGCAAATGAGTCCCATTTCAGTTGCCATGTGCTGAAACTGCCAAATTTGCTATAAGTCAAAAAAATCGAACTTTAATCAGATGAAAAATGTCAAAGGAAAAAGTTGTCCAGTTTTTCGAATTTTTTAAAATTCCGCTGCACCGATTTGGACGAAATATAATTCAGACTCCATAGTTTTTGAGGACACAAGACCCACATGCAATATCTAGTATCTAGGATACAGGTATTTAATTGTAGCCAAAAAAAAAATACAGATTTTTTTATTTTTGGTGCAGAGTTCTTTCAGTTTTCTTTTTCATTTCAATGACAAACTTATTCGGATTCAACTCCACTATTTCCAAAATGTTGTCAATTTTTGATATGCTGAATCCCAGTCAGTTTCACATTGAATTAAAAGAACTAGAGGAACGAGGGGTTGACCACTGAGGAAAAATGTGTACACTGGAATTCCCGTAAACCGGAATTCCCTCGGAATTCCCCGGAATTCCCCAGAATTCCCTCGGAATTCCTCGGAATACCCCGGAATTCCTCGGAATACCCCGGAATTCCTCGGAATTCCCCGGAATACCCCGGAATTCCTAGGAATTCCTACCAAAAAAAATGTCAATTTGAAGAAATATCGATAAATTTCAAAACTAAATGACGGAAATACTGGGAATTCCGGGAAATTCCGGGGGAATTCCGAGGAAACCCGACGAAATATGAAAGATATATTTTGGAAATTTTGCACAAAAGTTTTTTTTGAGATTTCTGAGTGGAACATAAACTTTAGACTTTTAAGTAGACTATGTCATGATTATGACCCAATCTGAATAATATCGGATTTTACATATCAAAACTTTTCACATTTTCATTGAGGCTGGTATTCATTATATCGGAAACAAAATAAATCATCTAAATAATGCAAGTCACAATCGAAAAATAAAAGGAACGGATCGTCTGATTCCACTCAGGTTTGTTTCATTAGCATCATTTGTCCTGGGATTTTTCCTTATAGAATCAAGTTCTGAATCCGTTAGAATAAATAAGTATCGAAAAAATACAATTTGTCATTGAAAAAAATACGGTATTTTCTGGTCTATTGAGTATTTTCAACCGCTAAATGATTACGGAATACTCAATCTGTGGAGAAAATCCTTTTTATACGTTTTTGTCATCGCTTATATAGCGAAAATAAACTGTTTCCTAAAAACGTATATTCCATAATATCAAAAATAATTGATAATCCATCAACATTACTTACTAGGAAAATAAAAAAATATTTTTCACCGGTGTGTTCATCCTGTATAAACTCAAATGAGAACAGTTGACATTGAACCACAATATATCCGATCATCTTTTTATTACAAACCGATAAATTATATAAAACCGTCCAAATAACATGATGGAGCTGCAAAGAAACTTCAGAAATCATACAAAGACTGCAGTCATTGACTATATAACTCAGATCGTATAACGCGAGCTAACCGTCTTATTTCAATTTCGGTAACCGCTGACAACAATATGACAACCTATGTTTTGTCTGCCAATTATGATCTAGTCTCTTTTCCACAATCAAGGGTGTCCCTTCTTGTAGAGTGAAATTTCAAGACACGTCATTTTTGAAATATTGAGGAAAATAATGGCAGTCGCAGAGGTTGACCCGGGTTGACCCCAAAAACAAACACACAAACTACGACACAAAGTTTTTTTGGGCTATTTCACAGCCCAATTCATATATATTCGAATCAGAATGAGGTTCTATTCCATTGAAAGAAGTTATTGACTCATTTGCAAAAACTTCCCCAACACGCCCCTCCAGGGACATTTCAGATTATGTCTATCAGATCGTAAAGATTGTTGTCATCAGGCTTATTTTTCGCAAACAAATTGTATTTCGAATTGGAAATTCGCCACAAACTCTTTCAAAACAAAGCTCCTAACTTTCTTCGTCCAGTGGAAGTGGATTACTTCACAACGGTGTTTTGTTTTGGAATTATGATTTTATAGATTGAAATTTTATTGTATGCTTTTTTATTATTGCTCGAATACATTGAAGTTAGCTACTAATTATCCCTATAGTTTCTTTATAAATTTTTCGGAATTCCCCAGGTATTCCCTCGGAATTCCCCGGAATTCCTATCAATTGTACACCGGAATTCCCATGTGGTCAACCCTTTGCACTAAAAAAAAAAACATCTCTGGGGGTGATTCGATAGAGCTTAAATTCGTTGTAGGTGGTATATAACCGAGTATATAACTGACAACTGAACAACTATTTTCTTTGTCATTTTTCGAAATTCCCAATCAACACCCGATTTTCTGTATTACATTGTTTAATTTGACAGGTTCAGCATAGGAAGTAAATTCTTATTTGCACTCATTTTACAATCAAAATTCAGTTATATCCATTTGAAGAAAAATTCCGTATGGTACAGACGTCATGTGTTACACTTTATATGGAAAATTATGAACATTAACATAAATCATGTTTACTCATGGAGGATAGAAGCAAGGTCACTTAACCATTGAATAACTTGGCTTACTAAAGGCGGATTCAAGCAAGCCAACTTAACTTATGAATAACTTAACTCATCAATTTGGAAAAATAATTACCAGGTTTAAATGAGATCATTCAAACAAGTTTTTAGCTTAGCTTGGAAAGTTCTCAACTTTTATCATTTGCTAAGAAGAGTCAAGTTATTTATTAATTACCTTGTTTGAATCCGCCTTAACTCCTCTTAAGCAAAAGATAAAAGTTGGGAACTTTCCAAGTTGAGTTATGAACTTGCCTGAATGCCCTTATTGATTTCTGGTGATTTATCTTTTCAAGTTGATGAGTTAAGTTATTCATAAGTTGAGTAGGCTTGCTTGAATCCGCCTTAAAATACAATACATTAACAAAGATACGGTCAGAGGATATGAAATAAGTCAAAAATTGTTTCATCATTCCTGAGGGAAAATGTATTGAAATGAGTAGCAAACTAAGAACAAATAACATCTAGCAGTAGTGAAACTCGAAAATGAAGTTAATAAGTTGTCTGAATGTTCCCATTAAATCACGATTATTCAACTAATGGATAGAACTGCTTGATACTGCTCATACAATTTCTTGTAACATTTCCTCAATTAAGAAATTTACAAAACCGCTAAACGTATTTCACTATGCTTCCAAAAGCAAATTAAGGATCTATCAGAAAACTGATTGATTATTCAGCTCACTAATCATAAGCTGGGTTGAATCCACTGAGAACTGCTCCATAAAAAAAACGAAGGAAATTTCTCTTATAAAATTTATTGAATGATATAATATTTGTACAAAACAAATACAACTTAAGTAAATCAGAGATGAGAGAATGTGATGAAAATCGTCTAAAGCTAAATAGAGTTTCAGTTCAATTCACGTATTGGAATATCAAATTATATGTAAGTGTAACACAAAATCATATACATTTTCTAATTGAAAGTTACTGGAATAGTTTTTTGTTCAAATGTTGTTTTATTCAGAAATGGTCGAATTTTTCTAATTGTAATCTCTCAGATAACTTGATTCCTTATCAAAGAAATATCAAATTACTATAAGCATTATAATGAAAGTTACCCTTACTTTAAAATGAAAGTATCATATGCAAATTATGATTGACATCATACATGTCATATGCTTCTAAAAATAAAGAATAAATATGTACATTTTGGAGGGGAATTTTTCTAAATTATTTTTTTTGAGTCTTGGGTACACATTTGATGGGCATGCTTTTTTGTGATAGATCAATGTGTGATAATTCCACCTTTGATTCCGATGTACTTTTCAACCCCTCATTCAGTTGGTTAACGAATTTATATAATATTATTGTCGATTTGGTTTTGTTTCATCCTGAGTCTTCTGTACCCTTTTTTCAGCTTCCTTCTACGTTTCACAGGTTTCACTTCCACGTTGTTCATATTAGCTCCGAAATTATCCATAATGTTGATGTTGTTAAACTCTTCCATCTCTCTAATCGTTCCTAGATTCTCTGGTACATTGTTCATAGGTAGTGATCCGTGCTTTTCGAGCTTGAACTTCAGCTTCTCAAACTTGCTCATACTTTCAAAAGAAGCGGCCGTTGTGGGTTTGGGTGTTGTTGTCACGTCTTGAAATCCTGTAAAGTTTTTAAGGTGCTTCCTCAATTTCGGCTTGTAATCAGGACATTTGAGAACCCTTCTCATGGCATGAAAAACGTTCCAATTCACAAGCTGTTTCGGTTCCGAACATTTTGGGGCTACTCTGTTCTCGTAAACATATTTGAATGTTACCCTATTATCCAGTGAGCATGAGATGCCTTTGTCTTTGGAAAAATCGCAAGGGTTGATGACTCTTTGCTTGATCTTGTTCACCAACAAAGGTTTCCAATCGCTCATTTCGCAAGAGCAATGCCAAGGGTTATGACTGAGCCTGAGTAGCTTGGGGTGTATCCTGGAGAAAATTTCGAACGGCAGTTGCCTGAATCTATTATCGTTCAGATAGAGTTCCTTGATGCTCGTAAGATGATCGAAGGTACCAGGAGGAATATATTCCAGTTGGTTCTTGGACAGGTCGAGGTATTTCAAACGCTGTAACCCCAGGAAACCATCCATGGATATGTTCCTTATGTTGCAGTTAGTCAGTATAAGCTTTTCCAACTTGTCTACTTCTAGGAACGCATCGTATTCTATCTCGGTTATATTTCCTGTCAATATTAGCTCTATCAAACTAGGCATTCCGCTAAACAAATCCCTTTTGAGCACCTTGAGTTCCAAGTTGTTCAAAGTCAACTTCTCCAGGCTGTTCAACCCTACCAAAGAGTTGGTAATCAGGGTGAGGGGTATATCGTCGCTACCTATTATTAGCGAATTAGTCGTGTTCATAACCTCGAAGGTATTGGGAAAAATCACTCCTATGGGATTATTCGCGAAGTTGGCTAGCTTGAGCTTCGGAAAGGGAGGTAGAGACAGCTCGGACAATTGAGTGAAGTTGTTGGAGGCTAGGTCCAAGTATTCCAGCTGCAAAAGCCCCGCCAAGTCCGTGATTTGGATATCCAACAGTTTGTTGTGAGCTAAAGACAATGTTTTAAGGTTGGGGGTGCCGTAAAAGGCAAATGGCGGGATGAACCTCAGGTTGTTCTTGTCTAAGATCAAGTACTGGAGATCACCGAGTCCATCGAACATCTCCCAGTTGATGTTGTTCAGCTTGCAGTTGGTGATTCTCAGCAGCAGAAGTTTGCTGAAACCTATGAACAGCGGTACGTCGCCGCTGGCTTCTCTCTGTTGCTTGAACACTTCGTACGGAACAATTTCCTCGTCGTTCGTTCCTTTCTGAATCAACGTCAACGCGTGCGAATCACTATCCGATTTTTTAACGTACTCGAAAGTAAGGTCTTCTTCATTGACCTGTTTCAGGAACTGTATGATTTGTTGTTTGGAGTTACGTATCAGGATCCTCTCCAGGTTCAGGTACTTCAAATTCGGCATGGAACCGTCGATTTCGCATATCAAGTGACTGTTCAGTGGTTGGTTCAGCAAATTCGGACCGACTAGCTCTAACGTGACGAGCTGTGGGAAATCTTGCAAGTAGCTGAATTTCACTGACTTGTTGCCAGATTCGTAGCCTTGGATCAGGGTGAGACTTTCGATGTTCTTCGGAAGGCTTTCTAGAAGATCCTTGGGGTCTGTTTCGGTTTGAAGGATGCAAATGGCCGATCGGATTATGGTAGCTGGCCCGTGTTCCTCGAGGATTTCGATTGTGTCGAGGCTGTCTTCGTTGAGCACCTGGGTACAAAACACTGTTTGGAATGGTTAT
Source organism: Zygogramma bicolorata (assembly GCA_032362365.1). Classification (NCBI taxonomy): domain Eukaryota; kingdom Metazoa; phylum Arthropoda; class Insecta; order Coleoptera; family Chrysomelidae; genus Zygogramma; species Zygogramma bicolorata. Next base: position 159,562 of record JAVJAQ010000003.1, on the reverse strand, counting down.
AGATAAACGATGAGATTGAAACTTTTGGTGTGAAAGTTGAAACTTGTTGTAGAGATCAATTACCCTTACACCAAATTTATATTAGTTCCACTCGACTCGCGTTTCGCTAGCAAGGTAAGCATCTTCAGGAGAAGAAAATTGATAATCAACGTATCTCCTCCTGAAGATGCTAACCTTGTTAGCGAAACGCGCGTCGAGTGCAGATAATATCAGTTTGGTGTTGGGGCAATAGATCTCTACAAAGAGTTTCATCGTTATAGAAGATCATTTTTACCGTTTTTATCACAATGTTTTCATAAAACAACATAAATCGACTCTAGTATCTACAAAAAGTACTTTTTTCTACTCTCACTACTAAAAATCATTTATAACGTGTTTTACAGCTGTTATGTAATGCTCATTCAGAATAAACGTGTATTCTAAATTATTGGCTTCTTCTTCCGGAGTCTTTATTTTAAAATGATGGGATATGTAACATTCAACTGGTCCACATACCAAATTCAGCGATCCTTGCCTCCAAATTCTTTATGAAATTGAATGAAAAATGACATTTTTAGGAAATTTTTTGTTCAACAGTTCAAAGATTGATACCTACTGAGGGTGGATTTATAAAAACATTCAACATTGAGCTTTAAATATTTATCATCTCAAGACTTACATCAGGATGGTGGACTAAGATAAAAAAAAAGAATCAAGAGATGAATTGTCGTCTGTCAATACTGATATCTGAACATTAACATAGATCAATAAAAAGGCTCATTTTCTTCAATATCATGAATGTATATGATATAGTAATAATTTACAAATCAAAAACATGGAAATCTCTAGAAGAACTTATTCAGAATGACTCCAGTACTGTTGGATATTGGTTTGACCACAATTTGTTAACATTAAATTTTGAAAAATCTAATTACCTTCCTTTCACTTCTTATCGAAATCATTTACCCAATCTTGGCCCAATTGAAATAAAAAATTCATGCATTGAAGAACTAGATCGGATAAAATATTTAGGAGTCATAGTAGACAGACATTTGAAATGGAACTTCCAAATTGAATATGTCATAAAAAAGTTACGACCGTTATTACCTGAATTCACTCGAAATAAAAATGAAATAACTGTAAAAAATAACATATGTAAAGTCACAAAAAAATTTCTATATTTAGCTCCATTCATTTATGATAAATCAGCAAATTCAATCAAAATTACCAAATCGAAATACACTTATAAATAAATATTATTGAAAGAAAGTATCCAATATAGCCTGTGTCATGATTATATTGTATCTTTTCATTTTTACACAACTGTTTATCTTTGATATTTATGATTTTTGTTTTATTTCATATTCACTTGAATTATATAAAAATCTAATATAATGTTTCCTCACAACAATGGCACAACTTCGTGAGGTTCAATTATTAAATGTGAAATGTTGAAGTAGATAAAACAATTGCTTGCTTTATACATATTACTAGATAAAGTACCAATCTACAAACTGTTAAACAATAAATTTCCTGAAAATATCATTTTTGATTCAATTTTACAAAGAATTCGGACCATTGAATGTAGTCATGAGATCAAATTAATCAGATCAAATGTTACATAACCCATCATTTTGAAAAAAACAGTTGCGGAAGCGCCCGCCATTGATTTGGAATACACGTGTATTCTAAATGAGCCATTACCTAACAGCTGTCAAATACGTAATGAATGATTCAAAATAGTGGGAGTGAAGTAAAAAATGCTTCACTTCAAGTGCATACACCGTATTACACCGGGTGAGTGAATTTCGAGTTGATGCATGGGGATTTTGAAACCGGTAAAAGTGAAGGCGGATTATGGAACGATCATTATAACAACATAACATTATACTCTCAATAAGAAAATGTTTTCGTTCATACAACACTCATTACATTATAAATTTGTTTTCGAAATCATTATGTTTTTCATTTCAAAGATGTTCATATTGAACTTTTCAATTAAGGCACCTTGATCCATAATACTGCTGAATACTGATAACATAAACACAAAAATGAACATCACCTAAAGCAGTCAAATGACACGTCACTACACATGCGCATTTGTTCTTTTCACTAATGCTTGGTTCATAGACCATACTTTTTCTTCTGCTCTATATTTTACTTTTACTCTAAGGAAGTTCCCACAATAAAAATGGAGGCGTTCATACACAAGATATTAAAGTAAAAGTGTTGTGTATGGACGCTTCCATTTTTATTGTGAGAACTTCCTTGAAGTAAAAGTTGAAGGTAAATTGAAAGTTTGTTCTATGAACCAAGCATAAGAATCGTAATGTGATGAAAATAAAGTTAAAAGTTGCCAACTCCTTAGTGCAACCAATGTAATTGTTTAGCACTAATGTGTTGCATGAACGCTTCCACTATAAAATAGGTGTACAACTTTTCCTAATGATAATGTAATTTTAATGATCGTTGCATGAACCGGCCTTCACAGAGAAGGTTGAGTATTATGGAGCCCAACATCATTTTGTTGAGAAGTTTGAGCTAGACTCATTTTTTTCAGTCAGGCAGAAAACAAAATCGAAAATTCGATAATGGTTTCTTACTCATACAGGGTACCACAACATGTTAATCACATATATGGTGTGACATAAGAGTTCGATTACACAAAAAATGTAATGAAAGGCCTACAGGAAATGAGATGAACAAATAAAAACGTTTGGGGGTATCATTTATAGGTTGTCAAATGAGGTATGAAACAACAAAATATCAGTTCGTCGGCCCAAGCTTGCGCTGATGCCAGTGGGGCCCATTTCGAGAGAGAGAGAGAGAGAGAATATGCTTTATTGTATACTGGATGAGTCATGGTTGAGAAGCTTTGAAAATAGTATAAAACAATGAATATAAAAAAATATTGAACACCGAACATCTTTTGTGGAAAGACAAGTGTTATGAATTATATGTTTGATCTCGTTTTGTGTTACACTTTCAATAAATTCATTTGTGTTATCGACTTCCTTTGTGACACTGTATATATGATTAAAATTCTCTCAGTGGGCTAACAAAATATGCAGGGAGAGTGCTTTACAGGGTGTCGCATTCCTTGGGCCACCTTTACCTCTTAAAACGGGCCCATATTTCTTTTCCCATTGATTTGAAATTTCTAGACTTTATTTGCTTACGATATTGACTATTCATCAAAATTTTCATTTGTTGCAAAAACATCGAGGCTTCTTGAGTAAAGACTGATTATTTCGGAAATTCGGAAGTTTTGTTTCAGGGCCTTTCTCATTGTAATGACTCCATATTATTACATGAAAAAAGAATTGTGATGAATCATAGGAATACAATGAAAAAGCCTTAAATCTTTTGTCATTTTTTGGAAATATCCAATCATTATTGATCATCACCTATATACTCTAGAAACAAAAATTTCGTCTGATATTTTGTGTCATCATTAAATATGGCCCAGAAGATTTGAAAAATTAAATAAAGAACACAGGTTTGTATCTTGGAATCCACTTGAGCATGGCCTAAGAAACACAACACCCTGTAGAACTTTTTCTGTAGCATTTTCCTTCAGCACATCAACAGTTGCAATGACAAAGTGCATATAGTTTGCGGAAATTCGGTCAAATAAACCAGATATGATTACAAACCGAAATCGAGAATTGTTTTCTACTGAAAAATCTCTCAAATCTTGAAGTGAGAGAGTTAGCTCTTGAGGGTATCATTAAACATGTTTCCCGCTTGAAATATTTAGTATATTTACAACACAAAAAATAAGAAACAAAATACCTTCTCTATTTCAACTCGAAAGAATAATGGGAATAATGGTTCAATAACCCGAAAGTAAGACATTTTTTTGCATTTCTGTCCTTATTTTCAACAAATACCTCGGAAAAGTTTTACGACAGGAATAATATTTGGAACGTCGTTAACACGGTTTACCCCTCAAGGTCACCATTTGAAAGTAAACAATTATTGAAATCATTATCGCATTTTGGAAAAGCCATATAAATTTCAATGATTTTTCACTCTCAAATGGTCTCGATATACTTTTCATTCAATTTGATCATATAATTCTCAACGAACGCTATTATCCTAGGATAAATTTAATACCCCAAATAAATACTCTCATGACTTTATGAGGTTTTATTTTTTGGCTGTCTTCTCCGGATTAAAAGAAAAGAAATCGCAACTTCTATGAAAGAGGTAAAATCAAAAAGTTCATAAAGACTCTCTGTTGATAGGTACTTTGTATATGATTCAAATGAGTTTGATTCATTAGAAAAAAAAAAGAAAGCAACTAATCTCCTACCTATAGGGCATGACCGGCACTGGGTTACATAGAAATCACAAGCATATGACTATTGAATAAAATGTATATGCTTGGTATACAACTTGAACAAAAATAAGTGATTTGCCAGTAAGCCAGTGCCCGTCGTGTCATATAAGGAAGTAGTTGTTTCAGATGAAACGTCTCTGAATGATATACATGTACCTATCAAAAACAATTTTTGTGAATTTTTTCGATTTTCCTTCTTTCATAGAATTTCTATTTATTCTATTTTTTGATTCGGAAAAGAAAGCAAAAAATTTTTTCAAATTTCATTCTCTTTACAAAGATACCCAAGTTCCTTATTATCATGACTCTATTTCTGCACTTACATCATTGTTCTCTCCAGATCCGAACTCTCCAGGTGTGGGCTTATCTCTAGTCTTCTGCATGAATCTGTATATTGCAGTTTCTGTCAGGTGCTCTAGTCGACAGGTACATATCAACGGGCAATTTATGTCTTGATCCCATAGCCCGTTTACCTGAAAAAGCAATGAAAATGCGTGCAATGTTTGGCAGACGATTCATAATTGTCATGGAGGGTTACAATGGAAATTTTACAGCACGTTCATGATTGTTCCAATCGTCTAACAGAATAAAAAATCGATCATCCATTCGAGATAATTTTCGAAACTGCCGTTGAACAGCAGAAATAAACAAAATTGAGAATGTATTTTTTTTTCTCACGATATAATTGTTTATAGTAGCAATATCATCTGTATTCTGGAATATTTTTTAGTTTCATTCAGAAATAGGCCACTTCGAAAAAATGATCCAACTGACATTCTTAGTTTTCATAGATATTTTGCAAAATGTTGATAGTTTTCTTCAAAAGGTATTTTACAGATGCCTCAAAAATTATGTATTCATCACAGAAAATTTGTTGCTATAAAATACATAGTTTTGCGGACGACAGTACTCTTCATATCAGTTTCTCTTCCAGAGTCCCCCTACCAGCTCGAGAAACAAAAATTCAAAGAAACATTCACGTCAATAAAATTGAGGATGATTTGGTAAAAATAATAGAATGGAGTAACATGAACTTGGTGGAATTTAATGGTAGGAAAACCCAGGCATGTCTCTTTTCAAGGGAAGCCGATCTATCATCATCTAGTATTCATATGTCAGGAGTTACTATTCCTACAAAGACAAGTATCTCGATGCTAGGAATTACGATCAGTGATAATCTTTCATGGGAAAACCATGTGAGATCGATCGCTAAAAGTGCTTCCCAGAAACTTGAATTCCTATTTCGTGCGAAGAAATACTTCACTTCTCGTCAGCTTCTAATGAATTATAAGGCTCAGATACGACCTGTCTTGGAATATAGTTCTCATGTGTGGAGTTGGGCATCAGAAAACATGCATTGATGCTTCCGATTCTATTCAGAGAAAGGCAATCCGTCTTGTTGGTGATTCTTCGCTCACAGACTCCCTCACTTTATTGGAACATCTACAATATCTACACGGATAACTCGACAGAGTACAGAATTCCCACCCCTTTGTTGTGAATTTGGAGACCCGTCGAACCTCTCTTGCTCAGGGATCTTTCTCCAATAGAACAGCTGAGCTTCGGAACTCTTTGCCGAAAGAGGTTTTTCCTGAGGCTTACAAAATTCAAAGTGAATGTTAATTATTCGTATCTCCTGTCCCTTGATTCACGCAGTGTTCTTCGAACATTACAGGGCTTCCCTTTCGTGTGAATCTGCATATTAAAAAAAATCTATTTATAGAAGCGTGGATGAAATCTTTGGTGTGTAAGTGAAATATTTTTTAAGAGAGGTCAGTTTACCGCATACCAAACTGAAAACACTTGCATTCATCGCGCGTTTCGCCATTAAAGTTTTTCGGGAGAGTAATAAATTGATACAATTCTTCTACTTGATATATTATCTTTGTTGGCAAAACGATCGTCGAGTGTCAGTAGTTTCAGTTTGGTTTGGTTTTAACTGAACTTTGCTATTCCAAACTGATTTCATAGACGAATTTCACGTGTGGGGAACCATTTCATTTGGAAACATAATAATTTTTCCTTCCTTCGGGTGAAGACGATCGCGGATACCAGCGATCGAAACGTAGTCAGTGCATAAACGATATGATTGGAACATTTGGTGTAAGAGTCGAAACTTTTCCTAGAGATCAATTACCCTAACACCGAACTGATATATTTTTTTGCATTCGACGCGCGATTCGCTAACAAGGTTAGCATCTTCAGGAGAAGAAAATTGATACTGTGAGTGCACTCAATTTGAAACTCGCTTCTCACATTTGTTCATATTTCTTCAATTATAAAATTGTTTCATTCCACTATTTTTATATTCAACTAGCCGATCCGTGCCCACTTGATCATGCGTTATTTTTATGATGCAATTATATTGTGAAGTTCTCAGTACTAAGTTTTATTGGGTTCATCACAAGGCTCTGCCTTGAGTGTTTGATAGAAGTCGAAAATGGTAAAAACCCCTTTTTTACCCTGTCAGGCGATGGGTTTCAATAAAATACAAACACGTCTTCCATCTATTCTGTTGAAGAATGTTTATGCAAAGTTTGAAGTAGATTTGACCTAGGGATCACGTTGTCCATACAAACTTTGCCCCACTTTTTGAACCTATTTGGGGTGAAATTTCGAAAAAGTACCTTCTTATCAGATGCCTGCGTCATATAAAGAACACACCCTCCAAGTTTCAGGTCTCTGCGATCAGCGGTTTAGGCTGTCCGTTGATTCACCCCCAAAATAACTTTCTACTCCTTTTGTCAACCCCATGGGGCGATGAGTTTCAATAGAATACGAACCCTTCTTCAATATAAATATAAGTATAGTGTATTACGTAACGAGGAGGATAAGTAACCTATTACGCACGAGCGTAATTCGCCAGTGCACGTAACTAGCCTTATCCTCGAGTTGCATACTGTACTTTTTCTACTCCCACCATACTTCTACGTTAATTTCTGTAGATAAAAATTTTTTCGTTATTCCCCATTTTCAATGATCAACGAGACACTGGATGACAGCAAGTAGGTAAACAATTGCTTGCTTCATGGATATAACAATATTATTATATTATTTCAAATTCAATTTTAGAAAGAATTTGAAACGTTAATTCGATGGATTTGGTGTTTGGGTTATCGAATGTAGTCATGGGATCAAATTTATCACTAGAAGCTTTACTTTACCGCCTGCGTAGTGAAAGTTGCTGTTCTCTTATTCGATTTGATGTGTGAAGGATCTGCCTTTTTAATGATAGCAAAAAAAATACTATAAACAATATCAATTCTTTTCTGATAACATAATATTACATATTTTTTGTGCACCGGAGTTGTCAAAGGAGAATTTTGCCGGACTCATATTGTCGATTACTGGCCACTGAAACTTATTTTTTCAAGGTAGAAATTCAAATCGTGATATTTCAATTCTTTTCTCTGGTGATTGTTTCAAGAATAATCATTTAAGGTCCTGATTCGAATTCTTTCGGCCATGATTTCAAATAATGACGTAGTATTATTTATTTAAGGTTCACCTCGCATGACATATTATCATTGGAAAAATCACGTTTTTATTGCTATCGGCTTTTGATACTCCATTTAACATGTTTCTAGAAAAATAATTGTTCCATTCTATAGGTACTTTATCCAAGAAATCATCCCCCGAACCTACAAGTCGTGCGTAGAAACGCTGTTACACGAAATACCTTGTATTTTATTTTCACGTATTATTCTTACTTTCGAAAACGATCCCACCAACACACACAACAATGGCACATATCTCAACATTTTTGTGAAACTGTAGATGTTTATTAGAATTCAAGCTCTGCTCTTACATTGATATTATGCAGGATGTTGAGCCCCACTCACTTCCTGATAAAAAACTATTATCTGTTCCAGATTGGACCAACTGAAAAGCAGGTGAATTATGTTTGTGAAAGATGTTACAGAAAGGCGTCTATAGTATTACACTGAGTGTTGGAATTTGATCAGCCGAGAGTTGAATACTGAAACTGTGGCTGGATTTTTGCCAGTTGTATTGTTTTACGGAAAGTCGGGGGTAGTGGAAATTCATCAACGCATTAATCGTGTAATTTCAGCTCGAGATAGAGTGTCCTCTCACGAAATCTTCGAACAATTATTTCTTGAATAGCTCACAAGAACTTAGAACACGTGTTTTTTTGTTTGAAGAATCCTTTATAAAACACCCAAATAGATTCAATTTTCAAGTTTGGCCCTGCTCAGTAGTTTACAGAGGGTATTTGTGAACAGTGTGGAACACGTTGGTAGTTTTAATTACAAACGTTTGCTTCGAAACAATTTCTTCATCTTGGATGATCGAAGAACGATATATTATCATTTTTCTTGAAATCTCAAAAGTTGTTTCGATAGGAAAAGAACTGTGGAGACGAATCAAGTTTTCTACTCTAGTAGTGCAGACAATATTCGAGAAAAAAACAAAAAAACGACCACTTAAACTTGAAGTTTACTTACAGATTGAAACAGCATTCGTGGACCGAATAAAAAATAATGAAACTGAGTGTTGGGATTTGTTCAGGCCATATTTTACGGGTGTAGTAGAAATTCATCCGCAGACTAATCGTGGAATTTCACCTAGCAGATAGACTGTCTTCTCACGAAATATTCAAACAATTATTTCTTAAATAACTTCTACTCTGCTCAGTAGTTTTGAGATAATATCTGTGGACAGTATGGATCACGTTGGTAGTTTTTATTACAAACGTTTTATTTGTGTCAACTTTGTCATCTAGAATGATCGAAGAACGATATAGAATCATCACTTTTCTTCAAATCTCAAAAGTTTTTTCAATACGGAAAGAACTGTGGAAACAAATCAAGCTTTTTAGTTTTTTAGTGCACACATTATTCCAAATAGAAATTGATTAAAACAAACACTCAAAGTTAACTTGTTCCAGATTGGAACAGCATTCGTGGACCAAATGAAAAGCACGTGAATTTTATTTCCGATAGATGTTACAGAAAGGTGTTGGGATTTGATCACGCCAGCTTTGAATATGGAAAACGTGGCTAGTTTTTTCCAATTGTATTATTTTACGGGGTGTTAGAAATTCATCAGCGCAGTAATCGTGGAATTTCATTTCGCAAATGAAGTATCTTCTCACGAAATCTTCAAACAATTATTCCTCAAATAGCTTACATAAACCCAGAGCAAGTATTTTCTGTTCGTAGAATCCTAAAAAACACAAATAGATTCAATTATCAACTCCAATCCTGATCACTAGTTTTAAGAGAGTACTTGTGAACAGTATGGACCACGTTGGTTGTTTTAATCATAAACGTTTGCTTTGTGCCAATTTTTTATCTTAGATGTTCTGGGAACGATATAGAATCATAATTTTTCTTCAAATATCAAACGTTTTTTCAATACGGAAAGAATTATGGAGACAAATCAAGTTTTCTATTCTTCCAGTGCACACACTTTTCGAAATAAAAATTATTTAAATCAAACCCACAAAGTTAACTCGTTCCAGATTGGAACAGCATTCTTGGACCAAATGAAAAGCACGTGGATTATTTTTTCGATAGATGTTACAGAATGGTGTCTATGCTATAACACTGGGTGTTGGGATTTGATCAGACCAAATTTGAATTTTGAAACCGTGCAAAGTTTTTTGCCTATTGTATTTCTCACGAAATCTTAGAAAAAATTCTTAAATAGCTTACCAAAACCTAGATCACGTATTTTTCGTTTGTAGAATCCTCAATAGAAATAAACAAATAGAATCCATTTTAAACGTCTACCCTGTTCAGTAGTTTCGAGAGATTATTTGTGAACAGTATAGAACGCGTTGATAAAGTTTGCTTGTGCTTTTTCATCTCGAATGATCGAAGAGTTATATAGAGTCATAATTTTTCTTCAAATCCCAATTTTTTTCATATGAAAAGAAATTTGGAGACGAATCAAGTAGGTAATATACTTAAATTCTACTTAATTAATTAAAACGACGACTCAAAGTGGTTGGAATTTAATCAGGCCAGATTTGAATATTGAAACCGTGGCTAAGATTTTTGCCAATTGTATTATTTCACGGAAAGGCTATTGGTTGTAGTTTTCCTTACAAAGGCTGCTGCTGTACCAACTTTTCAGTCTTGAATCATCAATAATCTAGAACCATTATTTATCTCCTTATTCAGAGAAATATTAATAAAGGAAACTCAAGAGTAGTCGTACAGTGGTAAAAGGTGGAGAATATTCAAATCACTGTGGCAGCAGCAGATTTTAGTCACGTGGAAGATAAAGTTCCAATCTTCATTAGGAATTCAGTATCTACTGGTTTGGGGACGTGTTCACTCAGACGAACTCAAATTCAATCAAAAGTGACTAACTTATTTTTCTGTTGAATTGTATTCAGTATTTATTCCCAAAAATGAAAAAGCACATTTTTTCACTCCGTACATCTTGTGATATGGTGGATGAAAATTATTTACACTGAAGAGCATAGGAGAATAACATAGATGAATATAGTTTTTTGTAAGTGAGTGTATCTTTATAATGAAATATTTCGAAATTATATTTTTGTCACAAAACGGTTGCATCTCAAGCTGTTACATCTCAAGTTCGAAGAGATTCAGCTAGTGTACAGTTTCCTACAAATATATATTTATTTCAGATGTACCTGCTAGTGGTATGTATTTCCTAACATACGAAGTAATTAAAGGTTATATAACGAACAACGGGGCAGAAACTCCTGGCATTTTGGGCACAATTCTTGCTGGTGGGTCTGCAGGTGTAGCAAACTGGTTCATTGGTATGCCCCCTGATGTACTGAAGAGCAGACTTCAAACAGGTGAGCCAAAATAGAAAAATGTTCGAGTTAAAATAAAAACCAATCGATTGTTGCTTTTCAGCCCCTGAAGGTACCTACAAAAACGGTATCAGAGATGTGTTCAAGCATTTAATGACGAACGAAGGTCCGTTAGCCCTTTATAAAGGAATTACGCCTGTTCTTTTACGTGCCTTCCCAGCCAATGCAGCCTGCTTTGTAGGTTTTGAATTGTGCAAGCAGTTCATAGACTTTTTGTTTCCGAAAGAGAAGGTAGACTCGTAACTAATAATGAATTGAGATTTTTCCCAATATAGATACGATCAGTATTTTTGATATTGAGATTTTTACATCTTTGAAAAACCGAGAAACTGTTACACGGTACAAAACTTGGTGCCTCAAAGAGAATTTAATTTCCAGAAGTAGATTGAGCAGCTGATTTTTTCATTTCCATACTTTTCTATGTACAAGTTTTTTCAAAGCTAACATATACAATGGTTAAATAACAAAACTTGAAATAACTCAAACTTCCAACTGAATCGCAGGAAATTGTATTTGTCAAAATAGCTGTCAGATAACTGATTTGAAATTCTTCCAGGTCTCCCTTCTTAAATTGTGAAAAAATACCAATTAAAAATTTCAGCAAAGACTCACTCAAAAAGCCATATGTTAGCATACCCGTCAAATCTCGAAATAACTTGGTTTCTCAAACTTGAACTGATAAACAGGGTATCCTAGAAGTTTGATGAAGGGGGGTGATATAATGAGTAATTTCCGATCCAAAACACCACGTGTTCTTAATCGATATTAATAGCTTTATATTAGGAATATTGTCATGTTTTTGCCTGATTTCCAGGAGTAGAATTTCAAGTGGTTTTTGCTTCCAAGATTGATAGATATTTGTCTTTATGTGAGTGTTTTCTGATCCGAAAATAAGGCCCATGAAGTGAAAATTCTCTTGTTGAAAAAAACTAAATATTACATTTCTGCCATTAAGATACTAGATAATGAATTATAATTTTTTTTTCTGAATAAGCAAACAGTATTACGAATTATCTTATTGAAAAATTGAATTTTTCACAATCTCTCCTATTACCAGGGTTATTGAACCATTACTTACAAAATTGAAAACTGAATAAAATAAACAGTATTATATTCCAATACTCGACGGCGAAGTTAATGAAAATGTGGTTGCCCTAAGGATAAACGTATTGAAATTTAAATTGATTGCTCGGTTCTTCTCTTGAGAAGTTACTCAGGATAGGAAATGCAATAAGAACGATTATGTCATCTTGAAAACAGAAACAAATCACAATTTGAAGCAAACTTTTTCCGACTTCACAAATTAAACAGAACACCTCGTGAATAATTATACTTTCGGAATCCACTGATCAGTGACATTTCCAGTAACTATATTTTTTACTATTATGGTCTCAAGAATTGAAGCTGGGATTGAATACTGGGGGGAATTTATCAGGTATCTTGAATCTCTTTCTATATCGAAAGATGAGTCTAACAAAAACATATTTCTGTAATTATCTATCGATTCAGAAGATAATGTGGATTCCAAAGAATAATTATATAAAGGGCGTTCCAATCAAAAATAAAATTCCATTTCCTGAAAAACCGGCGGTGGGAAGAAACTTTGAATGATTATTAACTTTTGGGATGCCTTGTATATAAAGACAGACATTTACCTAGTCATATTACTGCTTACAATCTTGTCTTTCGTCATTATTGTTTTGTTAATGTCTCTGCTCTCCTATTTTGTATTTGCATACGATCCATTATCAGCATAAAAAATGAAAAATGAGTCATATTGTTTTACTTCCCATAGACATTGTTGCATCAAATGTGTAAGATTTTTATAAGTGTTGATTTAAGGAATGTTTTCATATTGTTAAACACTCAATTTGTGATATCAATGAAAAACACCACAAATCGATTTTATTGTTATATGGTTCAATATATTATCAAGTATTTTTTCTAGTTTCATTTAGTATGGACTTCTATTAATTATTTTACATATGTTCAACTGATTATGGAAATGAATCAGAAATGCAGTATTTCATATATTTACATATATATATATATATATATATATATATATGCGAAATTGGTATTCTGGGAGTTTCAAGAATGTTACTGCTCCTACTTGCAACTGTTGTTTGAAAAACTTCTGCCAGTTTTTAAATGATTTCTCGGTCGTAAATTGTAGCCGATATGATCTGCTCCCTCAGCCGTCGGATTGATTATGGTTGTCGGACTTTTGGCTAATGACTGTTCAGGTAGTAACGGTCGGTCTGGTTTGTGGTGACCTGCATCCACCGAAGGACCATTTCCTGAACTGTTTTTCTTTTTGTTGATGAGGGCCCTCCAGACATTTGGAATATTTTGGGAGTCGTCTCTTTTGTTTATTTCTCCATGTTTTTCTATCTCGATGGCTTCTCTAATTTGGCGTGTTCTGAAATGGTTCACCTGCGCTATTTGCTTTGCTGCCTCGAAATTGAGGTCATCGCATAAGGATCACTTAGAATATGGAACGAAAAAGTGTACTGATGGAATATTATGAGCAATAGATCATCTTTTGCTGAAAAATATTTTGACATATCAGAATTTTCATAAAAAACATGAATTTTGAGTTCTTTTTGGGAATGGTGTGGTCAATACAAGAAATCATCCCCTGAAATTGAAGTCATCGCATAAGGATCACTTAGTATATGGAAAGAAAAAGTGTACTGATGGAATATTTTGAGCAATAGATCATCTTTTGCTGAAAAATATTTGGACATATGAGAATTTTCATAAAAAATATGAATTCTGAGTACTATTTGGAAATGGTGTGGTCGACTACAAGAAATCACCCCCTGAAATTGAAGTCATCGCATAAGAATCACTTAGTATATGGAAAAAAAAAGTGTACTGATGGAATATTATGAGCAATAGATCATCTTTTGCTGAAAAATATTTGGACATATGAGAATTTTAAAAAACATGAATTTTGAGTACTATTTGGAAATGGCGTGGTCGACTACAAGAAATCACCCCCTGAAATTGAAGTCATCGCATAAGGATCACTTAGTATATGGAAAAAAAATGTGTACTGATGGAATATTATGAGCAATAGATCATCTTTTGCTGAAAAATATTTGGACATATCAGAATTTTCATAAAAAACATGAATTTTGAGTTCTTTTTGGGAATGGTGTGGTCAATACAAGAAATCATCCCCTGAAATTGAAGTCATCGCATAAGGATCACTTAGTATATGGAAAGAAAAAGTGTACTGATGGAATATTTTGAGCAATAGATCATCTTTTGCTGAAAAATATTTGGACATATGAGAATTTTCATAAAAAATATGAATTTTGAGTACTATTTGGAAATGGTGTGGTCGACTACAAGAAATCACCCCCTGAAATTGAAGTCATCGCATAAGAATCACTTAGTATATGGAAAAAAAAAGTGTACTGATGGAATATTATGAGCAATAGATCATCTTTTGCTGAAAAATATTTGGACATATGAGAATTTTAAAAAACATGAATTTTGAGTACTATTTGGAAATGGCGTGGTCGACTACAAGAAATCACCCCCTGAAATTGAAGTCATCGCATAAGGATCACTTAGTATATGGAACGAAAAAGTGTACTGATGGAATATTATGAACAATAGATCATCTTTTGCTGAAAAATATTTGGACCTATGAGAATTTTCATAAAAAATATGAATTTTGAGTACTATTTGGAAATGGTGTGGTCGACTACAAGAAATCACCCCCTGAAATTAAAGTCATCGCATAAGGATCACTTAGTATATGGAAAGAAAAAGTGTACTGATGGAATATTATGAGCAATAGATCATCTTTTGCTGAAAAATATTTGGACATATCAGAATTTTCATAAAAAACATGAATTTTGAGTTCTTTTTGGGAATGGTGTGGTCAATACAAGAAATCATCCCCTGAAATTGAAGTCATCGCATAAGGATCACTTAGTATATGGAAAGAAAAAGTGTACTGATGGAATATTATGAGCAATAGATCATCTTTTGCTGAAAAATATTTGGACATATCAGAATTTTCATAAAAAACATGAATTTTGAGTTCTTTTTGGGAATGGTGTGGTCAATACAAGAAATCATCCCCTGAAATTGAAGTCATCGCATAAGGATCACTTAGTATATGGAACGAAAAAGTGTACTGATGGAATATTATGAGCAATAGATCATCTTTTGCTGAAAAATATTTGGACATATCAGAATTTTCATAAAAAACATGAATTTTGAGTTCTTTTTGGGAATGGTGTGGTCAATACAAGAAATCATCCCCTGAAATTGAAGTCATCGCATAAGGATCACTTAGTATATGGAACGAAAAAGTGTACTGATGGAATATTATGAGCAATAGATCATCTTTTGCTGAAAAATATTTTGACATATCAGAATTTTCATAAAAAACATGAATTTTGAGTTCTTTTTGGGAATGGTGTGGTCAATACAAGAAATCATCCCCTGAAATTGAAGTCATCGCATAAGGATCACTTAGTATATGGAAAGAAAAAGTGTACTGATGGAATATTATGAGCAATAGATCATCTTTTGCTGAAAAATATTTGGACATATCAGAATTTTCATAAAAAACATGAATTTTGAGTTCTTTTTGGGAATGGTGTGGTCAATACAAGAAATCATCCCCTGAAATTGAAGTCATCGCATAAGGATCACTTAGTATATGGAACGAAAAAGTGTACTGATGGAATATTATGAGCAATAGATCATCTTTTGCTGAAAAATATTTTGACATATCAGAATTTTCATAAAAAACATGAATTTTGAGTTCTTTTTGGGAATGGTGTGGTCAATACAAGAAATCATCCCCTGAAATTGAAGTCATCGCATAAGGATCACTTAGTATATGGAAAGAAAAAGTGTACTGATGGAATATTTTGAGCAATAGATCATCTTTTGCTGAAAAATATTTGGACATATCAGAATTTTCATAAAAAACATGAATTTTGAGTTCTTTTTGGGAATGGTGTGGTCAATACAAGAAATCATCCCCTGAAATTGAAGTCATCGCATAAGGATCACTTAGTATATGGAAAGAAAAAGTGTACTGATGGAATATTTTGAGCAATAGATCATCTTTTGCTGAAAAATATTTGGACATATGAGAATTTTCTTAAAAAATATGAATTTTGAGTACTATTTGGAAATGGTGTGGTCGACTACAAGAAATCATCCCTTGAAATTGAAGTCATCGCATAAGGATCACTTAGTATATGGAACGAAAAAGTGTACTGATGGAATATTATGAACAATAGATCATCTTTTGCTGAAAAATATTTGGACCTATGAGAATTTTCATAAAAAATATGAATTTTGAGTACTATTTGGAAATGGTGTGGTCAATACAAGAAATCATCCCCTGAAATTAAAGTCATCGCATAAGGATCACTTAGTATATGGAAAGAAAAAGTGTACTGACGGAATATTATGAGCAATAGATCATCTTTTGCTGAAAAATATTTTGACATATCAGAATTTTCATGAAAAACATGAATTTTGAGTTCTTTTTGGGAATGGTGTGGTCAATACAAGAAATCATCCCCTGAAATTGAAGTCATCGCATAAGGATCACTTAGTATATGGAACGAAAAAGTGTACTGATGGAATATTATGAGCAATAGATCATCTTTTGCTGAAAAATATTTGGACATATCAGAATTTTCATAAAAAACATGAATTTTGAGTTCTTTTTGGGAATGGTGTGGTCAATACAAGAAATCATCCCCTGAAATTGAAGTCATCGCATAAGGATCACTTAGTATATGGAAAGAAAAAGTGTACTGATGGAATATTTTGAGCAATAGATCATCTTTTGCTGAAAAATATTTTGACATATCAGAATTTTCATGAAAAACATGAATTTTGAGTTCTTTTTGGGAATGGTGTGGTCAATACAAGAAATCATCCCCTGAAATTGAAGTCATCGCATAAGGATCACTTAGTATATGGAACGAAAAAGTGTACTGATGGAATATTATGAGCAATAGATCATCTTTTGCTGAAAAATATTTTGACATATCAGAATTTTCATGAAAAACATGAATTTTGAGTTCTTTTTGGGAATGGTGTGGTCAATACAAGAAATCATCCCCTGAAATTGAAGTCATCGCATAAGGATCACTTAGTATATGGAAAGAAAAAGTGTACTGATGGAATATTTTGAGCAATAGATCATCTTTTGCTGAAAAATATTTGGACATATGAGAATTTTCATAAAAAATATGAATTTTGAGTACTATTTGGGAATGGTGTGGTCGACTACAAGAAATCACCCCCTGAAATTGAAGTCATCGCATAAGAATCACTTAGTATATGGAAAAAAAAGTGTACTGATGGAATATTATGAGCAATAGATCATCTTTTGCTGAAAAATATTTGGACATATGAGAATTTTCATAAAAAATATGAATTTTGAGTTCTTTTTGGGAATGGTGAGGTCAACTACAAGAAATCATCCCCTGAAATTGAAGTCATCGCATAAGGATCACTTAGTATATGGAACGAAAAAGTGTACTGATGGAATATTATGAGCAATAGATTATCTTTTGCTGAAAAATATTTGGATATATGAGAATTTTCATAAAAAACATGAATTTTGAGTTCTTTTTGGGAATGGTGTGGTCAATACAAGAAATCATCCCCTGAAATTGAAGTCATCGCATAAGGATCACTTAGTATATGGAAAGAAAAAGTGTACTGATGGAATATTTTGAGCAATAGATCATCTTTTGCTGAAAAATATTTTGACATATCAGAATTTTCATGAAAAACATGAATTTTGAGTTCTTTTTGGGAATGGTGTGGTCAATACAAGAAATCATCCCCTGAAATTGAAGTCATCGCATAAGGATCACTTAGTATATGGAACGAAAAAGTGTACTGATGGAATATTATGAGCAATAGATCATCTTTTGCTGAAAAATATTTTGACATATCAGAATTCTCATGAAAAACATGAATTTTGAGTTCTTTTTGGGAATGGTGTGGTCAATACAAGAAATCATCCCCTGAAATTGAAGTCATCGCATGAGGATCACTTAGTATATGGAAAGAAAAAGTGTACTGATGGAATATTTTGAGCAATAGATCATCTTTTGCTGAAAAATATTTGGACATATGAGAATTTTCATAAAAAATATGAATTTTGAGTACTATTTGGGAATGGTGTGGTCGACTACAAGAAATCACCCCCTGAAATTGAAGTCATCGCATAAGAATCACTTAGTATATGGAAAAAAAAGTGTACTGATGGAATATTATGAGCAATAGATCATCTTTTGCTGAAAAATATTTGGACATATGAGAATTTTCATAAAAAATATGAATTTTGAGTTCTTTTTGGGAATGGTGAGGTCAACTACAAGAAATCATCCCCTGAAATTGAAGTCATCGCATAAGGATCACTTAGTATATGGAACGAAAAAGTGTACTGATGGAATATTATGAGCAATAGATTATCTTTTGCTGAAAAATATTTGGATATATGAGAATTTTCATAAAAAACATGAATTTTGAGTTCTTTTTGGGAATGGTGTGGTCAATACAAGAAATCATCCCCTGAAATTGAAGTCATCGCATAAGGATCACTTAGTATATGGAAAGAAAAGGTGTACTGATGGAATATTTTGAGCAATAGATCATCTTTTGCTGAAAAATATTTGGACATATGAGAATTTTCATAAAAAATATGAATTTTGAGTACTATTTGGAAATGGTGTGGTCGACTACAAGAAATCACCCCCTGAAATTGAAGTCATCGCATAAGAATCACTTAGTATATGGAAAAAAAAGTGTACTGATGGAATATTATGAGCAATAGATCATCTTTTGCTGAAAAATATTTGGATATATGAGAATTTTCATAAAAAACATGAATTTTGAGTTCTTTTTGGGAATGGTGTGGTCAATACAAGAAATCATCCCCTGAAATTGAAGTCATCGCATAAGGATCACTTAGAATATGGAAAGAAAAAGTGTACTGATGGAATATTATGAGCAATAGATCATCTTTTGCTGAAAAATATTTGGACCTATGAGAATTTTCATAAAAAACATGAATTTTGAGTACTTTTTGGGAATGGTGTGGTCAATACAAGAAATCACCCCCTGAAATATTGAAGTCATCGCATAAGGATCACTTAGTATATGGAACGAAAAAGTGTACTGATGGAATATTATGAACAATAGATCATCTATTGCTGAAAAATATTTGGACATGAGAATTTTCATAAAAAACATGAATTTTGAGTACTATTTGGAAATCATTATTTTGTGGGCGATGGATTCTTTTTTCGTAGTTTGGTTTCTTATCTAACCTACCACAATCTGACAAAATTAGAATTGATATTGGTACCTATACAAGAAGTGTAGAAAGGCAGATTTCTAATCTACCCCAAAAAGTTTCTGCTTCAATGCAAAAGTTTCTTTTGAATGGAACACGTTCTATCAGTCAGCAACTTCTTAAATTTCAAAACTCAAATTTTATAACACAAGAAATAATATTTATCAGCAGTTTCCGAAACGTTAGCAACGTTGATAGGCAAATTTTACGACAAATTAATGACTAATAGGATGTGTTTCATTCGGATTTTTAATCAACGCATCAACTTTTCAGGGTAGATCAGAAATCTTTTCTTTCTAGACTTGTATAGATTCCAATATCAATTCGAATTTTTTTCGATTGTGGTAGGCTGCGAACCCAAAAAAACTAAGAAGGAAAATGAAATTTGAACTGACCAATTCTCAGATATTGTTTTTTCAAGATTACGTCTTCGATCATTTCTATATTGTTCACATTGACCAAAATTAACTCAATTTTCCCCGGTAAAGCAATACACCAAAGAAAATCAATGTTAATCATTGGTCAAATTGAAGTTGGTGAAAATCAGATTTTCAGTAACTGAATATGAAAAGCTGGACATACTAATCCATCTAAATAGACTTTTTATTTCAAGGATCAGTATAATTATTATTAAATAAGTCAAACATTTTTTCTTACAGGACTTTTATTGCAAAATATATAAAGCCAATACTTGCCCAAATTTTTATATCACGATGGTTTTTTAAGATCTAGATAATACACATATAATACACAAATGATACAAATAATACTCTCCTAATAGTCATGAAAAACTTGAAATGAAAAATACTAAATTTTGAATACTGCTACGTTTGTTCCTTGCCCCATGTAATTACGACAAAAACTGTTGACCATTGATGCTGTGCTTTCGGATACTTGTGTTTGGCTTTTTTGGGCTGGATGCCTTCCAAATCTGCAAAGAAAAATGGTAAAAATATGACGAGAGAATTTTGTACGTTCCATTGCTGTTTGTTAAGCAGAATAACCAACCTGCTTCATCCTGAGACAGGACACAGTTCCAACCAATTTCTCCATCAGCATGAAAGCCTAATACAGGAACGTCTGGGAAAATTTTGCTGAAAATTATGGGCTCTTCATCTGCGTCTACCTTCGCTGAACAACATATGCGAATTGCAGCTGTATGAGTTCTCAGAGTGATTTTTTCTTTGAACTGAAACACAAAAAACATTGTGAGTCTCAAAATGTTTTCATTTCAAATATTTTAGATTTGCCAACAAAAATTTTTGTTACCTTGAGTATTTCCTCAGCAAACTCATCTCTTGACAGATCATCTCCATAGATAACATAGGAGAATGCATCGAAATTTGGATGTGTGTTCTTGTTTTTCAGGAATGCTATGGAAAATATATCTGAACTTGAATATATTCTTTTTGAAGGGATATTTCGTTGAAAAGTTTTGGTTCCTCTTATTATCCCTCCTCCTAAAGCCACTGATGTAGCGTTATTTCTGAAATGATGAATTTCAAGTGAAAAACTTTATTTAGGCTGAAAAGGAAAATCCATTTATGTAATCTGTTGAAGAAAATACCATTCAGATTCTTACAACACACTAGTCACACCTTATATTCGATTTCTTATTGAATAAATGGATAAATAACGTTATTTACTGAGCGCAAACACCCAACAGGCCATCGATCGAAGTCCTTCAGCCCAATTTTCTCATTAATTCTCTCTGAATCCCCAAACATCCTAAGGTACTTTCATTCCAACAATACTGTATTCCACACTCAATAATGCCCACTTTCATATCACTTTTTCTCATCCGATTACAAACATACAAAACACCTATCAAAACAGTGGGAAAATAGTAAATATGTATGTACTTACTGAGGTACAATATATTTCAGGAAGTTGTATAAAGCCCTCTTCTGATCAGTAGTTGAAAATAAGAGAAGGCATTTTACTTCTTCATTTGGATTCATGTAGATTCTGAGAACTTCTTCAACTTTATCTCGGATTGGATTACAATGAAATGATGTTATTCTGATATCAGGAATTTGTGGGAAGAATAGGCCATCCAATATTGAAGCTAGCCCTACATCTCTCAATTCTAAGCTCTTATTGCTGAAGAATGATACCACTTTGGGACATGAGATGACACAATAGTTCACATTTTTAGGAATTAACTCGTCTTCTAGATATTCTGGAACTAAAACTATCATTAGTGAAGTTTATCACTTTTTGCTTGGCAAGAGAAATTAAATTTTTGCTGAATTTAATCAGTTATGATTAACATTTACTGTGAATAGTGGCTTTTGTTTAGAAACAGATCCCTGAACATTGGAACATGATCACCGTATCATGATTCGTTTGTCCACTGTCGATGATTATAATGTTTTGTAGGGGAAAGAATCAGCAAATTCGAATTTATACAGAAGAACATGATTCGTGAACAACACCTGTTATGATCAGCTGATCAGTGATGAAAGGAAAGCGACTAGCTGAAAAAGTTATGAAACCAATGGTCCACTGGAAAACTAGAATAAGAAGAGCAATTCAACAATAACCTTTCAACATTTAGATTGTACTTTGCGTTTTAGTTCCAGTAGATTCATTGTTTGATATATATTATTTCTGAAATTAACACATTAACATAAAAAAAATGCAATCTGTGCCCTTAACCAGCCACAGAGTTTGAATGATCACTACCTAAAATGTCTTGAAATAATACGAACTCAATGTTATTTTCCGTAACTCTTAAAAGTTCTATCTTCTTACCTGACTTTCTTGAAATTTCTGTTACATCTGTGTGAACGCATATATATTTGTTGAGTTTAATCCTTCTGAAATCATACAGAATTATACCCAGTCCTACATTGTTATAATTCAGGTTAGCACTGTGATGGTCAAAGTAATGAGATTTCGGTTTTGTTTTTGTTCTATAGCATGTGAACCAACTCGGTCTCACTCTTTTATTCAAAACCCTCTGTGCGGTCTCCCGCCAGGAGCGTTTAACTGCACAACAAGTTTTCAAGTCATTATAGTTCAAGTAGTTGAATACAATTTCCAAAAGAGGGTAGACTGACTCCAGCGCTGTTGATAGATTAAAATTTTCAGTGGGTGGTATATTTGTGACTGGAACCTTCTGTTTAATGCTTCGTACACAGAATCCTTCGTGACAATCCCCCTAAAAAATGTCAAATTAGTGATAGGTATTGGAAAAAAAGATGTTCGCCTCTATCCGATGAATTTTGTTAACTCTCAACTGAAATATACAAAAATAACCTTGGAGTCTATTGAAAAACGTTCGAAAAAACGCATTTTTGTAATATAGGGATTCACTTTAAATTTATCTACAGAAAATTTTGAAGAGTAATTCTACTTTTCATAATTTTGAATTTGAAGCTTTCAAACTTTGACAATGTCTAACTTTTGTTTTATAAGGGTGAGTTCTCATTGAAAAAATATAGCCAAATACTTCATTTCATCTTCATTAATGCATTTTCCTCTCAAAAAGAAAATACTTAAATTATTTCAATCTAAACCTTGCTTGAACTACATGAGTTTCACAAAATTTTCCAAGGTGGAAAAAATAAATTCTTGGAATTCACTCTTTTCCTACAAAAAATTGGTTCAATAACTGATTTATTATCAAGAACATACCATTTTGTGCTTTTTTACATGATTAATGAAAATGTACACCAGTTTAAAGGCTCTCTATTCGAGTTTCAACACACATGGATGAGAACTTAAGGATATTTACACCTAAAAGATACAGCCTCTAAACTATGAAAGACGCAATAACACACTCGTAGTATTTATACACATAGTCTAAATCTGGAAATTTTCAAAATTTTTAAAAATATTTGCATTGTGCATCGCAGCTCTCCAACACATTGACTATTATAGATGCTAGATGACACAGTCACAAGTATAAATAAACAAACAATTCTGAATTATTATGTGACAGACAAAACACAGCTCACAGACATGAGTCCTTTCGATTGAGATTTAGGCCACGGTCGAGTTGAAGCCCCAGAACTCTGAGTTCTGTGGTTGAACTCCAATCGAGCGAGCGGCTTCAGTGCGTTAGGCTGAATTCAGACAGGTTTCTGATTGGTCTAAATTTGAATTTAGACCAATCAGGAAGCTGTCGGATCGTCGTGCCACAGTACTTATACTGTGGTCGTGCCATAGGATCTGTCTGAATCCAGCCCCACCTGGCTCTCAATGCCATTGAAAACATTTGAACAGAACTCGATAAGGTTATTGAAGTGTGCCCGGATCGTTTCTGGCGTCAACTCGAACGCAGCTTTGAACTGTTGAAATAAAAATGTCCAAATTTTTGACAGCGGTATATTTTTCTGGTATGAATGAAAGAGAGAAAGCAATATACCTCTTGAGTGATACCAAAATGAATCGAAAGCGGCTATGGTAAAAGAAGGCATGTTCGGTTCGCGTTCTCAATATACATTATATTTCAGCGGGGGTATAATCTGACGGGCCGCTTCACATAATTACGATTGAACTTCACAGGTAAATTCGTTCTCATTACGTCATATGCTTGTATGACGCTTTCAGACCAGTTCAAAATAGTCGCCTATAGAACTACTGAAAGTGAAAACACGTGAAACTTGCCACAGTAAAACTGATTTGCACTTATCCTGAACTAGGATCCATGAGAACGCGACCTAATGAACTTGCTGATATTGCCAGAATTATCACCTTGACGATTCTTTGCTCCTGATGCGAACAATTGTTTACTTTCACTCCAGAGTCGCGAAATTAGTTATATGAACTATTATGATGACCTAAGATTCCATATGTATCCTGTTACAAGTTTTAGTTTGGTTTCTATAAGTATTTTTTTTTCAGGTCTAAGTAATATAGAGAAAGACTCCGAACGAAGTTCAGGATGTATTGTCTGAAACACACCAAAATCCTCGTTTTTTGTCTTCCGAAACTTCTATCACACACCAATCTTTCATTTTATATACAATAATTGATGGGTAATAACATTTTCACATCTTTGGTTTACTAAATGAGCCTTACAGATTTCTAACACAGCCTTATTTATTGAAACAACACATTTGATATCAAGTGAAGGCATTAACTTTGCAGATGACAATACACTGAGTTTGTATTTCAAAGTAGTCAACATTCAGCTCATACAAAAAATTATCACCCAACATCACACGGGTATGAATGTTTTTTCTGGTGGGGAGGTAGTTAGTAGCGGAAACAGTATTATAATTTGGGGGTTGCCTAGTGGTACAGAGCCAATAAAATTTTTTTGGAAGGAAAGGGTTCTGTCCCCTAGTACCCCCTCCTTATCTACGCTGGTCCCCAACCAGTAGAAGTTGAGTAACTGCAAGTTTTCCTCAAAATCATTAATCTCTTCAATCATAACTGCTTCCTTTTTTGATGGCACATTGGTTGGTAACCTTATCCTAAAACAAAGTTTTTCCAATTATTCTCCAAGTGGAACTCTTGTTGATAATGTGCAGGGGTCACATCAAGTTGAAAGGAATTTCAAAAAATTCCACGAAAATTTAAGAAAGAAATCAAAAGTAATTGAAAGTATTTTTATGGTGTTGATGATGTTAATAATAACGAAGTATTTTTGATCCTTGAACAACAGCTCAATACAGTGATTTTTGATTGTGTGACACAAACAATTATTACAAGTTGCATATCGATTTTTCTTCCTCCTTCAATAACTGAGCATCATTAATATTTCACAATTAGAAGTAATGTGATCATATGGAAAGATCGCAGGAATTTTTGAAAATTTTTTATTATTTTTGATATCGGTATAAAAGATATTTTAAAGATTCAGGAGATTCCATTTTTTTATAATTTCAGGAGAAGGGCTCCAGAACATCCCACCAACAACAGTGCAGTCTTATCCGTGAATATTGTTAAATCTGCTTGAATTCAAATATAAGCTGAATCATTGAGATATAGCAGGAACTGGGCTAGCCCAAAAACTGACCCTTGTGGTACCCACACTAATTCACAATTATGTTCAACTCTGATTCATATGCTATTCACTGGTTTCATTTCGCAGGTCATTCTATTTTACTCACAAAGAACTGTAAACTTCCTGGAGATACTGATTCTAAATATATTAACCGATCTTCAAATGCCTTCAAGCTTCGGTAAATATCCTTGGGTACGGGTCCGGTCATACCCAATGTTTCGTTGATGTCATTAGAAGGAATGGATTTTGTCAGATATCTTAAGCCATTCTGACCTCTGCGCTGGAATGGGTTCAGTACTTGATTTACTGAAACATAAAAACGATTACACTCCAATCAATAAAGGGGTTGTAGAATGTGTGAGTTGGGATAGAACAGTGTAAATATATTATTAATACATTTTAAATATGTATATAAGCTGGTTATATATGTATGTATAACTAGTACTCAAAAACAATTGATTTGTCAAAAGACTGGGGTGTATAGATGACCAATAAAAATTTTATTCTATTCTAAGTACTTTCTGCATAAGTGTACTCAGGAAGATGCAATTGAAGAAAAAGGAACAAGGAGGTCCTCCCAGTTTCAAGGTTTTGCCGTTTTTTGTGAAATGTCATGTCCTCTGATATACATTCATATGTGGAGTTTTCGATTTAGTTTTGAAATTTGCCTGCGTTTCCATTATCATCCCATTCATTGTCCATAGGAAACATTTTGTATGGAAACATTTCTTGAATGATTGATACATTAAGGTAGCAAACTTATAATAACTTATATATAAATTATAATCACCAAACTATAAATTTGGGATATAGGCACATGAAGCTGAAAAAGTGGCAAGGAAAATAATCAATAATATTCTTACAGTAGCAAATGGGAGAATCAATTGTTTTTTCTGCATGTCATATGTTTATTACAAAAACTAGATGTCGCCGACTCTGTCGTGATCCTAAATACAAACATTTTTCACCTACAATTCTACTTTTGAGATATAAGCCAAGAGCTGAAAGTTTGAGCCTCTTTGTCTTCCTGTCTTTGAATACACTCATATGTCAGGACTCTTTATTATCCTCAGTACTTGAAACACAGTTCTAGGAGTCTCAACTCACACACCCTACATCACCAAAGATCGACAACTGTTTTCCTTGAAAATGGATTTTGAAGTCACCTTTTTTTCGAAAAACGGCATCCACTCTCGCACAGGAAAACTCAAAATTTTCATCGTAGATACAAAACCTTCTTATATTATTAGTGTCTGTTGTATTTCTCCTAGCCTTCAAGAATGTTGAAATTCTTTCTTTGACTATTTTCTTTTCCACTCTGATACGACACAAATTGTGAGGCAAATGCCGAGTTTCCACCCTCTGATTTACTTCTATTGTTTTCATCTTTCTGTGAGTATTTGCTGAAAACTGAACACTAATAGAAAAATACTCATTAAATGCATGAAATTCAATAAAAACGATTACTGATGGGGAAATTATTGAGTTCGGTACACAAATTGAATGAGATAAAATACCTCTATGTGATTAAAGGCCATGTGCACAAAGAAGTTGCTTCAGATAGACTTGTTCTTCCTTTTTTTGTATCAATTAACTACCTGTGAATGATACACATCACCAGTGGATTCTAATGTTTTTAATGTTGGCTCTTTTATAGTGAAACTTTTCTTTTTAAATTGATCTGGAGAAATAAAATATGAAAATAAGCCTCAAAAAGAGAGTATGAAGTATCTCCCTCACAAATATTCATTACTAATAGTAATAGTACCGATAGCTTGATCAAAGAAACCGGATATGACACAATGAATGAATGTGTCACCAAGATTGATCTTTCAATTGAAAATTCCAAAGATATTTCATGTCCAGGGGATGTTCTATATTATATATTTATATCTATCCACTGATGAAGCTCTCTCTGAGCAGGAACAAGCTAGTTCAGGCTCGAGAAGTTCCACTGTATGGGGAGTCGAGCCTCAATTTGGAGAGTGCTTTGATTTTCTTCAGGTTGCCCAGAAATATCCTATCATTTTCGATTCATGTAATGTGTGTTTGGTACACCCACAAATTGAGAACAGCTACCATGTATAGATAAAATTTCTCATTCAACAAAATAAATAATAATCTGAAAAATGAGATTCAATGCTCGGCAAGACATGAAGATAGGCGAGTAGTTGTTTAAAATAGACTTTCTTTCTCTTCAAGTATGAATTTACCGGAAGTGTTTGTTGATACTTTGATATTACTTTGAACTCATGAAATTATTAGGTCTGCCTTAAAAAAAAATAGCACAAGCGTCACTTCATTATTAGTTCCACTGCATTTAATTTGGGTAATACTTCGGTCGCTATGAGCACCTTTTTTCGATTTTTTTTTGTGGAACTTATGTAATTTGGTCTCCTCTACAGAAAATATAATTGAAATTATCGGCGGTCTCTTATATTTTCGGAGATACACGGCCTTTTTGGTGTAAAACTTCACACTTTTCCACATCAAATTTCTGGTGTTTGAATACACAAAATTTCCTGCTTGAAAATGTTAAAAACGAGTAAATGAGAGAGTGTGTGGTGTTTGATCAGAAGAAGGACGAATTTTGTGTGTTCAAACACCAGAAATTTGATGTGGAAAATTGTGAAGTTTTACACCAAAAAGCCCCTGTATCTCTGAAAATATAAGAGACTGCCGATAATTTCATTTAGATTTTCTGTAGAGACCGAACTACGTAACTTTCACGAAAAAAATATCAAAAAAAGGTGCTCATAGTGACCGAAGTATTACCTTAATTTGATTTGAAAAATGTTCTTGACCTCTAAATTCCCCAATTTGGATCTGTTCCATAATTCCTTTCAAGGACATTTTTTAAATTGGTACACTTTTCTTGACTTACCTAGACTTGGCAGACTTCGTTTTTCACTTCTGAAAACTGTGGCAGATACGTTATAATAATGTTTGAACTCATGTGCTCACAATTCTACTACTAAATATTGTTATTATAACGACAGTTCTTCAATTTTCTATACCTGTGCTCACAATACAGAAGTTTTTCTATACTATTGCTCATTGCCTATGCTCATACCATAGACTTGTATACTTATAGACTACACTTTTATATTATTTATTATCTCTATTGTTTTTTTTGGACTCTTCTTACTTGCCATTGTCAAATGTCAGATCCAAGTCACACTAATCAATCACAGTATTCCCAACCATAAAATGATCCAATGTTGCCACGCTATTATCCTTACGCATAACCGGGGTGCTATTCTTTAAAGTCTCTGTATACGAATGTACCTCATTTTTCGAAAAAGATTCGAACTAGGTTCTTCTTGAATCTTATTTTGTTTTACTACCATTCCATCCGAATATACATTGAGTGGCACATACCACACGGTATGTGTTATCAACGATCATCAATAATTGATGGTATTTATTTACACATTTCAAATTTTGTATTTGAAATTTCATCCGGAGAATTTTTCGGTTTCCACATAGTGAATATAATAATGTTGTTTTTTTTCTCCGTTGTGCATAGATTATTCTTGTGATTGATGTGATATTCCTGTATTTTGATAACTAATTCCTCCGAGTACATTTTTTCACGTGTAATTTTGGTATTTGGGGAAAAATGATAATTTTGTTGCTTCCTTTAACATATATTCTGAATCCTACATGAAAATAGAATGAAACTTACTATGATCCCTTCTAGTTTCAACTGTTCTACATTGACGAAATGAATGAACGTGAAATTCTCTTATTGAAAAATACATCTGAAGAAAAAAATGTCTCGGGAGTGTCGACAAATTTTTCCAAAAGTTTGTGTTCATTTTGAATGTTACGCTATAAAGTTCTGTGGTCTTCTGGATGATATTTTGAAAATAAAACTTAATTTTTGAAAAAACTTCCAATCGAATCCGACTGAATTTTCAACTTCCATTTTGTTCTGGGGATTATCCAAGTGAAATGAGTATTGCAGGGTACTTTTTACTTTTCTTCACCAGAGCTGCTCTCCACAAATAGATATTTTGAAAATTGTACATTATAACTAGAATTATTTTTGCCGATGCATCATTGATGATTCGATCCAGAGTTCACTGCATGAATTCTAGTAAAAATAAAACAAGATATCAGGATAAAATCATATCTATTGTTATCCAGGAATTAAATAAGGCAAAACTTCAGTTTTCAATTAATATTAGAAACTTTATTTTCTATATTTACATGTTTTGTGCTGACTACTTAAAGCACTATGAATATTAACCCAATAAAATTTTACATAAATAATTACAAATAAATAAAAATAGGTTACGGTAATTTACAAAATAATTTCAAACCACCATTCTGTCAGACTACTCAGCAGAAGTCGATGTTGAAGTTGATAACTTTGTAAACAACTATATTACAAATTTGACAGATAGTACATAAAATTTGTAAGTTTCGTTTAACTCTAACATCTAGTTATTCTTTATACACTTAAAGTGTTATCGACTTCAACAAACTGAATACTGGCTTGAACTGATTCAAATTGTGTTGAAAAAGTTACGAACTGCTGTGTTCTAGATACATTGAAAAACAGTACTGGGGGAGCTAGAAAATATGTGAAAACTCATAATGGCTTTAGTTTATAATTAGATGCATGAACCAATCCCATATAGAGCTGAAAAATACATCTCCGTAAATATTTCTCTAACAGAACAGTGATTTATTAAACATTTCTTTTTCTCTCCTCATTTCATGAACATTCCTAAAAATATGATTTACAGATGTCATTTGTTCAATATTAAAATACATTCAACAGAAATTTATTGCAACTATTTAATTAAGTCAGGAAAAATATCAACTGGCATCGGACCATACCGGAAAAATAGCAATAAGTTACAGCTGCCAAATAATGTATCAATATAATTAAACTATTATTCATAGGAGGGAAAATCCTTCCTAGAACATATCCAAAATCTCATTCTCTCATTTATAATTTTGAAAAGTACCAATGTTTTAGTTCGGGTTTATTTTTGATCAGTCCCATATAGTCAAAAGTGATGAGCATTTCGATATGGCGATGCATTGATTATCTGAACCCATATCCTCTATTATTTTCCTAAAGAAGCTGCTGAACCAATAACGACTTGTTTGTACAGTTTTCGGGCTTTGAAATAAAATAAGATTCATGGTCATGTTCTAGGCAACGGGTTTCTAACAACTATAAAAACAATAATATCATAATAGCTCCAGCAAAAAGAGTTCCCCAGTAAACATTTGAAATGTCAGTCTATAAGGGTTGTATTCAGAGTTACGTAATTTGACTTCTTCTGGCCGACATAGAGCTTTTCTTGGTACTGACCTGCAGAGATCATTATTACTACCAAAAGTTGAAACTTGTGCAAAGTGGTGATTAACGGGTTCTTACCTTTACATTAGTCTAGAAATCTGTCGAATATTCATGTCTCAGACGGCAGTGGAACTTTGAGAACTCAAAGCAACACCTGATTCTTTGGGAATCAGTGTAATGAAATATATTGAATTTTACTACTGAGAAGTTTTAGAAAAAAAATAGGTCCTCTCTTTCAATGTAGGTAAATAAATTGAAAATGTGAATTTGACAATTGAAAAGTTAAAGAAAAAGGAATAAGACGGAAAATTATAGTTTTTCACGTGTTTTATTCAACAGAATGAATATCCCGTGCTTCAGTTTTATCTTTGATAGACTAGCCTTTAGCAACGTGTTATCAGTCTTGAATATCTGTACCAAGTTTTAGGAAATGAAGATAATTTTGATACTTTGATATTATGTGGTTAATTTGATAACAGCTTACTTTTTCTTGAAACGCGCGAATGACGCAGCCGAATGTTTTCTTTTTCAGTATTGGCAACACTGATACCGATTTTACAATATGTCGGATTTTGTTCAACAACGGCCCACGCTGTGCCATAAAACTTTGTGATTTACATACCTGAAATTCCAATATTTTTTCACTAAATCACAAAATCACAAAGTTTTATGGCACAGCGTGTGCCGTTGTTGAACAAAATCCGACATATTGTAAAATCGGTATCAGTGTTGCCAATACTGAAAAAGAAAACATTCGGCTGCGTTTAGAAATCTCGTTGTTCGCGCGTTTCAAAGAAAAAGTAAGCTGTTATCAAATTAACCCCATAATATCATAGTAACCCCATTTACTTGTACATGTCTGAGAGTTGATTGATTTTAATGAGTTATATCAGACCCTTAAGCGATGACACTCACAGTTCACTGGATATTGCACGAAGGCATCAGTCGTAAAATAACAAATTTTTCCCATCTAATCCGACACTGATTACAATAGACTGACTGGAATAACTCACAACTAAGACAATTTATTCACAGAAATACCTTTATAAAATAGTTGATTAATAGAAAATTATCACTTTCCTTCATTCATACAAGCTGAGCTTTACTAAGTTATATATGACCTTAGAGTCTGATCATGTGGTAATCACAGATATTCACTTGCAATGGCAGTTTCCTAACTCTCACTATACTGGGGGAGAACTAAAGTTCGAGACACGTAACTATCAGGATACATTTCCGGGGGTTCCAAGTGACACACCACCGTTTCACCATCCAATACAGCTGCCAAAGATCGTACCGAGGCGTCTCCAGCCATTCCCACTCGATACGCCATATTTCGCCTTCGATAGGAGTCCATGTTGGTGTTGCAGTGATTCAGGTCCTTGGCGTATATTCTCATGGTTTCGGCGAAGCTCCTCTCATTACCAGGGCTGTACGGAATCAGAGGCCGATGATCTCCATAGGACCTGGAAGATTGTCTGCTCATGTCGCTCTGTCTTCTGCCATCTTCGTCGCTCATATCGGAAACCTGGATCTCATTCCGATCTATTTCTTCGTAAACAGGATCGTCTTCCACCATTCTAGGAGACTGCGCGTCGTAGATTTCGGTGTACGTGTGGTGACCCCATTGCGCAGGTCTGAGGCTGCCTGCATTCTTCTTGCTGGTTCCGTGGAAGTTGTTTTGCGGTAGAGCCAGGTGCTTGGGGTGGGTGTTCGGCTCTAGGCGGATGTCAAAATCCGAAAAATCTTTCTGTTCCTCGTGGCGCATGTCTTTGGTATTCATATTGAGATGGTGGCCGGGGTCCGTAATGACCATCTGCGATCTTGGCGAGTCTTCTTGTTCTGATCCTCCGTGACCCGAGTCTCGGCTACAGGACTTAAAAGAAATGTTCTGAAACAAAATCATTGGCGGTCAAATATTGGGTCTATTGCTGGTATCGATTCTACGATTACTACTATGTTGAGTGCTTTAGAAAGATTAAAGAACTATATACTACTTGTTAGAGGTTGAGTGATGTTTCATTTTTGTCACCGTTGCGTTTGATGAAATTGATCAATTTCATGCTCGCCTCTACAAGATGAAACATGTCGGCAACTGACATACACAAGTACAAGTCCAATCGAT
This sequence comes from Zygogramma bicolorata, assembly GCA_032362365.1. Taxonomy (NCBI): domain Eukaryota; kingdom Metazoa; phylum Arthropoda; class Insecta; order Coleoptera; family Chrysomelidae; genus Zygogramma; species Zygogramma bicolorata. The sequence continues at coordinate 126,640 of JAVJAQ010000003.1, read as the reverse complement.
CCCTATTCATATGGCTTCAGTTATCTCGCTTTAAGCGCTCATTCATCTCCGAAGACAAGTGTTTCAAATGTATGTACAACATAATAAACACAACTTCACACGAAGAGTGATTTTTTACTCCAGATAGCAATACAAACCCGATATCGATAATTAAAAAATATTTCAATAAATTCATCATTTGTGGTATTGAAAGAGTGAGGTTATCAAGAAAGAAACAAGAAATATAGAACCTCATTGAATAAAACTTTCTGGTGTAATTTTCACTAAATAGTTGTTGCCTTGTAATTGGGATCAAAACCTAATGTTCAGAATATATTTTTCTCTTTGATCTCATATTTTCATACTGGTGGGATATATGCATATCCTTGTCAGGGTTTTAGCAAAATCTGATTTGTGATCTCGTACTCCTAAACCAGTTTTGAGGACATTATATTGCAGTAATGATTTTTAATACCAGAAGGGGAATGTTCTTTCAGTCAGATTCGATGACAATAATGAAATAGCAGCCAACCAATAGAACCGTTCATACAGCGGAAATGAAGAAAAGAGAAAAGCAATACAACTACGCACCTTAGAGTGAAAAGGTTTTTGTAGAGGACCCCAAGTAGAAACCGATTTGGGTATGTTAGGGTTGTTAGAGTTCTTATAGAAATTACGAATGTAAGGAAGTGTAGAAGTATTGGATTCCAGCATATCAGGAGTGGGATTTGTAGGTGTGGCTCGGGTTGTTCGAGACAGAGTAGCAGCCATGTTGGCCGAAGTAGATGTGGGTACAGGGGTTTTGCACATTCGATTGACGCTGGTACAACTCCGGGAGTTCCAGTCGCGCTGTAACTGAAACAAAATTCACCTTCACCTTCAATTTGTTAAGGAAGCGGAAGCATTAGTAAAGTCTTACCACACCAGTTACAGAGAACATGCCAAGGGGGTACAATGCACGCACCACCACAACACGATAGTTAGTAAGCAGCTCTAAAATTTACAGCTAGGGCTCTGTCTATTATCATTATCTCATGGAAGAATGGGTATTGTGAAGAAACAAATGTCCTTATTCTAAGAATTTTTGGAACAGATTGAAGTACCAAGCAAATGTTAACGTTTCCAAACATAACCTGTCAACCATTTTCATGTCAGCCAAATAGTCCCCTTTACCAATGATTGGTAGGGTAACGGGAAGTTAGGTTGAAAAGCAGAGGATATGTTTCTAGCATATCCACCTGACATATTTAACTAATTAATCTGAAATAATTATTGGATATGTTGATACTCAACATCCTCATAAACCAGCTTCCTCATTATTTTGAATTTGGGAGAATTGTTTTGAGAGATACAACACAGCTTAAAACAGTGCTTTTGCAGTTTCAAGTATTTCCTTAGAAATAACTTATAAAAACAAGGAAGTTCTTGGAGCCATTATACTTGGGTAATCGCACGTTAAAAGGTAAGGCCTCGTTAATCCATTGCTCGCACAAGTTTCGAATTCTGAGGGTTGACGTTCGTCAGCTGGTTAACGGAACGAACAATTAATTTTAGATTCCATATTTTCTGGAATATATTTTAATCCAAAAAAACGGTTTGCAATCATTTTTATTCTAAATGAAACATCGAAAGAATGGCAACTCGAATCATGAGAAACATAGTCAAAAACAATGCCATTTGAAATTCGTCAGACCTTTGTTAAATAGGTATTTTGCTAATATATGTATAGGTCTCCCAAGTCCGAGAATCATTTGTTTCGAAAGAATTTCATACTTTCTTTCAGTTTTTATTCAATAATTCAACCTTGCCTGTCCCAAGAGCGAGAAAAAATATTCACACTGTTGAATATCTCCTGTCGTAATAACTTTTCGTATGGGTTTAAAATATAACGAATCAGATGCATGGAATCAGTCAAGAATTAAAACAATGAGCAACACTTACGAATAGGCCGAGGAAAAATTCGACAATAACTGGAGGTTACTGTCAAAATGTTCCCCGGGTTTTCGTTCAATCACCAACATTTTGTTGAAACGTTAGCATTGTAAAACAATAAACATGTTTGTCAATGTCAAGCCAAGATTTTATTTTATATATTTTTTTATAATATATCTGATGAAATTAGTTGTTTTCATTAGAAAACTCGTCTATTAAGTCTTGTTATAACTAAATGATTCATTGAACTAACTCTTGCTATTACTCAAATTCACTCATCTGAGAGAAATACTGCTTGAATTCATATCATCATGTGATGTTGATAACCTGATGGTAGCAACCAACAACCACAAATACCCAATCTTCTAGAGCAATCCTAGAGCCTTTGCCAATGTATGTTTTACTAATCTTGATGTAGCCGAAATTGAATTCTGGAACCAAAACCAAAGTATCACCCCAACAGTCCCAGTTCTCTTTTCGAACACAGAAATTGAGCCGGACAAACGAAGAACTAGCAGTCAGCAGCCTTGAACACACCAACGTCACACAGGTGCTATAGAGATAGGTGACGATTAAACATCAGAGAGAGAAGCAAAAAAGGATTATCAAGAGTAAAAGACGAAACGAGCTGCACGTGTTAAGCATTTCTCAGTAAGTAGTACCTTGTTGCGACATATTATGTAGTCGATTGTGGTTGGTCATGGTGGTACTAGCATTGTTGAGATCAGTTCTAGACAGAATCTGGACTAGCGCGGTAGGTCGCGCGTTATTAAGGTTATTGGAGATGACTATACTGTTGGTACCCACACTAGTTCCATGCGGCGTGAGAACAGAGTTATCGGTGGAGTGAGAATTTGTGCCGCCAGATGGATTCCCGTTTGAGCCGCCATAGAGACTGGTGCGTCTCTCTTTGGCCATTCCAGAACTGCCGCTGCTGCTGCCAGGACCAGCACTGGGGTTGGAGCAACGCAAACACTTCGGTAACCAGGAGTGTCTTCTTATGAATTTGCGATATTCCTTTCGTACCTGGGGAGGAACGAACAAATAAAAAGGTGCGACAAATGAACATATAACTAACTTAAAGTTGAAATGGCTTGTGACCCAAAGAAAACTGAAATATATGCTATAAATAACAGGATAGTTTTCGTTGAGACACAATACAAGTGAACAAAAACTGTACAGTGCTGTTAGAAAATAAAACGTGTATGGAAAGTTAGGAAAAAGAGAAGTGGAAGATCAACGAGGTTGTAAAGAAAATTGAACGTGAGGTCACATTTCCCTGGTTGTTTTCGTTCTGATTGCAACCTTCAAATTTAATTCCAGCGTCATCATTTAAAAAAATGGATCCCTTCTCTGCGTAACTAAATTTGAGTTTTGTTTTTCAGAAGGATATGTCAAAAACACATTGTGTGAACAAAATCCTATCGAATAGAAGAGCAAAATGATAGTTTTTATGGTTTCAATTATATGGAGAAAAAAAGGACTGAATATTCAAATGGCATTGTTTAAATCCCTGATGAAATAACAATTGGAAATAGAATCAATATTTATAGCTTGATCTATAATAAACTAAAACAACTGAAAGTTTGTGAGAAACAATGAATATTCATACTAACAAACAATAATATAATTAAGTGACAACCACTTTACTCAATTCTTTATTTTCGATTCTTTACATTTATATATACAGGTTTCAAGTACACCTAATAAATCTACTTCTAAATGACTATCTTGAAGTTCATTATCTTACAATGATTCTAGTTAGTAGTAAAAGGCGTCACATTTATTAGGAAATTCACAATCAATGAATTTGAATATGTGAACATATAGTCTTGACGAGATTCAAACAATTCATAAAGAACGGTACAATGTAAAGACAGCTGGCTGTTCTGAAAAATGCCCAGTAAACACATTTATGAAGTTCATATTCATCATTAGCAATACCTATCATTATTTTTGCTAATTTGTGTACCTATGGACTTTATAATTGTAAATCATATATGCACTCATGCTGAGGCGTTTATGTATTTATTACTATTTTCATTTATATGGATAATTTTCTGCCATAGTGTTTACTGAGCACAGTACTTGGTATCAAATCTTACAGTAGGGTCGAAGTCTGTTTATAAGCACAACATCTTACCTTCTCATTCTGTATACAATGGAATAAGAATATAAAGAATCCTTGTAAGGAATTCAATGCGGCGAACAGATATGCCATAGCGACAGATTCTTTGTTGAGGTATAGGAAACCGAAGGTCCAAGTCAGTCCCAAGAGAAATACAAGGACGAATGCTCCCTTCAACCATGCCCTAGAAAAAATTTGTTTGATTCACTCTCAGTTGGAAACGAACACAGATGTACTTGCAATAAAATCCACTGAAAATATTTGTTATTATTGAGTTAGTGTTATGTGAGAAAGCATTGGTGTAAAACCTCCCTAATCCCATCTGCTAGCTTTGCAGAAAATGTATTTATTTCAAATGCTTTACTTAACAAAAACTGTACTAGGCTACATGTGTGTACTTTATTCATAATCTTACTAAGGGATTACTGAGGGAGTATAATTTTCATCAATAATTAGGTTTGTGAATGTGTCAAATTTGAGGAAATAGCCATTGTGCAATAACGTTACGAACCGATAGATGTATCTGATCTTTTTTTTCAACCTATTGACATAATTAATTTGAAAAATGTTACATATAGGGTGTGTACAGAATAAACGAAACGTATATACCATTCAAGTAAGAAACAAGTTTGGATTATATGGTAGGGTTCAAAAATCACTAAAATTGCGAAAATTTGCATAAAAATCTGAAATGTGACTTGCACGAAAATGAATATTTCATTGTGGCATCATGCATGATTGGCTTTACTCATGAACACTTTTGGGATTTTATTGCTAGCATTTGTGCCAGTTGACAAAAAAATGATACATGCAAAAATGTAATAACTCATGCATTCCGTGTTTTTATGGTAGATGAGTAAGAAAGACGTTAGAGAAAAAATTCTTACAAGTGAGCTTGAAATTTCATTTGAAGTGCATTTTCCTCCTTTCCACTACCATAGGATAAGATCGCCATGCAAGAGAGAGAAATAATATTAGAATAATTACACCACACCAAAAATTCAGCAAATTTGAGTGATATTTCTGAATGTCTTTCTATCTATTTCAACAGTATACTAAGCAAGGAAAAGTAGAATCTGTTATGTTCAAAATATTGCTAATTTTCTCTTATGTACCCCATCATAATAATTATCATATCACTCTAATTTGCTTTGAAGTTATCATCATTTACCATACCACAATTTACTTATAACTACATCTACGAATGATTTGTAATCGTGCTTAGTGTGCAATGTTCATCGGCTGAAAATATAAGAATTATTTTTACCTCTGCAAAGCGGAATTTCGAATTGACTAACGAATCACTGTGTAAATATGGATTTCATGCTCGTTGAAATTAGGTTTGTCATTATAATCGAGCGTTGATGATCGTGCTTTAGAGTATAATTTATTATAAATTATATATTGCATTTCAATAACTAGCGAATACAGTCGATTCTACAGTAGTTTATTAACAACATAATTATCATCTCCTATAAAAAGTTACCATTGTAATTGCACTTTATTCAGTGCTTCAATAATAATGCTTGTTTTATTTGTTTTGTATGCACAATCGATAATTATACCCTTGGGCTCTGTAATTACCAACTCTTTCATTCCTCAAAGCCATCCGTGTTATAGAACAAATCCACCTTGACGCAATTAAAGTGAAAATCAATAGTTTTTCATCATGTTACGTGATGTATCAACATGCAGAACAAAACAAATTATTCGTGTACAATTATGCCTGCATTCCTGCACTTGATAAAGTATTGATCCAGCACTATATTCATTGAAATTCGGATGTTTCAAGACGTTGTACACATAATATTTTGTCTTGGCGTTTCAATCTTATCAAATATTACAAATATTCGAAAAACTCTACAAAACATCAGAATTTGAAAATACTCAGATACAATCAACAAATTCTAACAAATGACTGCCACCAAAAAATTCAACTTTCACCAGCTCAGTCATTGAAATACGAAAAATAACATATCACAGGTAATTTCAATGGAAAATAAAAAAACTCACTTAGAACTAGCAAGCCTGGAATGTTCCTTATTCTTCATTGAAACGGTGTTACTTGCATGTCTGCACATCATTACTATCGCCATTATCAAGAAGATAACGTTCAGCTGTGAAGAAAAGAATAAGTCAATATTTTTTTATTTAATGTAATGGATTCTACCCCCTAATACACCGCGGGCATGTGACGTCACAAGACAACTGTCAATCAGCCTGCTGGACAAACAAACCCTACTTCCATAAGCAACAATGGTAATTTAATGAGATTATTATCGTAATTATGAAGAAATTACAGGTTTACCCTAATTTTGAGTATACCCTTAGTGTACCTGACATATATAAATGTATAAATTTTGCAATCTATATTCATTATTCTTGCTGCTTGCAAGGAAATTGTATGTGAAATGGCTGATAAAAGTGATTATTTCAACACCTTGTCTATGGTTATCCAGAAGAGATATTTAGAAAAACTGAAGGAAAGTAAGGGATGTGATCCTTATTTATTGAAATTTGGGGATTGTATTAATGATGTGAAATACTTTCCTAAAGTGACATGTTGTACGACATTATAAACTATTTTGTATATGAGAGTGCATGCACAGAAGACTTCAAAACTATAAAAGTTTGGATTCATACAATATGTTTATATCTAAATGGATTAGAAGGATTGGAATGAAGCTTGTGAAAAAAATACTGAAAATGTACTTTAATAAATAATAATTTTGAAAGAACAGATTTAGGATATGTTATATAAGGCTCTAAAAAATTATAAACCACAACCATCCTTTCATATGGTAATCCTGTATAAAAAAGGCATTTAGATGAGTTATGCTTCAAACTTCCCAGTGGGAATGATTAAGTCTGCAAAGTTTCCCGGAGATGATGGATTTCACGATAACAATTCTGCAACTCGAAATCAATATCTGGACATAGGTGTTCACCAGAGTTTTGTGCATGTTCCACTTCTTCAACTGGTTAATTTATATCATTCAGAGTTTGATTTTGCTCATCAATAATAGGTATTCAAGTTTTGAACAGCTGGATCATTCACACAAAGAATCATCATCAATTTTATCCATATCAACTGGAATATTTGCGATGTCATTTTTATCACGCTGCTCCCTACGATACAATCTCTGAATGCTTTGAACTGCATTGATATTTGTTTTGTAGCCAGGTAATTTCGGTACCCAGTTCATATTGTCAACATCTTTGAGTGTACTAGCCTTGCCCGAAATGAAAAAAATAAATAAAATCATGTTGCCTATGTTTCCTAGAGATTCTTTGAAAATATCTCCTACAAAATGTTCTGAACACACCGTTGCCCATTTCAACTTATAAGAAGTTAAATCTGCTCTTCTAGTTGCCTGAATCCACAATTCACATCTCTTTTCCGCAAGAGGATTAATCTTTTTTTTTATTGTCGAAAATAGAAAGGAATCGATGGAATGAAACATTATGTCTGCCGCTATTACTTCCACATTTCACAATCGCACAAAATTGAGCGTTTATTGAGAAAAAAGATTTTAAAATATGACATAAACACACACTCAGCATAGGTAAATCAGATTTGTATGTCCAGCAGGCTGGATTGACAACTGTCATTTACTGTCGTCTGTCAGATATGCCCGCGGTGTATAGAAGGGTTTTATTCAAATGGCCCCCCATTTTTCATCCATGCATTTCAGATTTTTTTCACACGTGCCCTCATACAAATCACTCACCGATATTATTACAATCACAGGTCCAACAAAACTGTAGATGAAGTAGTTGTCTGTCTGAAGCCAACAGTGCCTCTGAGTACCATATCCTTGGGGATAAATGGTAGCCGAGATTAAAACTATGAGAAACGGAAGACCGTATGCAAAAAAGTAATACCATCGCACTCTCGATTTCTCTGCTTCGAAAACTTCAATCAGCATCACGTAAAGTTGGAAACCTGCAAGAGAAAATGATCGAATCGTTTACTCTTATTTGCTCTCTCAGTTTGTTTGTTGATGTTATTGAGGAATATTACATAAAACAGATTCGGCAAAGCATACTCAAAATTCTCTCAGTCAGCAGAAAGAACAACTAGAGTTCATGATGACTTTGTTGATCTTTACTGCTCAGTGGCCACGCTGTTAATGAAACAAATTGCTTGCACAGTTCATTTCACATGATGCAAACTAGCTATGGCACTATCGACAAAATGTTCAGCCCTTGATTTACATGAATTCCAGACGTCGACTGAACACTTAATTTAGTCTCGTCTGAAATGGTCTCTACTAGTAAAACCATAGTCGTATATATTATGTGAACGAATTAAATAGCTTTATAGCTTTTGATGTTATTGAAAATATTTTTTTGTGAAACTTACCTTCAAAAAACATCCAGATAAACGCACATAAAAAGAAATATTGTAAAAATCCAGCAATTACACCACACACAATTCTGTTATCAGTCTGGCCAATCCCAAGTAAGAATATCACTTCGGCTATCAAAAGGCATACGCACAAATTACAATGGATTGTCGTTCTATCACTCTGAAACAAATAATACAATCAACATCACCCTACAGTTCGATGGGTATAAAAAATATTTCGAATGAAAATATAAATTTGATATGACAATCGGCCTTACGGTAGATAATGAGTGTTTTGAAAGACTCAAGTATTTTTCATTTTCCACAGCGGAGTGGTGAGTTGTAGCCTATATTCGACCAATAGAGTAAGACTGTTTCAGATGGTAACATATAAAATTATTAATACTGCGTAAAATTGATTCAAATAGGCTGAAACCGCAAATGCATGATGATCTCTGATGCCTCAGAGCAGGCCCTTCCCAAAGATCTGTGACATCTCGAGTATGTCATGATAAGATCATTATGCGATATAGCTTTGTAATATCGCTATGATATCTGCTGGATGTCACTTTTGAGAATTTCAGTGAAAGTCCACTTATTGCATAAGATAAAGTCTAACAATGGGAAAAAAACAAGGATCAACTCAACCTTTCATAGAAGTTACATGTCCTCTGCAATTTAACAAATTTCTAGTCTCGTCTCTGAAAGCGAAACAAAGTTCATCAGATGCGTATTGTGATATAGCCAACCTTCTCAGGGTTGTAGACTATGCAGAAATAACCACTTTAGTACCATTACATGGCACACCCAGGAGTCTACGATATTCTAGTTTCTGTTATTGCTAGGGGAAGTGTAAGTGAAAATGGTCAGTTCAGAATCTTTGAAGTCGAAGACGCATTGCATGAGAATTGTTGTAGCAAGTTGTCAAATTTCATTCTGAATTCAACTCATTAATCCTGGGAGTATGAAAAAAACGGATAAAATCATGACTTGGAAGTGGACCATTGGGGATGCCAACTCTTGTAGAGGAACATCTGCAAAAGAGTGAAAAAGAACTGGCAAGTGTTATGGCTTCAGATATCATGTTCTTCCTCGACATTTCTTAATAGAATATTGTTATCGTTTTCTGGAGGAGGGGGTTCATTTTATCCCTAATATCTTTCAAGTATCAACACCCGTAGTGTTGTGTCAGATATTTTTAAATTGTTCACACGTTCCATTTGTTTTCTGGAGATAAAGAAGGTCTCGCTATCGTTTTTTTAGCAATTCTCTATGAGCTCAGAGATAAGGATAATCTTGAGGTATATCCGTTTGAGGATAATATATACTAGATGATTTTGTTCGAAGTTCAAACTGAAAAAGTTGATCTCACCTTGAGTCCACGAAACAGTTGAAATGTGATGATCGCCAGCACCAAACAAATGATAGATATGATGCACCCGACATAAGTTATGATTTGCAGAGCTATCTCGTGTGCTATCGGTAGATATATGGCGTGAACATCCATGAGTATGGCGAAGTTTGTCAAATGATCGCAGTAACAAACTGTATGGGTCAAGTTGGAGAGCGTCAGCTCGACGTAGCATCCTTCTTCTGACCAAGCGTTCGTTGTGTAATCCCAAAACACGCACGTCGGGTTGCTAACGTTTTCAGTCTTCAAGTGTTTCAGCGTTAGCTGAACTGGTTCCTTCAGTTGGATATGTCTTCCCTTGCCCAGGCTGGCAGATATGACTTTGCTGTTGAGAAGTTTCGTGATGTTTTTCGGATTGTTTGTTTCCGCTGAGTCCGGCTGCCATTTGAGGATCTCTTCCAGGCGATTGAAAGCAACGAACACTAATCTCACGAAAGATCCGTCGTTGTTCTCCATAAGAGCTCCTTGGGGTAGTTCTATGGTGTCGTTGCTCACTGGCCAGTCTTTGCCGTGGTGCTTCGATGGAAACTTTTCCGACACAACGGACTTTATGTCCACAACTCTCACTGAAAGCACTGAAACAAAATAATACAAAAGCGTCAGGTCAGTTCATTCAATGATAAATGGGTAACTTTCGAGGGAAGAAATCAAAATTTTCGCAATCGCAAAGTGCTATGATATAATTTTATTTCAGTTATCCAAAATTTTCAATATCACCCCTACATGTATTCACATGATGATAAGATTGATTGGTGGTGAAAATGGGACTATGACTGATCAATGTGATTTTTCACTTGTCGAGCCTCAACTGAAAGTTAAGATCAGAGCAGAGTATTTTCAAGGGACGCGCTCGGGTTATAACCAAGTTTCTCGAAAATATATGCAGTAGGTACCTGTCATATATCACTAGCTAAGCCGTAGCTAGAGGATGAATTTGCAGTTAGGCATTCGATTGGCTCTTATACACGAAGTTAGCGAGTTAGTCAACACAAAACGGGTTCAGCTCCCCATTAGGTCAAACATTTTTTCACGAGAGTTATTCTGGCAAATTTGAAAAACGATTTCATCGACTTTCATGGTTAGGGGGACCGCGACACTCCATGCCCACAAGTCCCACGAAGACTTATCTTAAATTGCTCCTCCAAATATCTCTGTCACTTCAGACTTCAGCTAATGCTCAGCTATTGATTAGAAAACGCCCCTAAGGACTATAAGCGATAGCTGTGAATTTCCCAATAGTTTACTGGAAAATTGAGCTCCTGTGTTACATCGATGTAACGGTCATAGATTTCTGCGAATATCGGTTCTGCATTTTTACTTTTTGCACTGTAATCTATGTGGCGCTAGTGGTATACTGTCAGATGTTGTACCTAGCTGGCCATTTATATTCATAAAAGCAAAATCGCAGGAGTGGGATTATGTGTGATTTTGTGTTCGGAAATGGAAAATACTGATGACGGTTGAGTAATTCCTGAAAATAGTTGATATTTTAAGAATAATCCGATAATTTGGACTTCTAGGAAAAGGCGTATGTGATTATTGGGTTGTAATTATTCAGATATAACACTGAAATAACCAAACCGAAATATCAGAAATCAATCATCGTATGCTCGTGTGTAGTAATTGACCAAGAAAACGCTAATATAAAGTAATTAACGTAATATAGTGGGATGAATACTCACATATATTCTTGAATAATTTATCAACAGTCTTTTCACTATTCACAGTGTCGGCCAAAAGGAAAGCGTTCTCTTCTAGCCCGATAAGTAACGAAGTCGCGACGCTCATTTGTTCTTTGTAGCTCAGGTCCATCCACGAGGGATGTTGGAAAGAGTCCAACAAGTTGCTGCCTGTCTTTGCCACATTAGTGAGCATTTCCATGACGAACTGTTCGCGTTGTACAGTATCAGCGAACGTCTGTACTAGCTTGTTCATTTTCTCGTTGATCTTCTGGATGATCTTAGTTGTGAGCATCATATCACCCCCATATAGTGTCTTGCTGCTGGTCACTGAAGACAGTTCGTTAGTGAGAGAGACCAACGGGTCACGGCCTGCTATTATCCTCTGCTCTAGGCTCGTGAGCCACACCGAACGGCATTCGCTCAAGTCGGGGTTCTGTGGGAACCACACAGGGTTTCGGATGTCGAAGAATGCTTGGCAATGCCACTTGGCAAATCCCGTTGTGCCACCCGGACAGGGTTGGATTGAGGTGGCGTTCACTTTTGTCCAGTTCCAGTAGAGGCCTCTGACAGTCGTTGGGCTGCAGTAGTAGGGGATGTTTCTCAGGTTCTGGGAACCGTTGCTCCAGGGTGGTAGCATACTTGGTACTGATGTATATGATAGGACGCCATCGGCTGAAACAAAAAAAAGGACGTTGGTAATAGGTGAATGCTATTGGAATAAGTAATAGTTCGCATGAGTTTCGATTTCTGAGGGTTGATGTTCGTAGTGATATGCCATCTGGTTAACGGAAAAATCCATTCCTAATTGAAGTACATTTTTATCCGTATGTGGTATATTTTTGGTGGTTATTGAAATTATGGATGAGCTTGGTTTGATTTCAGATGTAAGGTGCTTCCAACTGTCAGATGACGCTGTATGCTGTTTGGGATGAAATATGTTAATTCATTGGCTAGTAGGAATGGACAACAGGTATTCGCATACTAACTAATAAATGACATTCACAAGAAATCGATTTTAGGGAGAACGCGATCAAGACTCCTTACAAAGGAATTGTGAGCTTTCCTTGTCGATTGTTCTTCATCTAATTTTTCTGAAAAAAATACGAATCGGTGAATACTCCGGATTTGAGGAATTATTAATTTTTGGCTTTCTTCAAAAATAATTCTTCAAATTTCATCCTCTCCACAAAAATATCCATGTTCCTTGATACTCCAGGGTTGATAAACATCTAAGTTGAACCCATCGAATACATCTTTTTTAATTACTCATCTTCTGTCACCTAGTCGTTTCTTGTTTCTTTACTTGCATTCCATTACTGCCTCAGGCCTTAATCAGACATCGACGCGATATTGTTTACCGAACACTTCAGATGCTGTAATTACGTTGGGTTCATAGCATCGTTCGGCATTGGAAATCGAAATGAAATTTATTTCTCAAGTTGAGAAAATAGGATAAGGTCAGAAGTCTCTAATTTTCATTTGGCTATTAACATGACTTTGGTCAACATCACAGATATAATGAAAGGAAGGTTCTTCAATCCTTTACTTTCCCTTGGTGCCGTTTATATGGGAGAAACCAGAAAATACTAGCTACCTATATAGGTATGAGGTTCAAGTGTTCTCGAAAGTGGGGTAATGTGCACATATTGGTTCAAGAAGGTTTCTCACCATTCACTGGCTCATTGGTCGCAAAGTAAGGCTGGAACCAGAATGATTGGAACTTGTGTTTGATCTCCATAGAGCAATTTTCTTTGTTTTTCGGATAAGTATGAAATTATTCAAATTTAAAATGCTGGATCACTAGATAATAAATACTATTTATATATACTATTTATATTACTTTTTCTGATCAGGCAGTCATGGACCGAAACATGCAGAATTTTCAGCCAATTCAATTGTGTGCGTTGCATGCAGTGTTACCTGAAAAGTTTCGCCACCAAATTCCCTAGTGACTCCTGAGTTCTTTCTACGAATCTTTTTAATGGCCAATAAATAAACAACGATTATATTTCAGTGTTTTCTTGATGTGCATTCTACCACATTGCTTTATTGAAAAGCAACAAACGATTATTCATCCTCGGCTGCATTTGTTTTACCATCTATAATTACAGAAGTGTAAGATCGAATCTCACGCAAATTATACTGACATGGTTTAACACGTTTAAATTATGTTATGACTGTAACGGCCATTTGCATATTGTGCTGAATTTCTTTTGAAATGTACAGTCTGCTACTGTACATATATGGCCAATATTCAGGTCCGGAGCTACCATTGTACGGTGCTTCACAACATATTATTTATTCACGACATTGTCAATTTAACAAAATATTATAATTACAGCCACAGTACAAATCTTCCTACTTAATTGCACACCACAAATATATAAATATTATAGAAAGAAAAAGTTAAAAATGTATTATAATGTAGGTGGTTATTGAAATACGAAGAAATCTATTTTGGAACTGTTTTCATTGGCTGGGTTCAGAATTTTAACAATCGACTCATATTTTTCATTATTAGTGTGATGAAAGGGAATATTAAATATTTCCGAATTTTGTGTCCTTCTCGCATTTACATTAAATGTTACAAGCAAAAATTAACTCCACGTGGCTTAATATTTCTGACAATTTGCAGTTTTTCCGTTGAGTGGAGGCAGCATCAGAAATTCTCTGTAGATTCCGAAACAATCAATGAGATAACAGCCACATACGAATCGTCCTCCTGTATCTAGAACACTTTCAGTTTCAGCATATTCACTGACAACGAAATGTCTAAATGATTTTTTGCAGAAAAAGTAGTAAATAAAGCCATCGAATGATATAATCACGAAGGAAAAAAGATATATCAAGGGTGAGTTGGGTCTATTTCTTGAAGGGGCAGTTATCAAGTAGCCGATGAGAAGAGGTTAAACAAGGTGATATCCGATAAAGTTTCGTTGATGGAACTATAGTCTCGAGTAAATGATATTGACCCTTCTTCATTTAGGGTGCCCTGGTGAGTGGATCCAGCCCTGCTGGATGAAATTTCTTCCAGTTTTCGAAACAATAGTTTAGTACCTATTGAATACGAGGACTTCTAGTTTTTTTGTCGTGGTTTCACAGACTGAAATAGTACGTTAATTATATTTCAGCATGTCCAGCAAAATATTATGGAAATTATTTCTCAAAAGTTTATTGACCAAGCACCCATTCATACCAGGTTCTGAAGCTCGAAACGATTGCATGTGTGTTTAACATGTTCAGCAGAAGTATAAATTCGGATCTCACGCAAATTAAACGGACACGGGTTACTATGTTTAGATTATGTTATGACTGGAAACGGCGTATTTACATATTACCGCTGAATTTCTTTGAATTTGTGAAGTACGGGTACGACACAAATTAACTAACTCCCTGTGGCTTGATATTTCTGCCTATTTGCACAGGTTCCCTGTTGGGAAGTAGTAGTAGCCATATACCCTTTTCATTATTTTATAATCAGGTAAGCATTCCTATATGGAATACGAGGAGTCACTGAAAAGTTGTAGTTCATACATACGACGGAACACTGGAAACTTCTCCGTAGATTCCAATGAGAACCAACTCAAATGAATCAAGAACTGTGATATCATGGCAAGACCTTTCTTCGCAGTGAAAATTCACTTTTCCAGCATAATATCGAAGTTGAAACAGCTTATACGGCTCGTGTATCGAGAACACAAGGAGTTTGTTTGCCGTGGTCCACAGGTTTACATTCCTGACGTTTCGCCTACAGCTGTGGTAGGCATTATCAAAGTCTATGAGGTAACGGAAGCAATGTTTTCTTTCTGACAGTACATGTACTGTGAATCAGTAACGTCCGGCCGTGAAAGGTTGCGTTCTTTGAACAAGAATTGAGTGTTTGAAGAGGATTAGACTGGCTAATAAGGACTCAGTTGACAGTTGAATTTCTTAAAACTTGTAAAGGTTCAGTCTCAGTTTCCAATTCGGGGGAAAAAGAAGATCTCGATTTCTCATATTGATTCTAAAATAATTACACAGGTTTTCAATAGAATAAAAGTAGTTAATGAAAACTTCACCTACGTGTTTCTTCATTTAGTAGTAAAAAACCATTACCAACCTAAAATAATTACAGGCACGAGACTCGACGATGAATCTTGTCCTTGAGGACCACAGTAAGGTTATTTAGAACCGAATTGAATTTACAAGCAAGCGAGAAAAGGTTGGAAATATCCAACAAATATGGCGCATTAAAAATCACTAACGTCTCTAGAGACGAAAAAGAATCTCGACAGCAGTTCATAAAAAACCTGGCCCTGAAAATACTTCTTAAATGCAAAAAACCCGACGATATGATATCTCATATCCGGAGGATGTAAGGCTACTTGCACACACACCGATCTTGGACGGCCGATTTTATACCGGTCGTCCAAATTCCAATAGTGAACCACATGTGGGAACGGGACCTGGCACACACGCCGACCGCTGATCGGTTAGCAGCCGTCCACTGCCACTGCATGGCCGGTATTACCAGGAAGTAGTGGCGTACGTAACTAAATACACGCTTGCACACCCACCGATTGTTTACCGACCATTATACATTATTTTTCAATAACCTCGTGTCACGACAAAAAAGCAACTGATTGTTTGACCGGTAAAAATCCGGTGAGTCTGCAAGCACCTGCTACCAATAAAATATCGGCCGATTTTATACTGGCCGTCCAAAATCGGTGTGTGTGCAAGTAGCCTAAGAGCCGTGGATACGAAGTATCAAGGGCGGCAGAAAACTAAAAAACAGGAATCGGCCGTCACTGCGGTGGGTAAGTTACAGAGAAAATTCACCAGATGGCGACACGGTAAAAGCTAAAATAAAACGTATGTGTTTTGTCACAAACTTGATTGAAAAACCGGCGTTCAAGTGCAGCATACATACGAATAACATTCATACAGGAAGAGTCCTGTAAAAATTTCTGACATAAGAGACGAGTCACTGAAATATTGTAATTTATACGACTGAAAATTTTCTCGTATAAAATCAAATAACACGTCAAAAGATCAAGAATCTCTCTGAACACGTAACAGTTGCTTTCTCAAGTCAATCTGAGACGAACAATATTTTTTCAATATTACAAAGTCGAATATTTTGGAGTGATACTACAAAAGATTCACGGAGTATTACAAATATACCTGATAATATTTCGGATGTTTTAGAAGTCAGAACATTAAATTCGTATGATTTTTGTGGACGAAGTTCTTTCTGGCACTTGATGGAAGGTCAATGGGAAACGACAAAGCCCCTATTCCTTCCCCTCTAAGTAATTGAGAAAATACGATTAGAAAATAAGAAATCATTTTGAAAATTCCGAACATGGTTTCCTGTTACATCTGATTGTAAAATAATTGACTTGACATAACTGGGGACTGGGACCAATGCCATGGTATCTTCTGAGACCATTATTCAAAAATGAAACCAACCTTAGGCGTCTCAAAGATACATGAAATATTATATTGAAAAAAATTATATGCAACGAATCTATCGAGTTGTTACTTTACCACAACAAGAAAAATGAAGAATCAATATTGGATAATGCTGCGTTAATTAGATTTTTTTTTAATCAACTACGTCCTATTGATCAGCAACTTCTCGTATAACTCAAAGTTGTCTATCAAAAAAATACAAAAGCTAATATTGAGATAAACCTCTCTTGATATACAAAAAGTTGTGTCAAATCTCGGATCTTTGACAGATTTTCAAGAAGCATCGAAGAAACATATTTGTGAATAACTTTCGAGAGCGGCAGTGGATTTGGTTTCCTTAAAAACGATAAGCATTTTTATATTGGTTTTTGTAATTTTTTTTATAGGGCAAATCTGAGTTATACTAGAAGTTGCTGACTAGTTCTTTCAGAAGAAACTGTTTTTCAACTAACGCAGCCAATTTTTGGGGTAGATTGAAAGTTCGCCCTTCTACACTTGTATAAATTCCAATATCAATTCTTCATTTTTTCAGATTCTTGTTGGTTAACTACTCGAAGAATACGAAGAAAAAATTCATCCTCCAGAAAATAATGATATTTAAACAGTAATCATGAATATATTTTGAATTACGCCAGAAATTTTAACCAGACCCATCCAAATCAAAATATTTGCGATGTACCGCAACAAGGTAAACAAATAAGCATAACTTGTTGTGTGAGTTCACACATCAGCGATTAAATTGATTTACAGTAACATTTAGTATGTTTCGAATGGCAGCGTTTATGATATATGCATTCGAAATAGTACCAGTGGAAGAAGCAATAAAATACCGAATTCGTTTACTAATAATAAACAGCTTCAGCTATAGAAGTGAAAATATCACGCGTCTTATTTTAACATTGTGAGTTTTTCCCAGTTATTGTGCATTGGCAACTGCTTTTGATTCTGCATTGTACTTTTTAACTGGTGGAATGAATATTATAATTATAACAATGCCCACTTGGCACAGGCACATGCATGGTGGGTCATAACATGGTAATGACTTCCTTAGAAGCCTGTGTGCGAAACAATTTTGGCATATGCAAATGGTTCGCATACGATATTGTAGACACCTTTCCGAAGAGTCCTTCTTTATCACATTGATGTTTTCAACAATACAAAAAGACAGCATTGGGATCACCGTAAGTGGTATTGATCACCCAAATTTCCATGGTTTGAGAGCTATTCTTTGTGGTGGATGTATAGTGTTTTTTTTGAGTTTTTAACTTACTGCGAATGTTGAAATACACCACAACATGGAGACGATCTACACGAACCACACTAAAATTTATTCATGATATCAAAGATATATTGGTGAAACATCAAGTCCTCTGAAAATACGAATAAGTGAACACAGATTGTACATCAGGAGCAGATTTTTTTTGTTCGTTCTAAAATTGTTCGTTTCCTTTAACCAGCTGACGAACGTCAATCCTCAGAAGAACGCAACTGAAGGATATTCAGCTTCATACGCGAGCATAAAAAATTCGTGGAATAAGGATATTTCGAAAAATGTTTTTTTTTTTGCTTCTGTGCTATGATAAGAATGAAATTATTGCATATGTTATTCGGAAATCAGATTATTTGAATGAATGGGTTTCCTATGAGCTAGTATTGGCATATATTTTTTACTATATTTCTTATAATGAGTTTTGAATTTATTCTGTTCTCAAGTCCCATGTTTGTATTTTTCTTGTTCAAAAATTACGAGCAGGTGGACTAGTTAAATGCATTATCCAATAATTTACAGTTTTACTGCCTACGTTTTGGCGAAATTTTCGCCTTCTACAGGACCCAAATCTAATTTGCGTTCAACTAGTCCACTTGCTCGCTACCTTTGCATAAGAAAAATGTTTTTATAATTTTATTCGATTTTATAAGGAGTCTATGAGATTTCTTATAAAAAAGAAATATAATCGTATATTGAAGTAAACACCAACAATGATTAGTTGAAACAACAAATACATAACTGTTGAATTTTTCAGGGCTTCTGAGCAGTGATCTCTGCCCAGAGTCTGTTTCAGACACTGAAAACCTATGTGAAATATGTGAAAAAATAATAATGAATATTGAAAACAGTAGAAACAGTTGAAATGCGATAGTGAATAATGAGAGACATGAATCTACAAATCCGTAAAAGGGCCGAGTTCAATTCTATTGAAATTCTCTCCAACAAATGACTCGATCTTCTCAAGAAAAAAGGCGAGATTTCCAATGAAATTGAACGTGGTCCTCGTACGCTATCGTAGAAATCAATAACAAAACCAAAAAATTCGATAAACCCCAAAAAATTGACGATCCCCGAAAAAGTAATAAAATAACCTGTAACAAAAGATCAGAATAAAACCGAATTTGAAACAGAATTTGATATGAAGAAATGAAATAGAAGAAAAAAAAAAGGAATTGGTTTTCGAAACTCAGACGAGTTCCATCACTACGTTTCGATCGCAAGCGAAATACGCCGTTCTCATTTATTTTCTAACTATTCTGTTCATTTAATCAGGAAGCTGAATAGTTTAGACCACCTTCACTCATAAATAACATTGTGAGCCAGATTAAAAAAATTGATCTCCTGTTGAATGCTTCTACCTTTCACACCAATGGTTCCATTCTTTCCGATTATTTTTTCCGGGAAGAACGTCAAAAAGTGGTTTTTAACTTTCAACCCACTTGCCCACTTCATTGAGAACATCTTTGGACAATTTGCATAATTTAATCTTCAAAAATATGTATTTATCCACTATTATCAGTTTCGTCGACAGTGACCCGACGAGTACAAACCTCCCGCCCCTTTTTGTCATTCCACGAACCTGCCGAACCCACTGTTCTAGGCGACCCGGCAAGTGAAAGATCACACTTACGTGTTATTTTGACGCCTTCCGGCTCTTTCGGCTTCAGCGTGGTGTAGGGTAGCGTCGTTATTTCTTCCGGAATGTCGTCGTAGTTCCGCTCCTGCTCTTCGGAAACGCGCTCCTCGTGCGTCTGGACCGGCGGCTGGGGAGGGGGCGTTACAGAAAAGTGATGCGTGCTGGAGGATATCCTAGCCGTCGACGAAGTTGGACCTGCACGGAGGAAATTACGCAATTAGACGGGGTCGGATATTTCGAGGTCGTTTGCCGAAATCGGGAACATCTCATTAGAAAAAAAGGCGAAAGCAGACAGACAATTGAAAGAATCAAGGAGACCGTTTTAATCCGTTTAGTTTCATCCGAATTGTTCGACTTCCATTTCTAAGTCATTTTCAAGAACTGTTAGACGAATACCGTCCTAAAGACTGTCACAGTCTTCTTGTCAAGATGGGAGTTGTGGGTTAGGGAGACTTAGACCTCGGCACCAAGTCGCAAAGAAGTCTTGATAATGGCTCCAAAGTGGGAGTATATATATATATATATATATATATATATATATATATATATATATATATATATATATATATATATATATATATATATATATATACATAATAAAATACGGATAGTCGTTGCTGACTAGTTAGGATAAAACCAGTTAATATTGGGGATAGCAGCAAGTCAAAACGGTACTCTTTTATAGAGGTTATTCCAAGCTTTCGTAAATTTTATTTACATCTTCAGGGAACTACAAAGAATTATATATGTTGATTTTACATTTTTTATGTTCGTGAATTCAATTCTATCTATAGGTTCGTTGACATGTTTTTTAATTCATCAAATAGTGACATTACAGTAAGAAATTGTTATCAAAATTTCAGTCGAGAACAAAGGACTTGTTGATTCATATCTAAGAGATATACATCAGACATCAATAGAAAGGAATCTATAAAATTCAAGTCAATGTCACCAACTGGAATCATGTACAAAGTGTTGAAAATTGGTGTATACGAATGTTGTTTTGTTAAATGGGAAAAGTTACATTTCTAATCGAGAAGTTATTGATATATTATTGTTTATTGGAAGAGTGTGGTATATAGGCCATTTCCAAAAGTGTCTCTTTAGCTAATATTTTTGTTAGATTATAATTCATTCGATGATCGAACTTATTTACTCATTTACATAAAGAGCACATCTTTCAAGAAGTCTACAATCACTTTTATTTGAGGAAATTCTACTTTTAAGGCATCTAGAAGTCTGGCCTATCCAAACACACACACACACACACACACACACACACATATATATATATATATATATATATATATATATATATATATATATATATATCTGCATTCTTCATGTAGGACTGAGATGATTGAATTCAAATCATGTTCCGTTCGAAATTGATTTTAATGTAGAAAACTCACAACTGAGATTTGAAATATACAAAAATCAAGACGTAGAAAAAGATAATAGTAAAATTGTTTTTTCAACAGTGGCCATATTTGAGAAACCTAAGGTATTACCCAGTCTATGGAATCAGATGGGCTCACTGTATTTGTAGGATTCATATCTAAGACTGCTTATTTTCATCTAACCAGAAAATTCTCATGATATTCGTATTTTAACTGGCATAACATAAAATAGTGATGGAAATATCACCAACAATTCAACAACCATCAGATTTCAGAGGAATGAAAGTTTCAATAAAAAGAAAAGGTCAATGATCCGATACCCGTGAGCGTCAACTTCGAAAACAAATCAACATAATATATCAAATTCATTGTCAACGATGGAGAAAACTAGATGACATTTTGGTAACATCAAATATCAATAAACAGTGATGATATCATGTGTTGCAGCCTACTTGACTCTTCGGGTATACCAGATAAAATGTTTCTCGTGTTCTATTAATCACAATGACACTCGTCACAAAATGAAAGATAACAAAATGTTGTTCGTTAATGCTTTCCAAACTCGAGATTCCTGCTACTTGATGCTGTATGCTTTTGAAATGGTAAGTTGATTCAATATCAGCTGTGGAATGTGGAAAAATGAAGCGGTTTTATCAAAATTCCTAAACTAATAACAGGAGAGACACTGGCATTCCTTTCCAACAGTGGAATATTTTTCTCAGTAGGTGGTGTGGAGAAAATCAATGTTTGTGCTTCATACAGTTGTGGTTGGTAGTATTATTGCCATTGCCAAACGAATCTTTCTGTTTTGACAAAATGCTTTTGTATAAATATTTCGTTGAATGATAAATCTGACCATATTTCATGGGAATATTATGGAAGGATCAACAGCTTTTTGAATGTATGAAATGATGATGTATGTCCTAAAAGTCATCAATATGATTGGAGTTGTTGACAGGAATACAATAATGGAACTGTTCTCGTTTATGGGGAAACAATATACAGTATCATTCAAACCCGTTGGACTCGGACATATAAATGGAGCAATTTGTTGATTTACTCAATATCACAGTATCAATTAATATCATTCTTTCCTGACAAGTCCTGGTCACAACTTTTGGCTGATTTACTTCAGATGGGTGAATAAATGGATGAGTATTTCATTATGCTTTGGAAGCATGAATTGAATATGATACTCTTTTTCTACTACAACTACTACAATATCAATTTCGAATGAGTGTGATGTGAAGGATCTCCCCCCTCAATAGTACCGAGTGAAGTAGTGCTACTCATACTTACATCTTATGTTGGAGTAGAGCTATGACAGGATAAGGTTATGTTGAAAAATATTATAGGGGTTACATACTCTCAGTTACTTTCAATAACCTATATGATGTTATTGACTTATTTCATGTTGAAATTCTCTATGATAGCCTGTGTCAATTTCATAAGTTTTTTTGCCAACCTTTTGATCAATGACGATCTTGAAATGTTTCCACTCTCGAAATGAAAATCCTACAACCTCTTTAAAAACTTATGTCTTCGAAAAGTTGCAATTTTAGGTGTTATAACTTCAGGTTAATTGACCACAAATTGTTGATGATGCATCGATAAAAAAACCATTGGATTAACTTTGCTGGATTGTACTTACTTTGTGCAGGAGCAGATGCAGAAGTTGCCGAAGGTTTTGGGGGTGGCACCAGATGGGGTGGTCTAGCCGAGGGCGGTTTTATTGTGCTCCACATTGGTGGTTGAGATGTTATCAACCATGGTGGACTCGGTCTACTTGTTGTTGTCGTGGTCGTTGCTGTAAAAAAACAACATTTCAATAACAAGAATGGACTATTTGAAGGAATGAAAGCATATATTGTGTTCATTCGATGCCTTTGTGGAAATGGTAGCAATATTGTAGACCTCAATGAATCACAGCCTGCAATAAGTAGTGGTATCTTCATTTGTATGAGCGCACTCAACAATTTAGTCATGGGGGGCTGGGAGTTCGATTTTCGACTTCAGTAGTGGGTTATTAGGGGAACATATCAATTGAGATTTTTCTCGATTTGTGGGGCAACATTACCTATTCATTATCAATAAAGAGAACTTTTTCAAAACAAAAAATTACTCTTCAAACAAAATGAGTTGTTACTGCTGACTATTCTAATTGATTTCTCGATAATAATAGTGCAGCCACTACCTACAAATTTATTTGGTCTGATATGTTCTGCGTCTGCTAATACTGATTATTCTGATGAATTTTCCAACAATAGATTGAAAAACGGGCTGAAAGGAAAAGGTCCCTTGTCACCATTCATGCTGTTTCTACATTTTGCTATTTCTAGACTCTCACATGCATCGAGTAGCCTTGTGTCATGCATATGCTTAATCATTTTCAAAATGCTTTCACCAATTTTGTGGTCATTGTCTAAAGCGTGTTGGGCGACAATGGATTTTTCTATCCTTCTGTATTTCATGTGTGCATTGGTAGTCCAAAAGATAAATTAGAAAACACAGAAAATTCGGGAATTTTCGAAATCAGTTGTCATGATTACAACAACAAATACATCGGACAGAGCTTTTGAAACCCGTTTCAAGGTGAATTTTGCACACATGAAATATGGAAGGGTAGAAAACCCCTTTGTGGCCCAACACGCTCTTGACAATGACCAGAATGCATGTGAGACTGGTGCAGATGGTGTAAACCTCCAAGGAGCAACGCCATCTGCTGGGTGACGACCAAAGTCGCAAACTCCTACTGCAATAAGCAGAGGAGACCTCTTACAGAGAGAGTCTAGAAATAGCAAAATGTAAAAACAGCATAAATGGTGACATGGGACCTATCTATTGATCTCAGCGCGCTCATCTATCAATTAGAAATTAATCAGAATGATCAGTAGTAACAGACGAAGTTCATGTCGGACCAAAAAACTTTGTGGATAGTGGTTGCACTAGTTTATTATCGAGAAATTATAAGAATAATAAGCAGTACAAAAAAATTCCATATCGGAAAAAAACTTTAGGTATAAAAACAGATAACCCTAGTCCTAAGATTTAGTATCAATTTTCTTCTCCTGGAGATGCCAACCTTGTTAGCGAAACGCGCGTCGAGTGCAAAAATATCAGTTTGGTGTTAGGGTAATTGATCTCTAGAAAATGTTTCAACTTGAAGAGTTTTCTTCCTGGTAACTAATAATTGTGATTTCAACACCAATATTTGAAAAGATCTGCCTTTTTCGCTTGTAAGAAAACCTCGTGAAATTAGAAAGAGCTTTCTTCAAATAATGCAAATTCGTGAATACAAATTCAATCACCTTAATAGTTTGAGAGGAATACATACTTTTTGACCACCACTTTTTTCCAGTTCGACTGGCAAAATATGAACTACCCATATAATTTTGTCAAAATTCATTGTTGATATTGATAAAATCTCCACTTGTCGATTGTAACAAATCATTGTATTCCGCTGATTTCCTTCAACACTGAAGTTGACAGTTTCTAACAAGGAAAGAAGAAGTTGAATGTGAAATTGACTACACTTTCTTACAGTGTATGGTGATTCGTGCTTGATTCCACAAGTCACTTAGGCCCGGATTCACCGAACACAAATACTGAGTTTGAACTTCATGTACAAGAATCTGATAGAAAATACATTCAAATTTTATCAAACGCGGCCACTTAAGTTTCGAAATGAGTTTTCGTTTTGGATGAATCATTAAAATAGTTTCAAATAGTCCAATATTTGTGGATGGAGTTTGAATCATTGAAATAAATCATCTCAGCAAGTATCAAGTAAAAAAATTAATTTTGCTGAGGGATATTGCAAAACAAAGCACCGTTGTAATCGAAATATCTTGATGCAGATAATGTTTATATCGAATAATATTGAAAATAACAACTTTGAATAAAACTTTTTTACATTTGATCGATAACTTCTGAGTCACAACTGGGAAAGTCTTCAGTTTCAGCTTTTTCGCTTTCCATTCCTGATCTACATATCTGATGTTTGAAAAGCAGCACTGAAATTTTACGTATAGTTTCTGGAGCATTCTTCCTATTGAAAACATTTTTCCTAACTAAAAGCTGTCTTTCATCAAAAAAGACCACTTTTTGGCTCGCTTCACACAAAAATTACTCTATTCCACTCTATCGTCTTATCCATATCAGACAGAGCGGATTTCCTTTTCATTAAAATCTAGTAGAGGTCAAACAAAAAAGTCACATTTCTTCTGAAGTTTCCGTCAAAAAGAGTACTTGTCTATCATAACTCAAATCATTCAGCATACGTTCGCAGATGATTGAGATAAGTGATATGGGATGAAAATCATTGCTTGATGATGCCAACTCTGTTGGTGGAACATACAGTAAGAAAACATCTACAGTTTCGACTTTGGGAACTTGGAAGGTCATCAGAATATTTCCGAAAGATAGCCTTCATTCGGCATTTCTATCCCAAATATACCACTGTTTTTTTTTGTAATTTCCAGACGTACGCATGGAAAGTGTTTTTCAGTGAGCCTTACCCAATGAAACAAACGACCGTATCATGATAACCAACAACAATTTTTTTGATGTTTTCAGAAACCTTATACTTTTTTAATTTAATACTCGTCCCTATCTCCATTAAGACCAACCGTAAACAAGCTTTCAGCTCTTATATCAAAAGTTTCAATACATCAGCAGCCTTTCGTAAGTATCTTGCTTTTAATAATACATTTCGTTTTTTTATCCAATTAGTCCCGGCTTTCTGATATTATTATTTTTGCTCGCCGAAAAAAAATTCGTGATTATTACGACAATGCCGAATTATACGGAGTGTTTGAAGACTCTTTACTTATACTTTGTTTCAATAATACTCCAAAGAATTTAGTATGAATTATGAAATATAAAATGCATTTTCTTTGATGGGCATCACCGCTGATATTGAAATAGAAACCTGAGCAATGCTTCGTGATCGATTCATTTGCATGTCAGTCACCAATTTGTTTCAATTCACGACAACTATTAATATCTCCACAACACAATCACCTTAAATAATTCCACAAGGCCCGGTGTACAGAATCGATTAAAATGAGAAAGCACTGAACGAATGGTTTCATTCTTCCCATATGTCAATGTGATATTGAAAGAATGAAGAAAAATAATTCATTCCATTTATAAAAGCTATTACAACAAATGGACACAAAAGAATATTAATAAACCCAAGAGGATTTACATTCGATTCCATTCAGGTTTTTATCTATGATGGATTTTTTGAATTCGTTATGTATATTTGTCAGTTGATCATTTCTTTTTATGTTGAGTAATTGCGTAAGATACCTGACAATGCTCATTCGTATTTCTAACAATATCTTATTTCATTGTGTCTTTTGCAGAAACCTTCATAAACCGCATTCATATTTATCGCTGGTTTTGATCTTTTTAGTTCCCAATCTTTGGAACTGGTAGAAGAATATATTTAATATCAGAATGAGAAAAATCAGACACCAAAACATTTAAAATGTACAATTTCAAAATGAAGAATACAAAATTAAACATCTATGATGAATGTTTTGAACTCCTTAGTTATATTCGTCACTTGA
Organism: Zygogramma bicolorata; assembly: GCA_032362365.1. Classification (NCBI taxonomy): domain Eukaryota; kingdom Metazoa; phylum Arthropoda; class Insecta; order Coleoptera; family Chrysomelidae; genus Zygogramma; species Zygogramma bicolorata. Next base: position 99,818 of record JAVJAQ010000003.1, on the reverse strand, counting down.
TCAGTTCTTTTTATGTTGAGTAATTGCGTAAGATACCTGACAATGCTCATTCGTATTTCTAACAATATCTAATTTCATTGTGTCTTTTGCAGAAACATTCATAAACCCCATTCATATTTATCGCTGGTTTTGATCTTTTCTGTTCCCATTCTTTGGAACTGGTAGAAGAATATATTCAATATCAGAATGAAAAAATCAGACACGAAAACATTAAAAATGTACAATTTTATAATGAAGAATACAAAATTAAACATCTATGATGAATGTTTTGAACTCCTTCGGTATATTTGTCACTTGATCAGTTCTTTTTATGTTGAGTAATTGCGTAAGATACCTGACAATGCTCATTCGTATTTCTAACAATAACTAATTTCATTGTGTCTTTTGCAGAAACCTTCATAAACCCCATTCATATTTATCGCTGGTTTTGATCTTTTCAGTTCCCATTCTTTGGAACTGGTAGAAGAATATTTTCAATGTCAGAATGAGAAAAATCAGACACGAAAACATTATAAATGTACAATTTTATAATGAAGAATACAAAATTAAACATCTATTAGACCAAGAGCCCGTGTTACTATTTTTGGTAGTGATAAGTTTACGCCCATCGACCACTGAAACTTGTATTATCGATGTCGACGATGCTACAGAGATTCTCGCCATACATGATTTCCGGGGCGAAGTTAGGTTAGAGGGCTGACCGATCTGTATGAAAAAAGTGAGCAAAATTAGTCGTAAGTTTACGACTGAGAACATTGGGAAAGCAAAGATTTCAGGAAAATAATCCGACGCTCGCTTTTTGTCAGTCGCCTACATCGTGGCGTTCACCCGCTACAACCCTCGAAATATGTATAAAAAAGACAACAACAAAAAAAAACAGTTCACAACTGACAATGGGGCAGATCTTACCATTAGCATTTTAATGACACAAATTTCGCAGGCCAGCCTTATTCAATGGGGCGGAAGGGCGCTGGGCCCACCTGTTTCGGAAGAATTTTTAAGTTATTTTTTATGATAAGCTCACGACTGATTCCTTCACAATAATGTTCAATTCCAACTGTCCAATTGAAAAATGCAATCAACAGTCATCAAACAAGGGGTGCAAATATTGCCGCTCGTAAAAACAAGTTCCTGGAATAGCGCTCTATAAAGCTTGACTACATTTTTATCATAAAAATCATATGTTTGTGACTGACAATCAAACATTTAGGTACAACGTAAGTAAGTGAATATGAAAACACCTTTCTCAGCTGTTTATTTTATGGATAAAGCTCACTTGGTAGCTAAACTGACAAGTTTCTTGCATTTGCGAAGTGCAGATATAATATGACAATTATTGAAACATCGGCCCTAAATTTTTCAATACAGTAATTTGACGACTGACACTTCGAAACATACCTGAAATGGACTATGCTGGATCGATCAATTCACGTGTCAGTCATCTCATGTATCGGTGGAATGTTGTCAGTCATCAAATGCAGCGTCGCGCACTAATCATGATTAGTATAAATGTATTTTTTGAATGACTATAATAGTTATTAGTCGAAAGCATTGGTATCTCTCTAGCTGTGATTTTTATTTGAATTTTTTGACTATGCATTTCAAGAATGAATATAGGTATTTCAGTTCATGATTCGTTTTTTTTCCCAAACCAAATTGGAACTCCAATACGACCCTGTTGCCGACATCTGAGTGTACCGTCACAAAATAATAACTATCTGTATCACTGAACTTGATTCTCCACATTAAATTTCCACAGAAATTTAATCGTGTTTCACATTTAGTGTCATAACATATAGAAATGGCAGATTCCTCACTTCAAAATATAACAATTTGACCCAACTTGCTCATATAAAATGTTGCTAATGAGGGTGATAAAGTTCAAATTTAGATTTTTTTTAACTTTCAACGGTTTTGGATATTAATGAAATCATAATCTGGGAAATTTGTGGTATTAATGTACGCTTCAGTTTTTTGTTGTTAGCGCTATTCAGTTGTTATCAATTTTTTTTTCATTCGATATCGTTACTTCTGATGATTTAATCAAGCATCATATTTTGGTTTTATTCGTGCGAGATCTTTTTCGAATCGATTTTACATGAAAGTGATTCACCCAATCCAAATTGAACAGGAATACATTTTTGTGTAGAAAACTGTAGAATTCAATAATCTGAGATCGAAACCTCAGAAAAAATACATGTGAAAAAAGTTGGGGTTTGACCCACCCCTGAATGGAATCTTGAAAGGAATGTTGATACTTTTCATCCGTGATAAAAAGGATTATCAACTCTAGTAATTTAATTTTTTTGTGAAGTACCGTTTCTGAGATTTCAGATTAAAACCATCCCGAAAGTTGCACATTCAAATGACTGTAGCTCATTTAGGTAGAATTTTAACATATTGGGCCTTCATCTTGGGCACGCTTTTAAATGGCCATAACTCCCTAAGGGGCCATTTCTGGACACATGTTTGTGTGTGAACTTTCTCAACTCTTCCTGTACTTGAAATGTATCTATGTAATTTCAGGACACCCTTTATACATATACCTACATATGCAAGCATATACAATGCTTGAAGCGCATTTCCACTGAAATGACGCATGTTTTCAATTTTTATCGGGCCTTTGCCACACTTCACACGATTATGGGTGACAGGTACTTGATGAAGGTGGTACAACTAACGTCGTGTGAATTTTTTGAGCATAAACTTATAATATTGAAGTATACCTGAATATTTTTGCACCTTTTCAAGGGCCCAGTTGCTTTTTGCCTCGTGGTACGCGACTGACGGTAATAGATTTTCGATTTATGCATAATAGATTACTTGCCCCTAAATTTTGAAATGTAAGCTTATCATAAAAAAATACTTAAAAATTCTTCCGAAACAGGTGGGCCCAGCGCCCTTCCGCCCCATTGAATAAGGCTGGCCTGCGAAATTTGTGTCATTGAAATGCTAATGGTAAGATCTGCCCCTCTGTCAGTTGTAAACTGGTTTTTCTTTGTTGTTGTTTTTTTTATACATATTTCGAGGGTTGTAGCGGGTGAACGCCGCGATGTAGGCGACTGACAATAAGCGAGCGTCGGATTATTTTCCTGAAATCTTTGCTTTCCCAATGTTCTCAGTCGTAAACTTACGACTAACTTTGCTCACTTTTTTCATACAGATCGGTCAGCCCCCTACCCTAACTTCGCCCCGGAAATCATGTATGGCGAGAATCTCTGTAGCATCGTCGACATCGATAATACAAGTTTCAGTGGTCGATAGGCGTAAACTTATCACTACCAAAAATAGTAACACGGGCTCTTGGTCTATATGATGAATGTTTTGAACTCCTTCGGTATATTTGTCACTCGATCAGTTCTTTTTATGTTGGGTAATTGCGTAAGATACCTGACAATGCTCATTCGTATTTCTGATAATATCCAATTTCATTGTGTCTTTTGCAGAAACCTTCATAAACCGCATTCATATTTATCGCTGGTTTTGATCTTTTTACTTCTCAATCTTTGGAACTGGCAAAAGAATATATTTAATATCAGAATAAGTAAAATCAGACACCAAAACATTAAAAATGTACAATTTTAAAATGAAGAATAAAAAATAAAACATCTATGATTAATGTTTTGAACTCCTTAGGTATATTTGACACTTGATCAGTTATTTTTATGTTGAGTAATTGCGTAAGATACCTGACAATGCTCATTCGTATTTCTAACAAGATCTAATTTCATTGTGTCTTTTGCAGAAACCTTCATAAACCACATTCATATTTATCGCTGGTTTTGATCTTTTTAGTTCTCAATCTTTGGAACTGGTAGAAGAATATATTTAATATCAGAATGAGAAAAATCAGACACCAAAACATTAAGAATGTACAATTTTACAATGAAGAATACAAAATTAAACATCTATGATTAATGTTTTGAATTCCTTAGGTATAGTCGTCACTTGATCAGTTCTTTTTATGTTGAGTAATTGCGTAAGATACCTGACAATGCTCATTCGTATTTCTAACGATATCTAATTTCATTGTGTCTTCTGCAGAAACCTTCATAAACTGTATTCATATTTATCGCTGGTTTCGATCTTTTCAGTTCTCAATCTTTGGAACTGGTAGAAGAATATATTCAATATCAGAATGAGAAAAATCAGACACCAAAACATTAAAAATGTACAATTTTAAAATGAAGAATACAAAATTAAACATCTATGATGAATGTTTTGAACTCCTCAGGTATATTCGTCACTTGATCAAAATGAAGAATAAAAAATAAAACATCTATGATTAATGTTTTGAACTCCTTAGGTATATTTGACACTTGATCAGTTTTTTTTATGTTGAGTAATTGCGTAAGATACCTGACAATGCTCATTCGTATTTCTAACGAGATCTAATTTCATTGTGTCTTTTCCAGAAACCTTCATTAACCGCATTCATATTTATCGCTGGTTTTGATCTTTTTAGATCCCAATTTTTGGAACTGGTAGAGGAATATATTTAATATCAGAATGAGAAAAATCAGACACCAAAACATTAAGAATGTACAATTTTGAAATGAAGAATACAAAATTAAACATCTATGATTAATGTTTTGAACTCCTTAGGTATATTCGTCACTTGATCATTTCCTTTTATGTTGAGTAATTGCGTAAGATACCTGACAATGTTCATTCGTATTTCTAACAATATCTTATTCCATTGTGGTTTTGATCTTTTTAGTTCCCAATCTTTGAAACTGGTAGAAGAATATATTTAATATCAGAATGGGAAAAATCAGACACCAAAACATTAAGAATGTACGATTTCATAATGAAGAATACAAAATTGAACATCTATGATGAATGTTTTGAACTCCTTAGGTATATTTGTCACTTGATCAGTTCTTTTTATGTTGAGTAATTGCGTAAGATACCTGACAATGCTCTTCTGCAGAAACCTTCATAAACTGCATTCATATTAATCGCTGGTTTTGAACTTTTCAGTTCTCAATCTTTGGAACTGGTAGAAGAATATATTTAATATCAGAATGAGAAAATTCAGACACCAAAACATTAAAAATGTACAATTTTAAAATGAAGAATACAAAATTAAACATCTATGATGAATGTTTTGAACTCCTTAGGTATATTCGTCACTTTATCATTTCCTTTTATGTTGAGTAATTGCGTAAGATACCTGACAATGCTCATTCGTATTTCTAACAATATCTTATTTCATTGTGGTTTTGATCTTTTTAGTTCCCAATCTTTGAAACTGGTAGAAGAATATATTTAATATCAGAATGGGAAAAATCAGACACGAAAACATTAAAAATGTACAATTTTGTAATGAAGAATACAAAATTAAACATCTATGATGAATGTTTTGAACTCCTTCGGTATATTTGTCACTTGATCAGTTCTTTTTATGTTGAGTAATTGCGTAAGATACCTGACAATGCTCATTCGTATTTCTAACAATATCTGATTTCATTGTGTCTTTTGCAGAAACCTTCATAAACCCCATTCATATTTATCGCTGGTTTTGATCTTTTCAGTTCCCATTCTTTGGAACTGGTAGAAGAATATTTTCAATATCAGAATGAGAAAAATTAGACACGTAAACATTATAAATGTACAATTTTATAATGAAGAATACAAAATTAAACATCTATGATGAATGTTTTGAATTCCTTCGGTATATTTGTCACTTGATCAGTTCTTTTTATGTTGGGTAATTGCGTAAGATACCTGACAATGCTCATTCGTATTTCTGATAATATCCAATTTCATTGTGTCTTTTGCAGAAACCTTCATAAACCGCATTCATATTTATCGCTGGTTTTGATCTTTTTACTTCTCAATCTTTGGAACTGGCAAAAGAATATATTTAATATCAGAATAAGTAAAATCAGACACCAAAACATTAAAAATGTACAATTTTAAAATGAAGAATAAAAAATAAAACATCTATGATTAATGTTTTGAACTCCTTAGGTATATTTGATACTTGATCAGTTCTTTTTATGTTGAGTAATTGTGTAAGATACCTGACAATGCTCATTCGTATTTCTAACAAGATCTAATTTCATTGTGTCTTTTGCAGAAACCTTCATAAACCACATTCATATTTATCGCTGGTTTTGATCTTTTTAGTCTCAATCTTTGGAACTGGTAGAAGAATATATTTAATATCAGAATGAGAAAAATCAGACACCAAAACATTAAGAATGTACAATTTTACAATGAAGAATACAAAATTAAACATCTATGATTAATGTTTTGAATTCCTTAGGTATATTCGTCACTTGATCAGTTCTTTTTATGTTGAGTAATTGCGTAAGATACCTGACAATGCTCATTCGTATTTCTAACAAGATCTAATTTCATTGTGTCTTTTCCAGAAACCTTCATTAACCGCATTCATATTTATCGCTGGTTTTGATCTTTTTAGTTCCCAATCTTTGGAACTGGTAGAAGAATATATTTAATATCAGAATGAGAAAAATCAGACACCAAAACATTAAGAATGTACAATTTTAAAATGAAGAATACAAAATTAAACATCTATGATTAATGTTTTGAACTCCTTAGGTATATTCGTCACTTGATCATTTCCTTTTATGTTGAGTAATTGCGTAAGATACCTGACAATGCTCATTCGTATTTCTAACAATATCTCATTTCATTGTGGTTTTGATCTTTTTAGTTCCCAATCTTTGAAACTGGTAGAAGAATATATTTAATATCAGAATGGGAAAAATCAGACACCAAAACATTAAGAATGTACGATTTCATAATGAAGAATACAAAATTGAACATCTATGATGAATGTTTTGAACTCCTTAGGTATATTTGTCACTTGATCAGTTCTTTTTATGTTGAGTAATTGCGTAAGATACCTGACAATGCTCTTCTGCAGAAACCTTCATAAACTGCATTCATATTAATCGCTGGTTTTGAACTTTTCAGTTCTCAATCTTTGGAACTGGTAGAAGAATATATTTAATATCAGAATGAGAAAAATCAGACATCAAAACATTGAAAATGTACAATTTTAAAATGAAGAATACAAAATTAAACATCTATGATGAATGTTTTGAACTCCTTAGGTATATATATTGATCTATTGATATTGATCGTCATCTAAGGTGGGATCAACATATTTCTCAAATGATCAAAACACTGAGAACCATGCTTTACAAGTTCAGATATCTTACAAAAATTATGGATACGCCACAACTCAGAATGATCTATTTTGCTTTGATTGATTCTAGACTGAATTATGGCATACTTGGATGGGGGGGTGTTGCTAACACCCACCTAGAAAAATTGAGCACTCTGCAAAAACGCTTCTTGAAGATTATATATAAAAAAAATCGAAGGTACTCCAGTGATCTCCTCTATGAAGAGACTGGAATATTTGACCTACGCCAAAAATACTTCTTCAAACTAGCACTCCATAGTTATAAAAACAAAAATCAATTCGAAATGATCTCACATCCATATATGACGAGAAATAAAACAAATAAGAACTTACCAATACCACTTATATTCAAAACTGTCGTACAAAGAAGTCATGTGTTCATGACTTCGAAAGCTTTCAATTTTTTACCACAAAAACTGAAAGATGTAAGTCAAATAAATCGTTTTAAAACCGATCTCAAAAAATTCGTCTTCTCCGTTGGAAGACTCCGAATACATAATCTGGTGAATTGTGATAATAACTGAATCCAATTATATCCCTTACAATTGAATGATTCTTTCCTGTGTGTATGTGTGTGTGAATGTTCGAATGTCACTGCTTTATGTCTCCATGTGCACAAATGTCCTTTTGATTGTATTTTGTATAGCTATCCTACATTTATTAAGTACCATAATTACATTATTTTAATTATTTGTATTGTATTTCTTACACCGCGGACAGCCAATGGCTTTGCGGTTCCATCATGTTTATTTGTCTTTTTAAATTTTATATGTATCCTAGGTACTATATACAAATAAACATTATTATTATTATTATTATTATTATATTCGTCACTTGATCATTTCCTTTTATGTTGAGTAACTGCGTAAGATACCTGACAATGCTCATTCGTATTTCTAACGATATCTAATTTCATTGTGTCTTCTGCAGAAACCTTCATAAACTGTATTCATATTTATCGCTGGTTTCGATCTTTTCAGTTCTCAATCTTTGGAACTGGTAGAAGAATATATTTAATATCAGAATGAGAAAAATCAGACACCAAAACATTAAAAATGTACAATTTTAAAATGAAGAATACAAAATTAAACATCTATGATGAATGTTTTGAACTCCTCAGGTATATTCGTCACTTGATCAAAATGAAGAATAAAAACTAAAACATCTATGATTAATGTTTTGAACTCCTTAGGTATATTTGACACTTGATCAGTTTTTTTTATGTGGAGTAATTGCGTAAGATACCTGACAATGCTCATTCGTATTTCTAACAAGATCTAATTTCATTGTGTCTTTTCCAGAAACCTTCATTAACCGCATTCATATTTATCGCTGGTTTTGATCTTTTTAGTTCCCAATCTTTGGAACTGGTAGAAGAATATATTTAATATCAGAATGAGAAAAATCAGACACCAAAACATTAAGAATGTACAATTTTAAAATGAAGAATACAAAAGTAAACATCTATGATTAATGTTTTGAACTCCTTAGGTATATTCGTCACTTGATCATTTCCTTTTATGTTGAGTAATTGCGTAAGATACCTGACAATGCTCATTCGTATTTCTAACAATATCTCATTTCCTTGTGGTTTTGATCTTTTTAGTTCCCAATCTTTGAAACTGGTAGAAGAATATATTTAATATCAGAATGGGAAAAATCAGACACCAAAACATTAAGAATGTACGATTTCATAATGAAGAATACAAAATTGAACATCTATGATGAATGTTTTGAACTCCTTAGGTATATTTGTCACTTGATCAGTTCTTTTTATGTTGAGTAATTGCGTAAGATACCTGACAATGCTCTTCTGCAGAAACCTTCATAAACTGCATTCATATTAATCGCTGGTTTTGAACTTTTCAGTTCTCAATCTTTGGAACTGGTAGAAGAATATATTTAATATCAGAATGAGAAAAATCAGACATCAAAACATTGAAAATGTACAATTTTAAAATGAAGAATACAAAATTAAACATCTATGATGAATGTTTTGAACTCCTTAGGTATATTCGTCACTTGATCATTTCCTTTTATGTTGAGTAATTGCGTAAGATACCTGACAATGCTCATTCGTATTTCTAACGATATCTAATTTCATTGTGTCTTCTGCAGAAACCTTCATAAACTGTATTCATATTTATCGCTGGTTTCGATCTTTTCAGTTCTCAATCTTTGGAACTGGTAGAAGAATATATTTAATATCAGAATGAGAAAAATCAGACACCAAAACATTAAAAATGTACAATTTTAAAATGAAGAATACAAAATTAAACATCTATGATGAATGTTTTGAACTCCTCAGGTATATTCGTCACTTGATCAAAATGAAGAATAAAAAATAAAACATCTATGATTAATGTTTTGAACTCCTTAGGTATATTTGACACTTGATCAGTTTTTTTTATGTGGAGTAATTGCGTAAGATACCTGACAATGCTCATTCGTATTTCTAACAAGATCTAATTTCATTGTGTCTTTTCCAGAAACCTTCATTAACCGCATTCATATTTATCGCTGGTTTTGATCTTTTTAGTTCCCAATCTTTGGAACTGGTAGAAGAATATATTTAATATCAGAATGAGAAAAATCAGACACCAAAACATTAAGAATGTACAATTTTAAAATGAAGAATACAAAATTAAACATCTATGATTAATGTTTTGAACTCCTTAGGTATATTCGTCACTTGATCATTTCCTTTTATGTTGAGTAATTGCGTAAGATACCTGACAATGCTCATTCGTATTTCTAACAATATCTCATTTCATTGTGGTTTTGATCTTTTTAGTTCCCAATCTTTGAAACTGGTAGAAGAATATATTTAATATCAGAATGGGAAAAATCAGACACCAAAACATTAAGAATGTACGATTTCATAATGAAGAATACAAAATTGAACATCTATGATGAATGTTTTGAACTCCTTAGGTATATTTGTCACTTGATCAGTTCTTTTTATGTTGGGTAATTGCGTAAGATACCTGACAATGCTCTTCTGCAGAAACCTTCATAAACTGCATTCATATCAATCGCTGGTTTTGAACTTTTCAGTTCTCAATCTTTGGAACTGGTAGAAGAATATATTTAATATCAGAATGAGAAAAATCAGACACCAAAACATTAAAAATGTACAATTTTAAAATGAAGAATACAAAATTAAACATCTATGATGAATGTTTTGAACTCCTTAGGTATATTCGTCACTTGATCATTTCCTTTTATGTTGAGTAATTGCGTAAGATACCTGACAATGCTCATTCGTATTTCTAACAATATCTTATTTCATTGTGGTTTTGATCTTTTTAGTTCCCAATCTTTGAAACTGGTAGAAGAATATATTTAATATCAGAATGGGAAAAATCAGACACCAAAACATTAAGAATGTACGATTTCAAAATGAAGAATACAAAATTGAACATCTATGATGAATGTTTTGAACTCCTTAGGTATATTTGTCACTTGATCAGTTTTTTTTTATGTTGAGTAATTGCGTAAGACAACTGACAATGCTCATTCGTATTTCTAACAATATCTATTTTCATTGTGTCTTCTGCAGAAACCTATATAAACCGCATTCATATTTATCGCTGGTTTTGATCTTTTTACTTCTCAATCCGAACAGGCCGATACTTGATAAAAATCCATTCTAACAAAAATATCACAGTTTCCTGTATGATTCTTATTGACAATGGGTTCACAAAACCGCGACACGTGTTTCGCTATACAATAGCCTCTCCAAGATGTTCAATTGTTTTTATTCTGCTTGAGGAAGCTATTTTTTATAGCGAAAAACGTGTCGCCGTTTTGTAACCCAATGTCATTGAGTTTTTCTAATAATTTCCTTTGTCAAACACTCTTTCGAACCAGGAAGGCAGAGTCTTGTGTGGGCAAGGATGGTCCAATTGTCCTGGGGAACCAACAATTGTCTAATGCACCGAGTCAACCAGAAAAAAATCTGCCCTGACCACGGATTGAACCAGCAGTGAGTAAGCTAAATTGAATATACGACAGCGTCATAGACCGCCTATAAATTAAATATGAGTAGGAACATAACAAAAAATGTGTGAAGTATCATCACCTGTTCATTAGTAAAGTGTTGTTTTGTTTGAATGTGATCACATTTTTACAGATGAAATGTAATAATCAAGTGAAAAAGTTATTTTTGAGAGTCACTTGCCTGAGTCTAGGTGCATACTCTGTTCTTGTGTGGTGGTGATTGTTATTGTGAGTTTCTATGAGTGTACACTGAATATAGGCATATCAAAAGGGTCCCATTATCATTATTCAAAAACTCTTTTCTGGAAAACACATAATAATACGTTACCATCATAAACAGTGTCGGATTGTATCATTGGTATACCGAAAATTTCCTGGTAGGCCCTCAGAATGTTTTAACGTCACCCCACCAGTCTGGCCAGACCTAACATAACCTATTTCACCCTCCTATCCAACCATATAATATTTATATATATATATATATATATATATATATATATATATATATATATATATATATATTATGTATATATAATAATAAGGTTGGTTTTGTTTTTGTTCAGTTCCTGTGCCCAGTTCAGTTGTTATGTATCAAATCAAAATACTATTTTCATTTTTCAGCTACATTTTCATTGCATCTTCATAAACAACAATTTCATCCATGAAATAAAATAAGATATTTTGTTATTTGTTGAATTTCATAGTTCAATGAGTTATGAATCGATGCAATGTTTTCATTATGTTTCTCCTATAGCTCAATATTTCTTTTTATAAAATATTGGATATAACTGATGATATGTTTTGTTTTTGGTTATATCATTCTCAAAAGTTCAAGAGTTATGGAATCAGAATATATGTGAGAGTGAAACGTGCGAAATGGATAAATTATTTTGTTATAAATAATGAAAATGGAATAATAATGTAGTGTACTGAATTTACCTCGTGAGTATTGTGTTGCAGATTTTCCGATTTCAATGATATAAAAATGAAAAATCGTACATACATTCCTAATAATTTCGCAGAAGGAAGTATATCATACTTTGTACATATTTGAAAAAAAATTGTCGCTGACGTTAACTTGAAAATATCGTAGAAGGGCGCTATATGTCTGGGGCATTTTTTGTGAGCCACTCTTTACATCAACAAGTTATTGATCGATCTGAAACAGATCATTTCATACACTTCAGTCCTATTCGAAACTTAATAATTGATAATGTTCAATAACTGCTATTCATCGCTTAACGAACTATCCTGTACCGACGAGGGACAGAAGACCCGGTAGTCTACCTCTACCATTCCTGCCGTTCCTTTTTGATAAAACTGATTCGAAACTGTTGTACTCCTATCGGAATGTGGTAGAAGGCGTGATGAATAATCAATTACATTCGCTCCGCCCCACTCGATCTTTCGACATTGATCATGCATCAGTTATCACGCATAACTTCTGCCTTTTCAGTCACGCCCCCATTCGTCGAATGAAAATCCTAACTGAAATACAACCGTTGTTCATTTCTGGGTTACAATGTATTACAAGTTGATAAAAACAATCGCATGTCTGGATTGGCACGCAGCAAGAACACAGCACAGGTTACTCCACTAACACTTTTTTCACATCGAATAAAAGCGTATCACTATATTCAGATTAGTGGGTAGCAAATTGGTTATCGGAATATTATCCATGGTTTTGTCGAGGGATTATACAGGATGTGAAGGTGTAACTGGTTCTGAAATTGTAAAGTTAAGAGGCGGACGTGCTAACCCCTACACTATCATTGTTGGCAACAGGTTTGAATGAACGCTTCATGGAGGTCTACAAGTTGCTGAATTATTTCCTCAGTCGTTTCATTGATAAACAGAATCTCTAGATCAAAAAGTTTATTGGAAGGCATCTTGAGTTAGGAAACCATCGAGCATATGCATAAAGTTTATATTTGTCGCAGAAAATTTTTTCTCTGACCTGTATTATTGTCAAAATATGATTAAAAGGTTTTTTTATTTTGTTACTATTCAAACGCATAGAATATTATATCAGATAAATAATTAGGGAATGAAATTCAAGCTTAAAAGACGCTTCAACATTAGTCAACAAAATGTGACATTTGACGACACAACATTGGATTTATCGACATTGATATTCAAACTGTTTCAGTGGTGCTAGTGAGAAAATTTTTCAAACCTTTATTCCTGTGGTGATTTATAGTGAATCTAGAACGATGTCTAAAATTGATTTTATCCAAGCGCAATCGGACAATTCACCGAAAATAGATACATTTCTGATGATCATAATTTGCATCAAATCTCGATTCAACGTACGCAGAGATCAAAGGAGTGACGACGTAATCATTATTTTATATGATGTATTTGAGTCCCTAGCACATATTGGTATTCATAAATGCTCATAACAGAGACTTGAATTATGAATCGATATTCTGATATGTTTGTAAACTAGGCTAGGTTAGTTTGAAATTGAATTTTCGAGTGCTAAATAGAGGATTCGATTAAACAAACACGGAACACGTTATTTAACACCATCCAAAGCGTGCGCTAAAAAGTGGTGTTTGTAAGGCTCAAATTTATTCAATGTTTTGAGTTTCAAATTGAAATAATTATTTGAATATTTTGAAGCCTACTTTTGTATTTCTTGACATCATAATAATATAAATGATTAATCTATGACATAACCAAAAATAATGCATATTCCCTATTAGCTGTTCTTTGGCTGACACCCATTGCACCTCATTTATTTGTATAACTCACAAAAACCAAAGCTGATAGAGAAGATGATTGGCTTCATCTGCGCATTCTCATTCTTCCTCAGAAATGATTGAAGTTCAACTCGTGACAGAAAGAAGGGCGAAAGTTTATTGCACAATGGCAGCAGTGTTACAAAACGAAGGGGAAAGGAAAACTGAACAACATGGAGGTCGACGTTCAGAAATATTCAATTCTTCTTGTTGGTGATACTTCGATCACAAACTTCCTCACTTCAATGGTGAATTGAAAAAAGGCGACACTATTGAGGAACATGATTATTTTTGTGGAGAGTAGAATGTTTTGAGGAAGTGTTTTTCAGCTTTTTCTTTTCAAAATCAGTTTAAAAAGAGTACAAAACTTCTATGAAAGAAGTTACATCAAATAATTGCCGAAGACCTTCTGTCTATATGTGTGAATCAATTATAGACGTTTTGAGTCATTTTCAAAAAGGAACAAAGAGTCTATCTGAAACAGCTGCCTCTGCCTATACGGTGCGACAGGCGCTGAATTACATTGAAGTCACTTTGATTGAATATTGGATAGTCATTTGAATACTCCTCATTTGGTCTCTATTACTGGTAGCTAAAGTACTAAATCGAACTCCTCACTCGTTCACGTAACCACTACTCATTCACGTCAAATGAAAGAAATCGAACTCTTGTGTGGGATTAATTATTACTACCGTACAATACGAGTTTCGAGCGGAAAAACTACCTATACTAAATAATTGGTGAACCGTTGTAGCTGTTACTAGATCGATAGATACTTGCAATTTTAAACATTCCAAGTTTATGGGGTGAATTGAATCAAATAAATTTCAATCGTCCAACACTTTGCAATAAGATCTACGCTAGTTGATGACTGGTTGCATGCCGGGGTCTTACAGCGGAAATATCGCCGTTGGGATTATTGAAAATTTAATTTGATTTATGGAAAGGGTAGATACAGGTGACATTTTTCTAGAGACCTTCGATTTTTTTCTTTTGTATATTTTATTGATGGTATTAGCGTTTTCAAACTCGCGTCAAGAGACACGTAAGAACAAGTCCATCATTGAAAGAACGTCGTGACAAACAAGGGACACGAGATGGGAGTTTGTATTCAATTTGAAACTGAAAAGGCAAGAGAAAGAAGTTCGACAGGTCTCTAAGTCCACATGAAGAGAGCGAGAAAACTGTATTCGTCGGGTCAGTTGCAATAGAACTGATATAGGTAGAACGAGTGATAATATTTTAGAAGAGGAATAGCTATAAAGGTATCGATTAAACATGGATTGATTGCCGAACTTTTTGCATTACCCCAACGGAGTGAACCAGTTTTCAAGAAAAGCAGCTTCAAACTTTGAAGTGTCGATGTTGGGGGGTGATGTCGTATAATGCTTCTGGGTTACTTTGCAATACTATATTTCACATCGTAATTATTTTTGAATGAGTCTATGAACTTGCAATTGAGACAGAACATTGTGGAACTGCTATCGGTATCACGTTTGCATGATAATGAGCACGAAAGTTAACAATGTTTTTAAATTTCTTTTACTGGGCGAAGACATCAGACACTTGGGGCACATATGTGTCGTGTAACAGGTTACTTTGCTTATTGAAACTTGCCACAATTGTTTGCCATACAATTTCTGATCTGTTTTTTCGCTTTCGTCGGAAAGTCTAATGAAAGGTACCTATGAGACGCTTGAAGAAGTTATTGTATAGTGAAGCACGTGTATCGGTTTTGTGAACTGTTCAGTGATGATCACACAATTAATTGTTTTACAAAAATTCACTTCTGCAAAAATTACAGTGGGCAGAGTCGTTAAAAAATCCATGCTATGGAATTATTTTAATATTTGATTCGAAGAACTCTGAAAGTAATCTTTTATTGTGTTCAAGTACTGAAGAAAGAATGTATTATGAGAAAAAAATGCTTTTGAAGCATTCACTTTATCTATCTATTCCACAGAATCAACCACTTGCTAATAATAATAATAAATATGCATTAATGCTCTAGCCTACTTAATCGACAATTTGACACAGATGACATCATCACAGTAGAGTCTCAGATGCAAATGGATACCATTTGAGGAGAATACTTTCTTTTTTATATGCATATCCCCCTGTTTTTTTGAAAATAATATATACATTATAATAGGTGGCGCAATAACCTTCGAATTGTGGGGTACAATTTTTGCAGAAAAAAAAGGACATTTGTTCAGTTTTTCCTAAGTAAATATTTGTTAATTTTATGTTGACAAAGTCATGGTTGATATCGAGAAAGGTACATGTAAATTGTAATAATAATGAGGAGTTGTATAACATGTTATTATAACCGATTCGATTGGAACCTTTGGTCTGAAAGTTGAGACTTAAGGAGAGGAAAATTGATACAAATTCCAAGTTTCTGAAATGAAGCACATTTACTTATGCAGGCAAAGTAACCCCACCTCACGGTATTATGGATTGCCGTCGAACCCTTCACGATGTTTCTTGTGTACGCCCCTGAAAAGAGTCTTCGGGCGTTGAGACCTTGGATGAACAGTAAGAGAACAACACATTCAAATAGACGATACCATATATTTTATATCATTTCATTACTTGAAAAACGTTACTTTATGTTATAAATAATTTAAATGCATGCTTCTCGGAAATATTTCATATAAACACACTATACTTATGTTAATGTCTATATCGCAACTAAAAATGAATTTATACAGGAGTAAAACGTATCCAATGGCTAATGACCGTGTTTAGGCCGAGGTACTTACTAATAACATTACACGTTATGTGTGCTGCTAAGAAAATGGGCTACGTTAAATGTATTCAAATTGCCTCAAATAAAATATCATTGCGCCGTCATTTCGAATTGTTTCACTGGTTGCCGTTAGCACCAACTGAAATAAATATCCGTTCTATAATGCATTAGCTGGAATCCAAGGGCTGTGAATTATTTGTCTCGGAATACGAAATAGGAGAGCAGGATTACTGCTCTCTAGAATATTTTACCAAAACAAACACTTGGTTCAATGTATGCTCAGGTGAAAAATTTATATAATGAGATCTGTCGACGTGGTGTTCGAAAAACAACATATTCTACTTACAAAAACTTATTGATATTACTTCCTCATCTGTGGAAAGATGATAGCGAAGTGTCAGATGCTCAGAGAATATTATATAACATAACACACTGTAGTGGAAAGTGCATCATTCATCTGGGGGGGAGGGGGGAAATGTTTACCGGGGTCGTAGGCCGAGGTACCGAATTTCCTCTAGAAAGGACTGTTACTTTTGCCGGAGATGAGATACTTTTTCATTTCTAATCATTGAAAAAAATATTGTATAATGAACAAGAAATATATATTTGGATTCAATGAAGTTGTGTGACATGCTACAGATCAGCAATTCTAGGATTAACTCGAATATTAGCGGCATTTTCGACAATGAAATTGAAGTGGTCCTGAGCAAGAGAGACCGGCTTCAAAAAGAGTTAAATGCCATGCTCGATGAAATATCTGATGAACTTGTAACTTAATTTCTGTGAACTGGCGTGAGATCGTAGTTATTGAAGAGGTTGGAGGTTTTGACGAAGGAACAGAGTCCTCAAATATTTTCTGTCCGTTCGATACTGGGATAGTGTATAATAGTCAGAGTTAGCCTGTTACGTATAACTAAGTTGCTGTGTACTGTGTACACGTTAGCGGGGATCTAAGCACTCCATGAACTCAGATGAGCATGATGACGTTTCAAATAGAAATATATGAGGAGAAAAAGTACCAAAAGGTTCCGCAAAATAACTTTCCAACTTTTTCAAAATTGGTCACTGTCCAACCTGGGAGTAATTTGAAAATAAGCTCATTTTTGAATGATTGCGAATGAAAACTTTCATTCACAAAAAAAATTTCCAGCTACCTCTATTCAAACTATACATTTCCTGCTGGCCCCATTGTAGGAAACAAAGTCATACTTTTCCTTCCTAGGGAGGAAAAGTGAAAGTGACGTCATAATACGTCATCAATGAAATAACTTTTACGGCATGGACGACCTAAACTATATTCAATAATATAAGAATACATTTTACCATTTGATTATAGATTTTTGTAACCACATTATTTTCTTTGATGAATCAAACCTTAATTTCATTAGTGACCAAAGAATCCATTTTAACATTTTGTTTGGGTTTTATTCCCTTACTTGATTTGTATTTACATCCTCCTTTCGTTCTTAGCAACAGGTTTCAACAGAGTTAATAATATAGAAAATGGAATTCCGAACCAGTCCCTTTCAGCAAGGAACATTGACAACCACATATTCAAGCAAACTTTCCTCCCTTGTTATAAAAAAAGCTATTTATTCATAATCGACTTCGCAAAAACTCTTAGCCGATCTAGCCTACTTCTTTCATTTGAAACGTCAATTTCCACATCGGAATTCATGAAGTACTTAGATCCCCGCTAACGCGTGTTTTACATAAAAAGAGCTATCCCTGACACGATTTTACAGTTATTACACACGATCTTAGTACCAGAAAAGCAATAAGTACTTACTTTCTGCTTTGTCCGATTAGATGCTATTTTTATTTTCGAAAATGCCATTTATATTGCAATAGGTAACACAAACGTCACATATTTGCAGCAATCCTCGTGAAACATAACGAAAATTCATGAGATATGATTGGCATGCCAAACGTATTTAAAAGGAAGCTTAAATGTAAAATATTTTCCAACCTCTAAGTAGACGAATGGCATTCACAAAGATTGACATTCACAATATTGGTTGGAAGCTTCATGAAATTTCGTCTTTTCGCAATGCCTACTTGAAACACAGAATTTATACAAATTATCCTTGAAAATATTTATTTCTTGCAAATTTCATAACATTATAACGGCGTGTAATATACCATTTTCGAAAAGATTTTTTCATTTATTTCGAATAGAAATAACAGATAGTCAAATGTGCCAACATTTGTAAATATTTCAATTGAATGAATTCTCACGAATGAACCAGAAGACAAACATGCCGGGTAAATTTGAAGTGAATATTATTTGGTGATTATAAAACCATCGAATAAAAACATCCTGTGTAGAAAAAAACTTGTTTATCACTTGTCAAAGTGGGGAAAAGCAGTATCCACAATAATTTCGAGGAAAGGTTTCGGCAAATAACGAAATCATCAGATCAGATCATATGTTACCTATAACTACTACTTACCGGGAACGCACTGGTAATGAGCTTCGAGATATTTGTGAGTACCAGCGCAAGGATCGCCGAACATACTGGTACTGGCTGGAATGCTGCAGTTTTGATTATGGGTGCACCTACAGAACAACCCGACATATGTAGGTACATTTCGTCAAAAAAAAACTGTTGCTTCCTTGTAACCGGCAATATTGTATGTTAACAAACCAATAGGAAATCTAAGACTATCATATTATCACTATTATTATATTATTTACCGTTTTCGCAACGATATTGGGCCTCTACATATTTAGTTGTGCCTGGACATGGGTCCCCGAATGTTTCGCTGTTGACGTCAACAGTACAGTTCTGTTTATAAGCACATCTGAAAACAAAGTCCTTCTTTATTTCATCTGGTGTCAGTACCTCTCTGGCACGAAATGATTATTTACACAAAAGCGATGTTGGTTAGAGACTCACACAAAACAAAAAAGCACCCAGAAGCTGCCCATACAAATACACACTTTTTATCCAGATTTATTTTTTCCGTACAGCTTTCAGTCACGGTCTTAAGTTCTGCTCTCTGCTTGGATTGGTCCATCATTAATGATAAACCCCAACTGTAATCCTTTTTAAAAAAACTTTTCATGCGCCCTTTATTATTTTGACATCACTTCATTTCTGCCGAGACAGTAATTGCAGAATCAAGGACTCAATTTAACTTTATTTTCTCGAAATTTATGTCTTCTTGAAGTTCAGATTCAGTGGTCGACCCCAGGTCTTCATCAAAACCATCTAATTGTAATTGGCCACGAACTTTTCGAAATTTCCCGGCTATAAATGTAAAATTATGTTCGCCGGTTGCAGTTTATTGAAAATTTCACTCTTTATTCTCCCTTGGAACTTTTATACGGCTATAAATGAAATAATAAAATGTGTATAGTGGCGTCGGAAACTGCATTAAATAAAGCAATCGTCTATTAGGTTGGAATTGAGAATGAAATCATAAATTTTGATTTGAAATTCGATAAGAAATGCACCCGAGCTTTTATACCCCACAACGATACAATTTAACTCGAACAATGAGCACACCGCAACTCACTTTGAAACGGTGTTTGTTCCTTCATTCTGTTGAAAAAGATTCATGAATATTCCAGTGTATAATAGAAGAAAGGATTTGTGAAGTTTCAGGAAAAGAAACCACGATGCCAGGCAAGAAATCGAGAACATTACCAGGATAGTATTGTGGAAAAAGCTCTGTGGCTCGAATCTGTGTAAATTCTTAAACGATTGATATTCTCGATGAATTCGAACAGAGTCCAGAAACCAGTCTGGCTTTTCCTAACTAGTAGCTTGGTGGGCATGAAACCGCCAAAAAACTTTACTCTTTTTCTAAGCATTTTCGTTTATAAATATATAGGTATACCGGGTGACAACAAAAACTTGTACACGGCCCTATTCAATTGTTAGTGAGGTGGGACATAGAAATTCAGAACGAATGTGTACTTCATTCATGCTGATATTCACGACACAAAAACTATCTCATATCTCTCCCGATTTGACCAGAAGTGAACCCGTTGAAAATTTTGGAATTTTGGATGCCACCTTGTATATTTCTCGAGAAAATTCTATGAAATTCCCTTTCCAACGATATATCACAAGTAGCCATTTCTTTTCAAAATGGCAGTGCAGAGCCATTTTTCCTGAATTCGATATTTGGAGCTATGACTTTATCGATGGAACTGTCGTCCAACAACTCATGACATAAAAAACAAGGATAGAATCAGTTTCAGATGAAATCATGAAGAATTTCTATTTTTCCTCAATTTGATACATTTTTAAATATCACATTCACCTTCAAATGTACTAATAGAAAGTGGTATTTTTCAAACTTACATTACAGATGATGCTGAAGATATTATGCATTTCATTTTTACACTCTAGCAAAAGAAGTATTTCAAGCTGTTCTATTTCATTGCAAATTGATCTTCCGGTGTGGGAAGATGAAACGCATAATATCTTCATTATTTTTTGGAAGGAAAAGAAATAATCTTTCGAACAAAAATTCAAAAATATCAATTTCTAATGGAAAAAGGAGTTCTGTAATGTATTTTTAACCAAATGCGGAAATGTATCTCAATTCGTGAAGCTTTTGCTGATCCTATGCCAACTATTTCCATGTGGATATATTTCCGAACCGATACCCGTAGTGATATTTGCCAAAGGAATAATTGTTGTTTGGCGTTTGCCTGTCCATCAAAAAGCTACTGGCTTTGAACTTTCGTTCTTTTTTGAATCTGTCGATAGAAAAAATCGCCATTCAAAATCGTGATGTGCGAATTGAATTATTCGAGAATATCCGGACGGATTTCCTCTCGAAAACAACATTGGGTCAAACGTGTCGTTCAGTACAGTCCCATCAAAGGAATCTGCTTTAATCCGAGTTCATTCCCAGCTCCCATCCATGCCTAATTCCGTAATCCTGTTTTACCAATCATGACGTCACGTCTACCTGATTCCATAAATCTAACCCTTATCACTCGACCGACTGGAGTGGGAGTTACGTTTCGAGAAAAGCAGTACATTGTTACAGGGCACTTGACAACAACAATGGAAAACTTAATGGGGATCCTAAGTCAGTGAAAATTTGCGTGGGATAGGAAGAGGAATGTTAGACGAGGAATTTGTCTCTGACGAGATGGACAGGAATGGTGGGGCCACCCTTGTCATTATTTTCATTCTCAGAGTGTTTCAGAAGCTGAAAACAAATCCTCAGCGTGACTTTTTAGTGAATCGAGATAAAAGGAAAAATATCCGAATATAACTTTAATTTTGGCGCCCAACTTCAGTCATATGTTCTATAGCCTGTGATCTAGTGATGTAGTAAATGCCTCTGTGAAAAAAGAATACCTCACAGTTTCGTGTAACTACATTAAAAAGCCTTCTGATAAGGATAATAGTATCCTTGACAGGAGAAACTACCGTTTGAGTAGAAACGATAACGAGTTTATTACTTCAGTTATGTAGGACATGCCGAAGACCAAGTATGTAAACTTGTTAGATGACAAATTTACTGACAAGGTTCAGAAATAGACACAAAGAGATCATGTAATGAGCAACTGGCGTATAAAACAGGTCCTAAAACCAATCTGCACGAAACAAAAATGAAAGTAACGATAAGCTCACTATCACGAACGCTGAACAGGGGATAGCATAATAATGCTACCTAGTCCTAACTGATGCCTCTAAAAGTAACCCTGTCACTCCAAACTGGATTGGAAATATATTGGCCTCAAATTCCCGGGACCTCAGCCTTGACTGCATCGGCAATGACTATGCTGAATGAATAACTCTACCTTCTAGGCGCATTCGTAGGAGTGTTTGACGAAAGAAAAAATATAATCACAACTAAGAATCAGGTTGGTACAAAATTAGCAACTGCAATATCTGGTGGGATCTACTACACTACCCTGAAGTAGAAGTAACTGTCATTGTTCGGGCAGAACATTGCCTATTCCAAAAACTTTCGAGAATGGGGTAACTGACTCTCAACAGGGGCTGTGACAAGGAAGATATTGAAGCGAAGACAGAGAATATGTGACTGCAATATCATCTAGACTGAAATGGACGCTTGAAGGGTGATGACTTACTTTAGTTGAAAGAGAAAAGCATGATCTCAACATAGTAGAACTCATAAATTGCTGAGCCTACGTAGGGGAAACTTAGAATTTGTGGACGCTTGTCTGGTAAGAATTTGGGTTTGAATAAAATAGTAACATATGGTTAAGCAAAACTGTGATGGGTTATCTGATATGAGATCTTGCGTACAGACGAATTCAGTGATTTCTGCTCAATTTATCACCACAAATATCGGAATCGGCAGTACATGAGCCACAGAAGGTTATATCCACAGAAACTACAAGAGAATGGACATATACTTGGTATAATGCTAAGCCGAAGGAGAAGTGAAAAAAAGTTGGAATTTAGTGCACTAGTCTCATACCATTTTGGATGTGAGAAGGCAAACAATATTTCCGTGGAGGTTTTGAAAGTCTTCAAGAATCTAAAGGTGAATAAGGTAAAACAATTGTAAGTAAAAACGTATCTGCAAAGATCACAAGGGCAGATGAAGCTTTAGAGCCAGCTCAGTTATTATCTTTTTTCAACAAATGTGAGATCTAGTAAAAGAAACAAACGCAAAAGAAAGTACATTATGATAAAGGTCATAATATGTTGATTTATCGTGACAGAGCTCCATACTCACAGCCTTCTCCAATCTTTATAAAAACGAGATAACATATTCGAGTGTTATTTGTTAGAATGCACCAGCTATATCCTTCATAATGATATCAGAGATTCTAAGTGTACAGTTGGATTCTTTCTTCGTACAGTTGCCTTCAGTATTCAAAATAAATCAATTCGTTGTTGTTATTCTCATTTTTCCATCACATTTTCACGTGAGATGAGAGTTTTGTAACCAAATCGAGGAACTACAAAGTGAATGACGTAAAAGATCAGGAACTGGTTCTTTATAGTTTGCTAGCGGAACTGGGGTAAGTTCCCCGTTTATATTCCTGGCTGCTTAATGTATGGGGAGGAATAATTAATAATAAAGTGATAGGGGTTTCAGCCATATTTCTCCGGCGGCTTTTAAAGCCAGCATAGGAGCTTTTTAAATAATTGTATACAACCATTATTAAAAAACATGGAGCTCTGGCTCTAACTTACTGCCAATAAATATGTGGTTTTCGGGTTTAGCGGAAATAATGTTTTATGCAAATGTTCCAGACTAAATGGACAAACAAAAAAGGGGATGCACTCACGTTTTTCAATGCCACGTTGGACGAGGTTCACTCAGTTATATCTAGAGGTCTGTCGGGAACAGTCATGCAGACGCAAATTAATTTACATTAGAGTACGATGGACCGGCTCTTATATCACAAAAGCCAGGTTCGAATAAGATCAGTAGATGTTCTTACAAATGTTTGAATACAATAGAAACATGGCCAAAAGCATAACGATGACACAGTTAATGAATAAAATATGCAGATTCGCAAATTCGTCTGAGTTTTTGATCATAGAATTTGAAAACTTATTTCATCGTTTGGATCAGTTTCCATTTATGGATTTGTCAAGGAGCCGGAACCTTTCTCATTGCGGCTTTGGAAATCTTTTAGATTCAATTTCAACATTATACAGGGGTTTTCAACGAGAAGAGTTCACCCTGAATATTTCCTGGATGGATGAAGATATGATTCCTAAAAGCAAGCAAGTAGACATTTGTGGGGAAACCTTTGTACACGAGTACTTCGTAACAGTATTTCGAATCATTTTAATAAATAATTAGAAAAGCAAACGTAAGGCTTTGGTTGTAAATTAACCATGCATATTGTCGAAAGGATTTGGATTACTGACGCCAGAAACTACAAAAAAGCTACATGCACATTTCCAAAATTCGTAGAAGTATACCATGTGTGACAGATCATTCAAAAGATCCCTTCAGGTCGCATATCTTCCCAGAAAAAATTTAAATTACAGCGGGACCAGCGGGAAATTTCATCTCCACATTCAATAAGGGCCACTTGCACTCCTGAACCTCAAACCTTGTGTTGCAATGGAATATGGTTGAGGAAAATATCGTACTCAGGCCTCCAAAATTGTATGTCACACATGGTCTGTTGATTTTCTCAAACGTTTGTGAGTTGTTGAAACTATGAATGTCGAACATAAAAATGTGTCTTCCGAAATTTCAGTTTCGGGATCCAAGATTTTTTATATTTCCACCCGTTACGTATGAATTAGGGGGGTGCTTTTTCGTGAGACACTTTGTATATGATGGCTGTTGATAATTGCGCTTCTCTGAACAATATTATATCAAAATTACATCACACCCTTCTCAGCGCTTTCAAGAATTTTGTCTCAGATATTCAGATACTCGATCATTCTGTTTGTCAGCAAGTTTCCAAAACAACCATTCATCTGGTCGGATTCGTAGTAATGGCAATAGTTTTCTTTGTTTTGTGTGTGGGAGATATATACTCCGCGCTCCGAGACACTATGGAACTGCTCCTGTATGTTTTCTTGGAAGTGAACTGGGAAGAACATCT
Source organism: Zygogramma bicolorata (assembly GCA_032362365.1). Classification (NCBI taxonomy): domain Eukaryota; kingdom Metazoa; phylum Arthropoda; class Insecta; order Coleoptera; family Chrysomelidae; genus Zygogramma; species Zygogramma bicolorata. The sequence continues at coordinate 74,607 of JAVJAQ010000003.1, read as the reverse complement.
CGTCATGTGATTTGCCGAATCAACAAGAGTTTACTGATGGAACTCTTCTGTTGACGAGACACATTTCTTGAGAGAATCCTAGCGAATTAGTTATGTCGTCCTAGAGGGGCTGAAATCGAAAAATAAAAGGGGGAATAGGAAGGGGGCAAGCTTTTTGTGAACCAAACCAAAGAAATACAGAACTGATTCACTCTACGAAGTTGTAGCTTATTTAGTTCAATGATTCCAAATTCTTCACGAAGGAGTAATTAGGGAAGAAACGATGGGATAAATATTGAATGTGTTCATTAAGAGAAAGGATCTTTTTTAGTTGGTTAACTTTATCTCTGATTTCCATCTTCATTTCAAATACAACAGTGCCATCAGTCCCCTATGCAAATTTTCGAAAGATTCGACTTTAAAAAAATTTCAACAGCATAATAGTTTAAAACATCACTCTGACATGGCCATCTTCGAAAATTGGTGTGGATTAAAAAAAAGATTTGTGTCACAATCTCAAAAGAATTGTCTGCTTCATGCGATTTTTGCCTGTACAATTGCATATCATCTATCAATGATTGTGTCATCGAAGAGTGAGGCCGAAAAGATCTCCTGGCTTTCTTATCGTGGTTGTTGAATGATTGCTAAGATTTTCGTCGGCTGTCAAGAATGTACGACTCAATACCTACTTTGATAAAGTTGAGAAAACTCAAAATTAAAAAGCTCTACGGTAGGGAAATGAGGCTGTTGCACCCCCTTTTGAATCCGCCACTGTATCCGAGCAAGATAGAAATGTTGATCCGGAAACATAGACCACAATAGAAATGTGTTTATTACAGCTGAAAGTGCGAAGACTAGTGATTAGAAATAAAAGGATACGTTCGTGTCGGCAGTAACTTAATAAAACGTCCGCGAGAAAAATGATTACTGAAGGCCATACCGCCTCGTGTAGAAATTATGGGGGATGTTATTGTAGCTTTTTTGACACTCAGGATTCCGAACATAAATCAGACACATGGGTAAGCGGGACCTCAACCACAAAAGGGGATCGGACTTTTGCATAATATATGAACAAACATGCGCCGCAGACGGGCCATAATCTACCTTTACGGAGTATGTGTTGCACACATTTCATACGAATTATACACGGGAACTCGTAAGTAGGCAACTTGTGCACGCGCACCTCGAAACATACAAATTTAATGCTTCAAAAGCCTATCATAATGCATCCAAATTCTCTCGAAATTGAATAAATAAATTCTACTCAGATGTTGTTCGTGTGAACGTTACAATATTTATACTGAATGTATATTCCTGTGACAAAATTAACTATTCTGAATTGATAGCGTTGTCATTCGCTTGAGATACCACCCATTTGATAGTTGTTTAACCAAGCGAGAGCATTTGAGAAGATACAGGGATACTCTTTGTTCTACTGTGCAGCTATTTCATTGCAGAGGCATCTTAATTTGCTTCCAAGATGATGCTGAATCTTTCGCCAGTACACATCTCGCGCTATGAAAGAGGCAGCAGTTGGTGCTTTCAGGACTCGTCAGACAGCTCACAAGCAGCTAGGTTATCTGTGCAGATACTTGAAGATTATGGGTAGTGTTCCAAACACACATATAGTGCTAACTAGGTACGAGTTTGGGTGTGCAGTATGAAAAATCGCCTTACATATTGGTATGATGTGCTGATTGTTCCAAGATGAAATGAGAGTAATAAGGTCCATTTTCTGCCTGTCGTAACCTTCCGAAACTACCCCATGCCTCATGGACTTGTACTCTGGATTGCCTCAGAAGAGGTAATCGGGATGCAGGAGTCTATATCTCATCACCCAACTAGCATTGAAGGCTCTTAATTTGTACACTTGTCACTTAAGAGTGCAACTTTCATATAGGACTCGAAGTTAGTGGGGAAACTACTACGACTGAATTAGTCACATGAAGTAGAAATTTTGTAGCAGAAAATTCGATGAGTTGAGACGTCACTGGAATAAAGCACCAGAGCATAGATAATCTGAATATCTTCAAGTTTGAATATAAAAGACATCGTACCAGTAGCTATTTCACCTAGGGGACACTGTTTCCCACAGTAAAATGGTCAGATCAGGCAGCGATAATTCCCGAAACTGTAGAATACATGCTTTTGGAGAGTCAAACTTCATTCTACAAGAGCCTAAAGTTTCTCGAAGAAGTATCAGTATCAGGGTTTGACAACAGATTAGGGCTAGGTACAAAATGACTCATAGGTCTTGGTAATGTCAAGTTGGTATTCCTTTTCGTCACCAAATGAAGGAGTATTCCATTATTTATAAAAAGGTCCACTCAGTTATAAATTCATCATAAATGTTTGCCGGATTCTACTTGGCAGAAAATAGAAAAGCAGCCTCCTGATACCATCTCAAATAGACAGCTTGCAATATTCTTCTTCAAAAAAAAGACGGAAACACCGAAAAAAATCCACTGAACATTGAACCATATATTTTTCTTGCAAATCACCAAGCTTTCTGTGAGTTGATGGTTTTTCCTTTGAAACCAACGAAACTACGAACATTTTTCAAGGAAGGAAAAATATCTAAAATGATAAATATAATCCAGAAGCCAATAATCTGGCTGAAAAACACCACTATTCTCTGGAAGACTAATGGCAGGTTTTTCAATCTGATGTCAGCTGAGTCCTCAATAGCCAACCGAAGTGCTTGGCCGTGACACATGATTGACAGTGGAGAACAAAGCTGACAGTGACGCTTATTAACAGTGAACATATATGTACATGCATATGTTCTTCTAGGCGATTGTTTTGCTAGCTGACCGTGACAATAAAGATGAAAAATTGCACAGGCTAATAATCCTTGACGCTACTCTCCCAAGAGAATTATTTCAGTTGCAGCTAGAAACAGACGTCCCTAACTCCCGTTGTGTTGTTAAAATATACCTCGTATACGGAATATTCGCATGAAATAATCCCATTAGACAGAATCGCATTTGGTGGCAAAATAGCGCAACTAGAATACAGTATCATCTTTATTCATTTGTGACAATGAGGAGAAATTAATAACATTACGTTTGCCTCTAGGAGCCGGTTTAATCATGGTGTTTAGGAACAATTAGTTGATCTGTTATAATGAACTTAAAGGCATTATCTACTTTGTCCAACGTCCCATTGATGTGCGAATATGAGCATAACAGTGCATGCCCTGAACGATACTGTTATTGACTAGCGATATGATGCAGGATGACGGAAAATTAATTTCCCACGCTCGAGATTTCCCATTGCATTTTTCATTATGATGCAATAGAGGGATCATTTTGATTGGCGTTTATCGTACCTGTCCTCAACAGAGACCAAGTAGAATTGGAAGAAATCGGTTTTGATCGGTGTGATGTGTTTCCACGAAGGGTCTAGATCTTAGAAACATCATCATGCAAATTGATAACCTGGAGCTGAACTAGAGCTTTTAAGTAGTAAGGGGTTAGTTCTATATTAGAAAGTAGAGAAATAATTACAGATATTCACCCTTTTTGTTGACGATGCAAATTCATCATGACGTGATGAAATAAGAAGAAGATTTCCCAAACAATATCTGGAAACCCTGGCCAAATGGTGTGTTCCAAATAAATTGACATTCAACATGAGAAAATTTATATCATCTTTCGACAGTGAAACGAAGAAAGGGTTTGAATTTAAAGTGAGTTAGTTGGAAATCTAGATTCGAAAAAATATATCTATCCTTTCTCAAAAAAGATGGGAAGTGGTTGCTCTGATGTAAAAACAGACATCGAAGAAATCTCCCACTCATGATGGTATTGAATGAAATAATCCGCTTCCTGTAGGGTCGGATCTCTATCATACATATTCCGAATTCAAAAAGCAGTAAAAGAAATCATACAATACACTACAATATTTAGGATTTCCTGATCAATATTTTTTGCTCAAGAAAATATAAGTATAGAATCGAGTCATTTACATAATACACTACTGATACTTTCAACAACTTTTATTTCAATCAATTTGATTCTTGATTCCTTGTATATATTTTTATTTTGTCTTGAAGAATACTCGAAATGTTGCAAATTTGTCAACGGCATTTACAATTTACCCGTCATCATATTATATCGTAGGTATATTTCCTTCATTCTCAATCTGTTTCCAATCATTGATGTTGATAGATTGCTGACACTGAATTCATGTAACTACGGATAAAAGTATGGAGAAAATCCCGAACACGTTTACGGTTGATCATTTTTTTTTTCATTTCATTAAACAGTCGCAGAAATAGAAACTACTTGTTGGAGAATTGGAATGAATCGGGATTTAATTGAAGTTTCACGTTGAACGATTCCAAACGAACTCAGAATGAGCCGAGATAGGTACCTCCCGTTTTTTTCGCCCATTGACAGCTCAAGTGAGAAGTCACGTTCATGGTTTTGAAGATGGTTGCCATAGAAATTTCATCATCCTCTAATTGGTGCACATCTGATTTCCCCGGTATTTTCCATTCCATTTCCTGTAATAACAATGCAAGTCTCGACAGAAAGCTGTGAAAAGCATATGACGCACGCTAACCCTATTCGAAAAGATTGTTGACAATAATATCAGGTAACATACAATATTGACAGATACATGAAAGCAACACATATTAGACTTATAAAAGGGATTATGATGAAATATCTAATGGAACGCAATAGTATTGTGATAACACTGCATAACTGAAACACCACACACACAAAATCAAAACAAATAAAGCTTGTATTTGTTTGTTTGTCTTTTTAAAGTTTCTACATAACCTTGAAACCCTGGAATACTCATATTTCCTTCATATTATATGAAAATAACAAACAAGTTTTTCATTATCACTGAAATAACAAGCATAATGACCTATTTCACCAGGTCTGAGCCAGTGTCTTTAGCAGAAATACATCAATGTCAGGATAAATTATGTGTCTGCTATATATGATATCCCGAATATATTGTAATTCATCATACCGATATGTCAAGAAGGACTCCTAGCTAAGAAATCTCGCATTAATATATCTCATTTGAATGTACATTGATGTATACTCTCATAATATGAATTCAATGGTTGGTTACTTTACCTTTTACGTAAGGGGAAACAGCACACTAAAGAAGTTGATAGCACAATCAATATCGATGTCTTTTATGATATTTCCCAATGTACCAAAGACATCGCATAGTAGTTTGATAAACGATTCTGATTTTGAACAAAATTCACGGAATGATTTGTAATATTGCTCCAATTAAGTTTTCTTGAGCTATTGAACCATGTCGAGCTACAAACATTAAATAGTAAAATAACCTATATTATAGTTGAGTGAATGCCAATTCAATTCAGCCAGTGAACATAACTTATGTTTTCAATTTGCAAAATTTCACTAATTAGTGGTACTCCATTCTGAAGCTGATTGAGTTTTCTGATTAATGTGAATTCGGTTGAATCGCTGGACCATATAGACATTATTGAAACCTTGATGTGAAGGTGAAACCTTTCGTTTCGAAGAAATTGGCTTGATTCAAAATTATGGTGGGAGTTTATTGCTTAGTATATTTTTCACTTTCGAAAAAAGCCAGATTTTTCTATAACCAGATATGTGCTAATGTTCTTTGAAAGAAGTTTCAATCTCTTCAGCGTTATGTACACATCTTATATGGAGAATCGAGAAAATCAAGCGTTTTAACTTCAATAAAGCCTAGGTGAAACTTACGAGTCTAGTTTAAGCAATCAACTACAAATATATGTACATGAAAACTGGTTACCCATGAAAGTATGGAAAATGATAGACGTAGTAGTAGCATGAACAGTGACAAAAAAAGCTTCTGAGTCTCATTTAACGAGATAATCAGAAAAGTTGAAAATGAAAACATCATTGAGGAGTGGAGCGAATAGTTTTTCTTGTCAGGTAATCTTTAATCAGATTATAGAAATAAGAGGTACTGAGTATGTGAATAACACCAAGATGATGCCAAACTAATTGGAAACATGTTTCACTTTGGATGCCTTCAGTTGTTTTGGCTGGGGTAAAACGAGCATTCAATGTGGAGTAATTGAGCTGTTACAAAACATCACCAAAACTAAAAATACGTCGATGAAGAGAATGACACAAGTGTTTCTCAAATCATGATAACGTACATGCGGCTACATATATATGTTACATAAATATCAAACGTTTATCTGCACTGTTTCAAATCGAAAGTGATCTGATCGAATTGAGATATTGAAAACAAAGGAAAAACTGAAGCAATTGACATCACCGAGATGATTCTTTAGTCTCAAATTTTTCAACTTCCAATTCACTTTTACCAATTTCATATAAGTTTGTTTGCTAATATTCTTGAAAAAAATTGTTTTTTCTGAAACGAAATTGCAAATGGAAACCAATTACGAATATTTTGCTTTTCTTTTTATTTCACTATTAACAAAACGATTTCCGAAAACTCATCGGCTTGATGAAAAGAAATGATTCGAAGTTCTCGATTATAATTGGATTCCAAAAATAAAAGGCAGGCTATCATTTTAATGCTACACATATGTCATTCACATATCGGACATCATAAAGTATTGCAAATAGCTTAGTTATGACGTTCCGATTTTTTTGATCGAATTACTTTCATATCGGACATATCAACAACGGTCTTTTTTTCAAATTTCGATAACCAGCAGAGGATGTTAAACATTTCTTCCCATTATTAGGCACCGTCATTCCTCTTGGGACCACCGTAATGCCCACACAGGTAGCCATTCTTCTTCTTAGCAGGAATTCTGCCACCCATGATCCACTTTTCCTTTGAACTTATTAATTGCCAAAAATGTGAAATGAACCTCCAGCAGAGGTGACACTTCTGTGGTTAATGTTTCTAATTAAGTTGTTGGAATGACCGCCACATATTTGGTGGACCGTAAAAAGTTTCCCCGACTGGAATTGTACGAAGAACGACGAAATCAAAATTTGCACTTTGTATTTTTTAAGTCAGATCAGTTTCGTACAGAGTCGTGAAGAATAGGAAAATAGACTTTTCAATTCTTTTTATTTTTGGCGTTAGAGAGAGCAGAAAGACTGCTCTTTCAGAGATCAATTACCCTAACACCAAACTGATATTATATGCACTCGATGAGCGTTTCGCTAACAAGGTTAGCATCTTCAGGAGAAGGAAACTGGTCAATGTTCACATACGATTTTATGACTAGTAACTCTCTTTGGCAATACCATAAAAAGATAGCTTTTTATCTCATGACAAGAACCTCTATGTTTCATCGACTGGACATATCTGATTAATTCAGAAGTGCTCAACAACATATACGTTATACGCTACCGAAGTAATCAGAAAATATGTTCTACTACTTCGGAAGTATTTAGGAAAATATAGGAGAGTGTACAGAATAAATATATGATGAACTAGATATAACAAATGCCAATGTAAAACTAATTATTACTCATAACTATTCAATGCCTTCATTTTATCTACTTTGAAACTAACTCCACCATGATGTGATCCATGAAATTCAACTGAAAACTATGCTTTCAGTAGACAAGAACAACTTTAAAACTGAATCTTCTCCGCTGAATAAAGAACTTTCATTTTCCTAATTTGATTTTACGGAGTAGGAATTCAATTTGCGTTTGTTTGGATTTCTGGAGGAAGTTTAACTTTTCCTGCCCAGTGAATGGTAATAATATCGCGACATTTTTGAGGGGTTTATTGAAAGTAAGTTTTCCCACATTTTCTTTGCCCTGTTTATTCTCACCGTCACTATGAACTTTTGGACTTTCTTCGAGAATTTATGAAGGAAGTGCGGGACAAGTATCCATTTGAAATCTATGGTCAGTTAAGTGCGCAAACGGATGTGGAACAAATTACCGTGACAAGTTGGATTGGATGAGCTGTCACATATGACATTTCCATGATTTCTTTCAACAAAACACCAAACTGAAAAAAAATCAAATGCCAACTTGTTATCTTTCAAGGCTTCACTTTCACACCAAAGACTTCAGTGGTATAGTAGTTTTCACAATAAATGGTATTGACTGAAGGATTATAATTAAACCAATTAGATCCTCAAGTTGTAAAATCCGAGATGCACATCATAAATGTAAAAGGACCGGATTCAGGTAATTTTGTTTCTCAGAGAGGGATTGTAAATATTAAGGACTCTTGTGTTGATAATCACGAAGATACGACAGCAGAGCTTTTTGAAGATTGGTTTAAATATTGTCTGTTTCCCAACATTCCGCCAAACAGCGTTATAGTAATGAACAACGCAAGCTATCATAGTCGACAATTGCAAAAAATTCCTGGCTCAAAGAATACGAAATTGGAGATTCAAAACTTCATGGCTGCAAATGACATATTTTGAGGAAAATTATACAAAAAAAGAACTTCTACAAGTGCTGCAGTCATTTAAAAAAAACGTATGTTTGTGATACAATTGCAGAAGAATTGGGACATACAGTGTTACGACTACCTCCCTACTACTGCGTGTTCAATCCCATAGAGCTTATGTGGCACCAACTTAAATCGAGCGTGCGCGGAAAAAATACTTCTCCGACTTTAAGTGGTAGTGTGGTAGAATCAATTAGGAACTGTATGAATGACATTCCTACCGAGAGTTGGAAAAGTTCTGTTAGTCATGTTATAAATGTTGAAAACTCGTACCTTTCTGTAAAATCAATTGCGCCAATTATAATTAATTTAGATGAGGATAGCGATAGCGACACTGAACTAAATATAGAATAGAATTGTAACATTTAAATAAATTACCTGTATATCTCCTACATTATGCAAAATTCAAATTTCTTAAGTTCGACCCTGTAGCACATTTGCATCTTTTACCAGATGATTTTCTACACAATGGGATTAAATCGGGTAGTCTATTGCAGTTAATAAGCCAATACCATTTACTGTGAAAAATACTATACCTGCGACTTCATATTCCTAACATTGCAGCTGTCAAATTTCCATCACTTCTGAAATATGTCTTATAATAATCCATAAGTCTGAAAGTTACACCTCAATGTGAAATTTGACGTAAGTTCCCTTTTCATTTAATAATAATTCTGGAACAAAGCATCAGAACTTGATAAACGAACCATCGTTGAAGAGAGAATTGAAATACCTTTTAAATTCTAAATTCTGCCGTATCGGTCTCTGAGAAAACAATACGAAACACCGCCTTGTTGTACACGCCGAAAACTAAATATGTAGTATTTTCATTCCCGATTACAATAAGGACAATGCAAGAATATAAACGTTCATTAATGTATTTATGTCTGCCTGGGTATAGCCATGAGCGGTATTGGACTACCAAAGTTTATTTACAAAATCTCTTCGATCAAAGAAACAACGGTTCGACGACATCTGTTGGGCCAGCGGCTTGTTTACGAAATAATTCTCAGATACTTGTTTTGAAATGGTTGGTAGTATTTTCTTTGGTTCTTCACGCTAAAGTCGTTCATTCATATATTTCATCTGGTAGCTGTTTCAGAAAAATGCATTATATTTGTGTATTTTGTTACTACGTGCTACACTGTACGAGCAATATCAGAAATATCGTTCTTTAAAACACCCGAAGCTTTCGAATAGGCCCTCTGAAAGACATATCGTATCATTTTCAACCAGTGAACATTTGTCAATCATTGTGAATGCGGTTTGTATATTCAAGTCTGTTAGAAGTACCCTTTATCTCTACAGCTCTCTGGTTATTCTCGTTTTCATTTCGACTTTCATGCCTGTGTCATCTTGAAAAGTGTTTCTTAAATGGACAGTTTTCACCTAATTTTCAACAATCACAAAGTCAACAAATATGTCTTTTACGATGCAGAAAAACTCTAAGTCGTCTCCACAATTTAATATTCAAAAGATGTCAGGACGGTGATTCAGTACATGTTTCGAACCTACATAGGTTCATCATCAGCTGAATTAACATTCAATTCTATAATAAAGGAAGAACAATATAATATTAGTTGATACTATGGAGTATAAAATTACTTACATCGAGATGAAAAAATCACATGGTGAAATTTAAATAGTCATCAGAAAAAGTTATACATTGAATATTATAATAATAATATCTTTTGAATATTAAATTGTGGAGACGACTTAGAGTTTTTCTGCATCGTAAATCTTACACTCCACTTAGAGATACAATGGACTTCTACCACAGGTTAAATTTGTCTTTGCAGTCCCTGAAATCGTTTGCAGTATGCCCTGAGAGCTCTGGCGGGTCATGCCCAAACGTTCAATTACGTAGCATTATAGTTACTGAATGGAGTGACTTTGTAAGAAAAACTGTCTGCCCACGTTGAAAAATGGAAATCAAATCAATCAGATCTATATGAAATAATTTCAGCGGATGTTTTAAATTTCGCACAAAAATATACTTGTGCCGCCTGCCTATTTAGCGACATCAAGGTTGTGAACCCCAAAACTATTGTCTGTAGCTCGTTTGTGGCATGCTCATGATTTCTTCTGCCTTTTTCGGAATCAATACCACGACTGAAAACACCCCATTTTGGGAGTGATAATCAATGGATTTTCAAATGAGATATTTACCAGTTTGTTTATGGGGAATGTTGGAATGTAAACTCGTTTCGAACTCTGTTGAACGTAAGTAAACGGAGCAAATAATGAAGACGTTGTTACCAGTGGCGTATGTAGCAGAGTTATTGTTATTAACATATTCTGGAGCATGTCTATGATCTCGAAGGCAGAAAACAAGTTCATCAAACTAAAAATGTGTTTTAACCTCACTGAGGATCATTCAGCTGCTGAGACAGTTTGAAATTGAGCCGAGTTATCACATGAACCGAAAAACGAAAGATAAACGATACAGTGGAAGAGAGAGATACAACTATCGATTGTTACCATTTACTTTAATCAAAGTTTCACCACCGTCCACAATTTGCAATTGGATAATATTGAACGATTGTTCCATTATTTATAACAAATATCAAAGTCACTGGCTCGAAGTATCTGGCTTTAAGTCTCATGAACATGATGAAACATGATATGTCAATTACTTTGACTCAAAGCTGAATAACATACCCATATAGCAATTTCATAAGGAATTTCCCTACTACCGTTAAATTAATCAATGATATGCTATGAATTATGCAGTAGTTATCACAACACAGACAGGTGAGTATATAAATAAGCATAGAGGCACGTTGTACTACAACTTTTATAAACAAGGCAAGGTCTGGATTGGATTATACGTCACTCTGTACTTATAAGCATTAAATTCTATTGAGATAATCTTTCTGCTCACATTAAAGTCGAATAAACAAGGTACATAGATCGTGGTATCACGTTATAACAATCCAGAATTTGTATTCAAAAATGTATCTGATTCAGATTCATTGATTATGGATGCCCTAGATTGTTCTGTGATCTCGGCAGGTCATTGGATTGTTTCAATCTTAATATTCTATTGAAAACATTAATAAATAAAAAGGTATGCCACAGGGCTAGGTGTTAGAACCTGTGCTTTTCTGATTATATGTGAAATAATTTGATACCTCTATAGTGATATCATACACATTGAAATTTCAATTCGATTCATAAAAAACGCATTCAATGGTGCAGAAGCAATTCTTTTGTGGTAGTCTTGAGTTTTGCGATCGATGATACACCACTAGAGCATATGTGTGAATTTCAATTTGAGTTTTTTTTATGCTTATGCCAAATTAGATTCTAGTGATATATATTACATGTTTGTGGGGTAATTCTTCTGCAATAGATATTTATAACCCAGAAAATTGTCCACAGAAAGAGGAATAATGTGGACAATTTCAACAAAGAATTAAATATCATAAAACAAATCCAGAAAATTATTGCAAGATGCCTTCGTGACATTTTTAGTATGAGCTGCCTCTTCCTTGACATTTTTCAAGAATTTCAAAATGTTACATTTATAGGACGTTTTGTTTGAATGAAATGTGTACTCAAATAAACACCAACAAAAACCTCAACTCAACAGGGCAATGATTTTTTTGCATTGCAAGTGAAATGATATTTTTCTTTAGAATTTGAATTTTTATTCTTGTGCTAGAAACCCATCCGGTTCTTTTCATTTTTGTGGGTGAGCTCAGAAAGTGATATGCTATGTATCATATACACTGCATGAATGACTCTAATGCAAGCAGAAAAAACATCCCAAAAAAACACCAATGATGTTTTTATACATTTTTTTAGAATGATAGAAGCGATAAATAGATGTCGCAGGGTGACGTCATCCGCTTCACAACTTCATTGGGTCGTCATACCTTGAATAGTTACAGTACCAAGGCATGGAAGTTAGTATTATTCACATATATACTGGTTTTTCAGTTTGCTTACCTGCTATGCAAAACCCGCAGAGACTTGGGCGACATACAGTTCACACTCCAATCAGTGTTGCCGTGGTCATTGCAGATGGTTATGGAAAATCGGCCGTAGTTCGCTCGAATCAACTTGATCAGCTCACCTTCCCTGCACTCGATCTTCAGGATTTTCCCCTCACAAGCGTATGCCGTTTCATAGCGAATTTCTGCAACAAAAAAAAGATTCAAGTTTCCCCACAACGTCTATACTGCGCATCATATTCATAACAAATCATCTCGGATGATTTTGAAGTTTAATTTTTCATCGTATTGATAACACTTTTACTAAACAGGGTGATATATGTTAGAGTAACGATGTTGAAGGTAATTGTTTTGAATGGCACACCCTGTATATAATTGTTTTTCGAATCCTCCATGAATGCTAATGCATCACTCCTAGGAATGGAATTCATACAGAGTTGTACAAATTACCAAAAACAGATCGATGTATCTATTGCCGGTGAATCTTCGAAATGAAAAATTTGAAGATCAGATCTGATAATCCCGTTGAAATGATTCAAGGGAGTATGACTCGCCAATATATTGTTTTCCGTCTACAAATCCAAGAACTTCGAGGCAAAACTACTTTCAAATAAATCATGAAAATACTTATACGATGTTTTATACAAAGATGGAAAATTGTTATTTTCGCAAAATTCCAAAAGTAATCAGTTCAGGATCTCTGCCGATTGGTATTGGTTATGTGATTATAAATCAACCTTAAGTACTTTGTACGGCTGGAAATTATTAAAGAAATGAGTGAATGAGGTAGATTTGAACTGAGCAAAGGTTTTTTTATATATAGATCCACACGAAATGGAAGCCCTGCAATGTTCAAAGCGTGAATCAAAGGACAGAAAACAAATTAATATTAAATTTGAATTTTTGAAGTTTGAAAGCCTCAGGAGAAACCTCTTCCGATAAGGAGTTCCAACGAAAGTGGGCGAGTCTATGAGCGAAGAATCACCAACAAGACGGATTGCCTTTCTATGAATTAATGGAAATATCTACAAGTTTAGTAATCCACTCTTGCAGATCAAACAGAAACGGACATCATTTGAGACCCTGCGGTACTCCGCTCTTAGTAAATTCAGTAAACACCAGATTTAAAACCATTGTTCAAAAACTTTCACACAACTCAATTTCGGTTCTTAATTACCAAAGTTTTCGAAGGAGTAATTCAGGATTGATTTTATCGAATGCTTTAATGATTTTTCATTCATCTGGATATATTGGGTCGACAATTTTGAATCGAATACTGTTTCAGGTGGAGTTCTCAAACAATATTCAATGAGTTGGGATTGTATATTATCACTTTCGAATAGAAGTTTAGTTCTTATTTGGGATTTCTGAATCTTGGTTTTGTTTACCGATTGAATTAATATTTGCTTCGTAGTTTTTTGGGTTTGTAACCTACCACAATCTGAAAAAATAAGAATTAATATTGGAATCTATACAAGTGTAGAAGGGCAGATTTTCAATCTACCCCGGAATTGATATTCTATTTCCTAGTCAGTCGAAACTGTGAACAGGTTGGGCTAGTCATAGATGATTCTATTCTACCATGGCGTTTTGCTAATCGACCCATGAGGTCTATGATTTGAACAGAAACAGATACAGAAAGGCGAAGTTAAAATATACACCGTTTACGAAGGAATTTACTTTCGTAAGATTTTATCACATTAACAGCCGATTGCACCGACTTTTTATTATGAGACCATTAACGAAGGTACTCTTTAAGATAGGTGAGGGTTCATGAAATGAGTGTTTAATTAACTCTCAAACTATGGTGCAATCGCTGCAGTGCGCATCAGCTTAATGCTCCCACGAGTGCTCCCATTAGGAAAAAGTCGGTGGAATCGGCTATTAGTTTGGAAAACAAAGCACCCTTTAATTTTTTTATGATCTATATTCATGTAATCATGTCAACTTTGTGATAAAGGATACTAATATAGTTAACAGACGTTTAGATATGAACTTGATAAACTGGCAACACTGTCTCGTCCATGGTATTAAAAAAATCAGATATAGTTGTAAGTGCGGACGTTTAGCAGTTCTACTCCATTTAAAATAACTGTACACCTTCACGAAGCGTAATAATGATTATTGGTAACCTCCCACTCATTTGTCATCGATATAAAATCCTCCATTTCTACTCTTTTAATAGATGCCGTACCCCTCAGTTTGTGCCCAACATGTTCATTGAAATCTCCGTCATTCTCATGACGCCTTTCCTGTAACAGGCAAAATAACGACCAAATAAAATTTGACAAATGAGAACAATAAACATTTTTATGTTGGTAACTTTCGTGTTCACGAAATATTTCATTTATATAATCATTCTCAGGTTTTTTACTCGGTTTTGAATATTTATGTACAGAATAAAATATGACTTGTTTGAACAGGGTTTATGTTTACGAGGGGGTGTACATAATTATGCAATCCAGAGTTGATGTATTCAAATTCATGGAAATTCACGAATATAATACTATAAGTTGTTATAGGTACTGTATATCGTAACTTCCGCTGTGTGTTGTATGAATTACTCGCGGGAGACACTAGATTATACATTGCTGATTACAATATATTCATAAAATTGGCCATTTCTAGAACAAGTTGTTAGTTACCCTCCATTACGAGAGCTTTTGATGGAAGTTTTACTGGTTGGCCCCTGATATTAGCATATACAGGGAAGAGCTTGGATGAATCGGATTTTTCCAAGTTTGAATCTGATAATGAACTCACGTCACTCTTTCACATTTTTCCAACGATTATTCAGTCAAGAAATGACTCAAGTCTCTATTTTACCACAATGTATATAACTATAACTGAACTATAACTGAAGCCAGCTTTATACATAAGTGATATTTCAAATTATTTTCCCTCAATTTTATCTCTCCTAAAAGGCTATGACCCCCATCTGATTGGCCGAAACAACCTTGATAGATTAACAAAATTTCCAGTTATATGAGTCGATCGATTAAAAAAACCCCAGGAAAAATATCTTATTGAAAATTGATTTTTTTGTTCATAAATATGTTATGTTTATAATGGTACTCGACTCGACAGTACCTTGAGGCTCGATGGCCCACTATGTTACCGGATTTGACTCCGTTTGACATTTTTCTTCAGAGTCGATTGATGTGAGGAATGAGAACGCTAAGTAGACACTCAGTTGGAAACTTTTGATAATTGACATAATAATATAATGCCAAAATGGCTCATTACGCATGTATTTATGAATGTATGAGTTTTCCTGACTGAAGAAGATCTTATACCGGTTTTGTAAACTTTTGATTAATCGAAGAAATTTCAGAAATAGCTCACAATTGTTCAACACATTATTGTACAGTGTAATGGAGAATGTCAGGAGAATGCAGTTGACGCTCACCATGCCAAAAATATAGATTTCATATGAAAATCCAACACATAAATCGACTGAAATGACTTCGAATTCTGTGGCCTGGAAATCTATACCATTTTCTTGCATTTGTGATTATGGTTGAACTGATCAAACAAACGAAAACTAAATCATAATGGATGGATTTCTTATTGATGGTACTAGCGAGTGGTACCTCAGTACCATTATGGGTCACAAAGACAGATGACCTGAACCTCAATTCCCTGAGACAACTTTGGAATCAAATACAATCAGCGAATGCCAATATCTGTACTCAAAAGATGGTTCTTCGAAGGGGTTGTTCAAAATTATTATTGACTCTACCCCGTATATTTTTTTGGAAGGGTCATTCGCATCAAACTGTTTGTATTACTTATGCAGTCCTGAGCGAAGCGAAATATTCGAAATCTCGCGAACTTTCAGTTTGCCCATGTTGCATTTTGAATACAATACATCTTGTGTCTTATCATATCCGTTTTGTTGCACATATCAGATTTCAATCATTCATGAACTCGTTCCACAGTGCAGCAGAAATCTCCGACAAAACAAAATATGCAAAGTCATATCCACAACATGCTACGAAAAAGATCGCAGCCATCTATCCTTACAATAATAGCTTTTATCTTGTTACAAGAAAGTTCACTTGAAACTGTGGGTGACGAATATTTTGCAACTGGGGATATAACCGAGATAAAATACAGCTGAAGGTTTTGAAAGATGTCGATAGTGGCAGTTTCGAAACCTTGAGAAATTTCAGTGCATATCGAATAACAGATGATGAATCTGATAAAGCTCTGAACTATTAAATTAAATGTCAAATGAAGAAAGGCCCAAGGAAATTACAAGAAAAATTTCAACTGTACCATATTTGCTAAAGTATTGATAGTCACGTGTTATAGGGTTGAGGGTGAAATGATATAATGTCTGAAATTCTAGTTGAAGAAACATAAGTTCTCTTAAAATCCAGAACGTTGTTTCAAAATAACGTACTTCTAATGGAACCATGAGTACACAACATTTTTCTTGGGCTATTTCGATCAAAAACCATTCGCAATATATTTCCACTTAACATGTGTTCTCACATGGTACGATTAAAAAAATATCAGTGTGTATTAGAAACTGACGGAACTGATATTGGAAGGAAACGAAAGGTTGATTTAAACCGGAAATGTGTTACTCCTTAGATAATCTTCCCCTAGTGGTAGCACACGAAAGAATTTTCAACAAAAAATATGGGTACTAGTATTCTCTCTCTTCGAGAGTTTTGTAAAACTACTGTGGTGTGTACACGTTAGCGGGAATCTTACTAGAATGACGTTGTGAATAGAAGAAGAAGAGGTTGGAAGCTTTCGAAATGGATATCAAGTCAAATTAATAGAAAATATTCCGGCTAAAAAACTACATAAAAAAGCTATCCAAGAAGTGTACCCCACTTTGAGGACCCATGACAATAATTATAGAATTTTAACTTATTCAGGACCTGCTACGGAAAAAGTAGCTTCATTTTCGCATAAACAAAATTTAAGAGTCGCATATAGAACAGATAACACGTTGGGAAGGTTTATCGAGGATAACAAAGATAAAACAATAAAAGATGAAAAATCGGGAGTTTATAAATTGAATTGTGGATCTTGCTCCAAAGTATATATTGGCCAGACAGGCAGACCATTCAAAAGCCGCATACGTGAACATCGTATGAATTATGAAAAGAAAACAACTCATTCATCATATGCCAATCACATTTTGGAGGAAGGCCATGACTTCGATAAAAATTTCGAAATTCTGCATGTTGAAAATAAGGTCATTAGACTTAATTATTTAGAATTTTTGGAAGTAAATGAATTAAAATATTCAAATTGTTTGCTAAATGATCAATTGGATCTCAATAGTTCCCCTTTATTGAACTCATTCAATTAATAAGTAGTAACTATGTTCAGATATCATAATCATTATCAGTTGTAATTCTAGGAATCAGTATCAGTGGTATAATTTCAGGAATCAGCATCGGTTAATAAGTTTAGGAATCATCATCAGTGTCAGTTGTATTATTCTAGGAATCAGAGATAATTAGAGTAGGCCCTGATGTATTTAAGGAGCTTTCAACAAAGAATAATTTAGTGTTTAAATACATTCGCTTGATGAAGATACAGTGTATCGAAACATGTCGCGAAGACAATAAATTTTGTGGAAATTTAATCGTGTCTACCTTATAGCGTAATAACTATGAATTTCCATCAAGTAAAGGCCACCTCAATCCAAAATTTCGAAAGAGGCCGGAAAAGTTATTTTCTACCTCTCTTTCTTCTGAGTGAACAATTCGATACTTTTCAAATAGAAAGTAGCTCAGAAACGGGCATATTTTTGTATGGTTGTGAATTAAATACATTGTGTCATGCCTCTTCTGAACCAATATTGAATCAATCGAAGCAAACACTTTCGTTATGAGAACGAATCGAAATTCTCAACAAACAGAAGTTAAATCACATAAGTCTACAGCGAACTTGGAAGGGTTGGTACTTCAATTGAATTTGTGGTAAGAGCAACCTCTCATCCGAAGAAAACATGTTCCCTCCATAATCTGAATTCAGTGTAACTAGCAAACTTTCCAGCGATGAGTCAGAAAACTCCTCTCCATCGATAGCGGATGTATAATCGTGTTGGAATTAGTCACGGTCAATTATCCTAAACACCCAGTATATTGCACAATCGGCGGTTATCTTACAACTATCTGATGGAAGATCAGATACTAATGTGAAAGCAATCATATAATAATTACGAAAGAATCAATGATATTTTATTGTAATCTGCGACTTGTTCAGTTCTGACGAATCAATGCACTGAAGATTTTCTTGGTAACACTGTAGATTTGAAAAAATCTTAAGCAATTACGCAAGCAACGATTGTATTTCAATATTGAAAAAAAATCCAGTCTTTTTGAGGCAATGATTATAATTTATAATCCCCGTTAGAAATACTAAAATTTGCACATCAAAAGTTGGGTAAAAATGAATCCCAACAAAAATGTCAAGTAAAAAGACTTGAAAAAATATTTACAAAATATATACGGAAGGAAAAAAAGTCATTTTGGGCCATGCTTGGTGTTCGTGATCACAGTTTCAATGATTGAAACTCCCTAAATTATTTACTTGGTTTTTCACTTATTTTTTTTTGCTGCCCAGACATCACGTGATCAGGTTAGAATGGAAGGTTAAAAGTTCCAGTTTCGGCAAGATGTTTCGTTGGACAGGTCATAATAGACTGTGGTGACCGACTTGTTGACAGACTTCGTCTTTAAAATGGATGACGCGACGTGAGAGTGGCAAGGAGCGTGCGTCAAATATGAAACAGGATTTTTTTTGCGATAGTTTCGGCGTATAGATGTATGGCGCAGCTAGCTGTTAATTAGAAAGTAGTATTACGGAGAATCCATACCATTGACAAATCAAAAAATGTAAATTTTAATCTTTAATTATTTAACGGGGCGTACAATACTTGGCCCTGAAACCATATCAAGTATAACACCCCAACTCCAAAAATTACCATATGTCATAATAATACATAGTTTGATCTATAAAACTTTCATTAATCCTGTGGAGAATTCAACGTAAATGTCGAAACATAGCTTAATGCAATGAAAATGGCGCCATCTACCAATGAAAGAAGACAAAATATTACAATAAAAATTGCTCGTCATACTTTT
The DNA here is from genome assembly GCA_032362365.1 of Zygogramma bicolorata. Taxonomy (NCBI): domain Eukaryota; kingdom Metazoa; phylum Arthropoda; class Insecta; order Coleoptera; family Chrysomelidae; genus Zygogramma; species Zygogramma bicolorata. The sequence continues at coordinate 55,151 of JAVJAQ010000003.1, read as the reverse complement.
CCTGTGAGAGTGAAGCGGAAACTATCGACGTTTTACTGAGATAGTCAGGCCCGGATTCGGCATATTCTGTCGCCCCCCTACACAAATGTATGGTTACTACTTGTATGCACATCGATTCAAAAAGGTGCTCATTCCTAACCTACTTTCATGTTTGAAAGCGACCAATGTTCACTCGGAAGAAGACGAAGTTGGCAAAACACTTCGCCAACCTCTTGGCACTTTATCGACTTCGACTTCTTCTCTTACTCGAAACGTCATCCTAATAATTACAATATTGAAATTTGTGGAATCGTCATGGAATTCGTTTATGTGCAATGCTTAGAAAAACAAACTTACCCCCTTGCACAATGTAATAAATGTACGATCGTTTTTTGTTAATGAACCTGAAATCAAATATTCTTGTCTGTTTCATTTAGATTGGTGACCCCTGTACACTTTTTCACATCGTACTGTGGAGAAACAATTGAGCGCCACAATTTTTTCTCCGACATTGTTTATAAAACCAAATCGCAAATCGCCTGTAATAGGTGGATAATTTTTAAAATAGAACTTCGGATTCAACAGTACCTACTCGAGCCCACTGCCTACTCTGCTAGTCCGTCAATGACTTGAATATGAAAAAAATTATCACAACTCAGCCTGAAGAAAAAAAAATTAAATTTCGAAAGCAAGATAATACGGTGCCTGACTTAACGCAACTTTGAAGTCTCGGGACGTAGACAGAAATAATATTCCCTCTCCACATAATGTTACAGCGTGCTTCTATAGGCACCGCGCACGCATCGTCATCCTTTTCCATATACTCTGCAATTATCAATTATTGTCACAGAGTGAAATAAATGTGAACATAGGCGCGGGGCGGAACGAAGTTAAAGCGCCTTTCTCAGGGCACTGGCCAAAGGAAAATAGTTTTTGCGGAAAGTTGTAACGGTTTCTAATTGAACATAGTTCTGAAAAAAGGCGATCCAAATTCTCTGAATAATTATAGGCCGATATCCATCTTGTGTAATTTTTCAAAACTATTAGAAATTATTATGTACGATTCTTTATATTCAAAAACACGCTTTTTGATTTCTGAAAATCAGCACGGTTTCATGTCTCAACGCTCTTGTATTACAAACCTTGCATGTCTTTCTCAAGAAATAAGCAAAACATTTAACACGCAAGGTCAAACCGATGTCATATATACCGACTTTCAGAAGGCTTTCGATCAAATAGATCACTATGTTCTTCTCCACAAATTACAAAGTATGGGTTTATCTCCGAATATGTTGAAATTACTCAGATCCTATCTTTTCGATCGTCGGCTTTTCGTAGAATATGAGAACTATTAGTCACCCTGTTTTGTTCCAACCTCTGGAGCCCCCCAAGGGTCCAACTTAGGACCTCTGCTTTTTTCGATATTCATCAATGACCTCATAGCCTCAGTCAATTGTGGAAAATTGGTCTACGCAGATGACATGAAAATTTTTTCCGAAATAAATTCATTAGATGATTGTCATTCATTACAGATTAATTTGAATTCGATAAGCTCCTGGTTTTATCAGAATAATCTCAATCTCAATATTTCTAAATGTTTCATTGTTTCTTTCACGAGAAAAAAACATCCCATCCACTATAATTATATGATCGAGAACTCTGTTATTGAGAGATGCAACGAATGCAGAGATTTAGGTGTTCTCTACGACAGCAAATTGACATTTATTCCACAAATCAATCAGATCATTGCATCTGCATCGAGGGTACTTGGCTTCATTTTGAGAAACACCCGATTTTTTAAAAATTCTTCGACAGTAAAAATGTTATACTTTTCCTTTGTACGGACCAAACTGGAATATGGATCAAGCCCTTTTTACCAATGTCATATAAATGCAATCGAAGCAGTTCAGAGAAGATTTTTCAAGCACCTCAGCTTTCGTGAAGACGGGGTTTTTCCCTTGAGAGGTATCGATAATTCCACTTATCTTGACAGGTTTGAATGTTCTTCACTATTTTGTAGGAGACAAATTATGTATGTAACATTCCTATTCAAGTTATGGCATAACTTTATTGATTGTCCGTTCCTCTTGGCGCAAATTAATTTACTTGTTCCAAGATATGGGTCGCGTAGGAATGTAACTTTTAACAATAATATGGCAAGAAATAATATTTTGTTCTAAAATCCAATTTTCAATATGTATAATATTTTCAATAGGAACTGGGATCTTTGTGATCTGAATTATTTATTGTTCACTGAATGAACTACGCAGTACTATGGAAGAATCATTTCCCTGAGGAGTTTAACTCACTTGGGATGGTATGTCTTGGTCGTTTTCATACTCTTGTTTTTCATATTAATGAGTTGTAAGATTTTTTTTGTATTCAAAATCTGATTATATTGCTAGCATTGTTTTTATTTTCCAGTAAGTGGGTTTTTTGTACCTGTATGGAAGGAAGGCTTATTATTATTATATAACATTATGATAATATATAAACATATATATATATATATATATATATACGGAAATACGGAATTGCAGAAAGAACAATATATATATATATATATATATATATATATATATACCGATATATACCGTATATACCGATTGGGTGCATGATTTGAATTTGTTGATACATATAAATGAAAAAAAATGTCAAAACATTGTATATATCTTAATATATCGAAGCAAATTTAAGGAGAACTTCAAAGTCCTAAGAATTATATTTTCAATTTTGAAATATCTTATTATGAATAATTGAAATATGAATGTACCTGAACAAAGAAAATTACTATAAAGCGTATGGTTTCATCTATCCTAGAAATTGTTTGGCTGATAATTCACTTATTAAAACTAGAAGAATATCATATTTATATCGCTTGAATGTAATGAATGCAATTTGATACTAAAATCGTCACTGAATGATACCAACCATGAATTGGTAAAATACGACTAGAGTGAAGTAACTCCCCCCTCAAGAAGACTTGTCATTGAAAGGATAACGTTGACATCACGAGGGACACCCCTAGGTTTCCCAATTTCGAATACTTTTACGAATCGAAAGAAATGTGGGTGAAGAAGGTGATCTCGATGAAAATATTTGCCCAGCACTAACGGAAAATATATCAGACTGCCATTGAGGCATGTTGTCTGGACATCAGTACCAATAATGAATCTCCTTGCGTTTTGTTCGAGTGAAAACACGGAGAATAATGGATAGACGATCTGGCCAATTAATGTCGAGTGGTTCGAACGTTTATATCTATCAGGAAACCAGACTGGTAAATCAACGCCTTTGCCAGAGCACAATAAAAATAGTATAACACAATACCCCGCCTCAGAATCACTGACAATTTGAGACATCCTGTATGATGCGAGTGACATATTTCAGCACATGAAAAATCATACGGAAATATGATTGACACCTCCAAAGTAGGTTTGGGCATGGATGTATTCAAACCTAACCTTTCATAATCACTCATGTAGTGACGTCGATATAATGAGGGGCGTGCTATTTTCATGCACATACAATAGGTAGTTTGTGTATTGCCGATTGTTATTCCGTTTGAATGAAATATGCCAAGGTCCAAGGAGCAGATATTCAGATAATTTACGGTGACTAATTTTAACACCGCGGCCTTTCGAAAAAACGCTCATTATTGTTTGTTGCTATAGACCAGGAAATAAAGTGTTCTGTGGTGGGACTCTGATGAATAGAAATGTATCATGGAATCGAAAAATGACGTCAAAATGGCGTCAGAATCGAAATTTCGGTACTCTGATTCCTATCCTAGAAACGCTTCGACACGAAAATATGAATAGGTCCAATTGGATGAATATTTTCGTAGCGAAGAGTTTCTAGGATAGGAATCAGAGTACCGAAATTTCGATTCTGACGCCATTTTGACGTCATTTTTCGATTCTATGAGACATTTTCATTCATCAGAGTCCCACTGCTGGGTCGTATTTTTCTATGATAAGAGGTTGTTTGAGTTCTGCTTGAAAGTCATCACTTCGTGGTTGATATAAATCTCAAACTTTTCACAAATGTCATGTTATATGAGAAGTTGCTGACTAATTCGACTCATCCTATCCGAAAGGAAATATTTTTTTATCAACGCAGCAACTTGTCTGGGTAGATCGAAGTCTACCCTTCTGCACTTGTTTAGATTCCAGTATTAATACTCATTCTTTCAGATTGTGATAGGTTAGAAACTCAGGAAACTATGAAGAAAAGATTGCGTAACTCTTGAGAGATAACACTGCCATCTTGGAACGTTTTTTCGTTTATGAGATAGACATTTTTGAGCTGAATTTCCCAGTTATAAGTTCCTAAAAATGTAAAAATTTAGAATATTAGGTTGAATGTTATGTCTTACTTCTATAATAAAAAAAATACTTTTTGGCAGAAAATGGAATTCTAATGTTTTTGGTCCCCTTATTTTTTTCGTGAAATCAATATTTTCGGTGTTATTTCGGATCCAAAACGTGCCTACATGATGTAATGTTTTTTTTTTTGGACTGTAATAATTCTAGATTCATCCAGATGGGCCATAAGGGCCATGAGTACGTTTGGAGGAGCAAAAACGATTTCAAACAAAAGTTTTGAGGATTTTCAAGGCCTATAGTGTTCAATATGAAAAACTGAACTCCGCCTACTACTGTATCAAATATTGCAAATTGAAGATGTAAACTTCTTGCTTGTTCTGTTTTCGTGTGTGTATTGCATTGCCCCAATGATATTGATCGTGCAAGGCCCACCTCATTGTTCAGAAATATTGATTATATAATTATTATAAGTGTAAACACGGACTGAAGAAAAATCAAATTTCATTATCTACATAAAAATATTCCTTCGTTCTCAATGTACGGACACATCGTTTGGGAGATATTGAACAAAACGCATGTTCCAAGATGGCGATGCTGGTACTCCACCTATGTCAAATGAAATGTTGCCTAAAGGGCCCTTCCTTATCATCCCCACAATAAAACCACCTACGTGTTTTGCGACTCAAATCGATTTTTCGGCTACATTTCCTGGAGTAATTGTTTGATATGAATCTTGCACAAGCATGGAGTTCGTGATAGATAGGTGCTGCAAATAATGGCGAGTTTCACAGATTATCATCTAGATAGCGTCGGTTCGCAAGAAAGCAGCGGTATAATTTGTTTTTTCTTCTCGGTGTCTTTCACGACGTATGTCGTATGTTACAAAATATCATTACACGCACAGAGAGCATGAAAGAATGTTGAATGTTTTTTTCTTGGGCTGAACCGAGACCATTATATAGTATTCATACGATGATGCATGTTGAAAAGTTTTAATAACGAAGGTGGTTGTCTGTCTGTCGGCAGAGAAACTTAGAATGGAAGCTGTTACTTGAATATTAATGCGTCGATGATTTCAGCACAACTCGTTCAAACAGTGAGGAAGAATTATAGACAATTATATTTCTATTGTTCGAGGAATGTTTCAAATATTTTATTTTATTTATTTATTTCCCAAGAAACATACATTATGTTTATAGTAGGGAAAAAAATATCCAGTCACAGATTACCTAAGTTACATTTTCGATCGAAGATAAGAACTCAGTCGTTCGTATTTTTCCGATTGAGAGGGGAACTATACCATTAAGAAAAAAAAACTCTGAGAAAAGTAGTGATAGCTTACAGCGCTCAAAGCCGCTTCACAAAATTTGACAAATTTTGTGAAGCGACTTCAACCGCTCTATTCTGTTAGACGCAGCCATTGAAACCGTCTTTCAGAGCCACCTAGAAAACGGAAGAAACTAGAAGAATAGTTCTTCTTCTTCAACGACGAGTCTACGATATCTCTTTCATTCAGATGGACAGAGCTGATAAGACTATGCAAGTAAGGTTTGTTCCATAGATGTCACTGATTTTTCATTTCGTTGGTGTTTGAAAAAAATTAAAAAATTACTGATTGAAAATTATTCGATTATTTTTCATATCACACAAGAGATTAGTTGTACTACAAAAGTATGAAACTTGTAACTGCTGTAAATGTTAGATGATTGAAAACAAGGAACATTAATCTGAATCGGAGATGAATATAACAAAAATTATTTTTTTAATAAAGTGTGAATTTGAAGTTTATACAAAAACAAGTCTTTCATATAGTCCGGATCTGACTTTCAATAAGAAAATCAGTTTCATAATAGTACATATAAATTAAATTATTTCAGACATAATACCTATACGTCATAGGAGCAAGCTTAATGATTTAATTATCACTCTAATAATTGTGTTATAAGGGGGAATCCCCATGTCCGGAATTATTTTCGTTTTTTCAACTCTTTTTAAATTCATCACTACATATACCCAGATAGAGAATTCAAAATTAATATTTTTTTTTTCATCGTTTTTATTGACGTGATATAAATACAAAAAAACATTATAAGAAAAAAAACTTATGAATTATTCACGCCAAAAGGCAGAGTTCAATCCCTTTCCGAGGAAAAGGACTTGTTCTTCCACTCAACCCATAAAAGTGCGCCCTGTATGAAGGACGCACCAAAAAGAAAGTAGGAAATCAGCATGAATACACCTACATACTAGTCATACACAGAAACACATTATATATACACAAATAATTGTAAATTCGAAACGTTGTTTTCATACTTCAAATTGATTATGATTATATCACACAGCAGTGCTCATCAAAAACGAGAATCTACTAATATCAAAGATTTGTTCAACAATTTTTCTTTCATTATTTTTTCAAACCGGGTGAGAGACACATTTCTAATATCAAGCGGTATCCTATTCATAAGCCAACAAACATTGTATGAGAATGAACTCTGGAAACGACTAGTTCTATGGATAGGTGGGGTTAACGCTGTTTTGTAACGAACATTGATATTGTGGACATCCGTTCGAAATCTAATTTTATTGTAAAGGTAAGGGGGTCGTTTTTCTTCTATTATTTTTTAGTAGAGACTAAAAGCATGCAGAATTCTTCTCTCCGCCATACTAAGCCATCCCAGAGTTGTCAGATGATTTGATACATGATCTCTTTTACGAAGACCGCATATGAAATGAACACAAGAGTTTTGAATTTTCTGTAGTCTGGTTTTATCAGATTTTAATAGACAGGGTCCGTAAGCTATATCGGCGTAATTAGCGTGGGAAAGCACAATAGATTCACACAAAATCGTTTTAGTCTTTTTATTTAACAAATCCCTACTCGAGTATAAGAGTTTCAGACTACTGTAAGCTCTCTTTGCGATGAGTGATACGTGTGGAGAAAATCGCAAACAGTCATCAAAAACAATTCCCAAGTTTTTGCGCTGCTCACTATTGGAAGCAATTCACTACCAACACGAATATTCACTTTAGATAAACACCTTTTCTTTGTTTTGGTCCTACCGAACAGCAATACTTTAGATTTAGATGGGTTCAGTTTGAGGCAGTATTTTTCAGATAGCAGATGAAGAGAATTCACATCTTCATTCAGGAGGCTGATGGCATTATTAGCATCCTTTTCTTCAAAGGAGGTATACAATTGAGTGTCATCAGCGTAGCTGTGTATACTTGCGTTGCGTACTGTCAATGGGAGTTGGGATACGTAAAGGACAAAAAATAAAAGGCCTAATATGGAGCCCTGGGGAACTCCTGAAGATGTAGGCAGTGACAAAGATGTTTCATTGTTATAAATGACAGATTGTGATCGATCATTCAAATAGCTACTCACAAGTTCACAGGCTGATGTAGAAAAACCGAAGAACTTCAGCATTTTTACCAATAAGCTATGATTTATCAAATCAAAGGCCTTAGAGTAGTCAAGTAAGACCAGGATAGTCAGCAAATTCTGATCGATTGCAATATGTATATCATCGATAACTTTGAGAAGTGCTGTGGTACAACTGTAACCACGGCGAAATCCAGACTGGTTATAGGGAAGAAGAGCGTGATTATCCAGATAGTTGCGGATCTGTTTATCGATATTTTTCTCAAAGACCTTTGATAGACATGACAGAATGCTTATAGGGCGTAAATCCGTAAAATCATTCGGTGATGACGTTTTCATGAGGGGTATGACTAGACATTCCTTCCAGATCTTGGGGTAGGTATTTTTTTGAATTATAAAATCAAAGACGTGTTTAATATATGTAATGATGAGCGGACAACAGTGGAGTAGCATATTACAGCTGATGTTATCTGAGCCAACGGCTCTTGATCTGATAGAGAGTAGTGTGTTATATATTTCATCCTGTGAGATACAATTGAAAGAAAAATCCCCGACCCCTTTTTTTTTATTTTGCTCATAGAATTCCATCAAATCTTTGTCAGGAGTTTTGTTACATGTAGTAATGCTAGTGAAATAAGTATTTATTTTATTGACATCACTCAAGTGTTCAGGTAACAAGTTTGCGGAAGATTTCCCGTATATATTCAGCTTTGCTAATTCTTTCCACATAATGCGGTGACTTTTAGTTCTCAATTGAAACTCTAGATTGGCTTTTTTTTCGAGTTTGATTGTTTTGTTTGTTGAATTTCTGATATCTTTATAGTATTTCCAGTGTACCACCAAATTTTTTTTTTTATATTTGCACAGTGCCCTATCTCTCATATTCATCATATATATCAAGTTTTGGGTTAGCCAGGGTGCTTCCTTTTTAGAAACTCTAACTGTTCTTTTTGGAGCGTGACTATCGAATATATTCAGAATTAGATCAATGAAATATTTCATTTTATCATCAATATTATTGAGACTGTATAGGTGATTTGAATCAGAGTTTTCCAAATCCGAATAAAATTTGTCATGTTTAAAATTCTTGAAGTCCCTGAAAGTACGCATTTCGGGCTGTTTTTTATGATTTTTTATTCCGAGGCTACATTCAACCAGCTGATGATCAGAGAATGTAGAACAGTCAACGATATCAGTTTTCTCAACTTTTAAATCAGTTGAACACATAATCAAGTCTAGAAGAGAGCTAGTAGTTGAGCTATATCGAGTAGGTTGCTCAACAATCTGCTTTATGTTGTGTATGTCAAGCAGCTCTTGGACTAATAAACAAGCCTTACTGCCGAATTTTAAAAAATCTATGTTTAAATCCCCGCCATTATCAGAAAGTCATATTTGGGTGCTACGATGCTAAGAGTTTCTTCTAAATCTCTTACAAAATCAATGGGAGGAATATTGGGTGGTTTATACAATGTGCCTACTACATAGCTTTTGTTGTTGATTGTAAAAGTTATCCAAAGTTGCTCAAATGTGCTCGACTTACGACAATGTAACCTTTTGGCTGAGAGCTTCATTCTAGAATATATTGCAACCCCACCTCCACGACCAACCGATCTATCCTCTCTGAAAAGTTGAAAACCAGACAGACTGATATTAGAATTTAGAGTGTCATTCTTCAACCATGTTTCTGAAATAGTGATTATATATTTCATGAACTTATTCACAAATTTCAATAAATAGACTCGACTTTCTTTCTTATGTTAATATAATATAATAATAATATAATAATAATGAATAAATATTATTATATTCGAAAAATATTAGGCGAATTATTTGGGATCGACATTCTATCTTGCCCAGAAAATATTCTATTTAACTGTTTCAAGAAGTCGTGGCCAACAGTTTTAAGCAGTTTTCTGAAAACTACTTATTTATCGCCTTATTACGTTCAGATTTAGTGAAATTTATTTCTTTCAACAGAATTTGCCAAATGACTATGATAACCCCTCTTCTTGTGTAAGTAATGATTAAAAATATTCTTAATGATGTTCAGACCTTCACAAATCTGTAAAAAGAAAAAACTGTTCCTATATTTCAAATTGAAAAATTCATACTCTCTCAGTTTCGTGAATAAATCTGAATCATCTTTTGCATAAACTTTTTTTTTCCAAAATGGCCCCAACACATGTGCATGTCTTGTAGAAAGTTTGCGCCTTCCTCAATGAATAGACGTAAATTTATTTTAGAGCTTGTTGCTCTATGGTATGCAATTGATGAGAAGTGGTGATACTAAATGGCGTAGGGAGTTTTTAGTAACAAGGTCTACTTGCTGAAGGACTTCCAAAGGAAGTCGGTGGCGTTTGGTATATAGTACCATAAATCACGTTTACTACTTTTTTTTTGGAATTTAGATATCGTCTCTATTTCATAAGATGCATCATCATTGAAATTAATAACGGAATATTTAATTGCTGCTATAAATACTTTTGTTTCCGTTACATTTATTAATTACTGTAAAATGTAGATATTGCAAAATAATTTACATAAATACCAATGAATTACAGCAAGCGCCATGAAACGCTTCTTGAGAGCAAGGGTTGAAACCTCGAATCATGGTAGTCATCGTAAGTAATGAGTATATACTCAAGAATGCAGGTAATTTTCCTAATAAGCCATTAGACTCAAACAGATGCCTTTTGTTGAGTTCCTTTCATTGAAATTCAATTACTGTGTCGTCATTAGGTAAATTATTCTTGTTGAGTTTGTACTATTAGTATATTACAAATGGGTAATTATAATTACGGGGTAGGTAAGCCATACCTGAGAAAGAAACATCATGCAGACAATTATTAATTTGAATAAATCAAATAGTGCCACCGTAACATTTACATAATTCCTGGAATAACATATTTCAATTTCCTTTCCAAAGTTATCTCGAGCAAGGGACCATGCCATTAAAATTCGAAGAAATGGAAAAAAACGAATAGAAAAAAATTAATAAATATTTGTTATAACAGAGAGAGCTGTTTTTAGAGTGTTCAACTACTAAAACACCTAAATGAAAACACATGTACTGGGCGCGTTTCCTTAACCAAACTGGCATCTTCAGAAAATAATCAACAGAAATTAAAATGACTGTGAATTCAACACATTATTTCAAATCAGTTCTAGTGAAGAAGATCGCACAAATAATAAAAATAATCAATTTTTTGGGTTTTCTCTTCTCTGAAAATGAAGGAGGAGGAGCTTATAATTCTTATATTAACATTAAGGCTTGAATGAGGAAGCAGACTAGCTTCCGAAACGTCAAGGGAATGTTTTTACAATTTTTTTTATGTTTATACCAATTTGCCCCTAAAACAGATAATATAAGAATTTAAAGCTATTTTTCATTTTCAGAGAGAAATCCCAGAAAATTAATTTCATGACATTCACCCCTTCAAATAACATTCGAACAATAACAATAATATCGGATTTATAATTTTTGTCTCGAAAACTCAATTAAATTTTAGTTAAATCAAATGACAAACGAAACCATTTTCACGAAATTTTGAGGGCGCTATTTTCACATTTTTTTTTATTAAAAATTGTGAAATCTTATTGCCACGTCAACTAGATAGGTGCATTTACGAAATTTCAGTTCAATCAATTAATAGGGAAAAAGTGAAACTGAATAAAGCTTATAAAAATGACACCAATTACTCTTCTCATTTGAAAGGTTTTTCGATCATTTCTAAGGTTATCAATAATTTCAAGCAGATGAGATTTGTTAATTCCATTGAAAACATTCATGAAAGTGTAATAGATCACTCTTCCAGTTATATTATTTGGTTGTCTGCAAATACTTTGTGGTGATGGTGAATGAATCACTGGAAATGGAATGATGGTCTAATGATCGACTTCTAATTTGAAATGAACCTTGATGAAATGAAAAAAAATTCTACGAACAAGCTCTGAAAATGACGATTGATCTTCTTTCCAGGTGAGCCCATTAATCTTTCAATTCTTTTGATGATTCGTTTGAGGACTGAACAAGAACTCGGGTGTCCCGATAGGAAACGAATTCTTGTCATTTCATAAAAAAAACTACAGTTAGCAAACGTCAATAAATTAAAGTTGATGGTATAGACAAATGAAACAAATTTTTAATTGAATGAGTCAATCAGGTCCATTCTAGTGAATCTTGAATAGCTTTTAATATTGAATATTGAAAACAACAACTGTCATAGAAAAACATTATGATGCACCATCGATATCTGAAATATCTTAAAAGTACTGATTTTTCGATACGATATAATATTCAATTCCCAAAAGAGTTTCCAAAAATATTGTCTATTGAAAATATTTTATGTGCACCATAATTGCATTTGGTCCCATTCTCAAATATTTCTCAACAATCTAGTGACATAGGTGACAAGACGAATGAAACGAAAATATTGAAATTATTTCTCCCATTTGTAAGAAACAAACTGTTCTGCTCGACATTTTTTTTTGGTCGGCAGACAAAAAAAATTCTGTTGGGTCAAATAAAATAATTTTGTCAATTATTTGTTGTTGAAAGTTCTCACTGATTGGTAAACTCGGAATTTTGATGTAAAGTTCCGACTTTCAACTCGAAATTTTAAAATTCCGAGTTATAAGTCGGAATTTTGATGTAAAATTCCGACTTATAACTCGGAATTTTAGAAATGGCGGAATTTTTATTATGGGTGTCCCTTCCAGAGCTTCGTACAATTGGGCCTTAGACGGCCCTGACCATTAGATCGTTTTCTAGAGAGAACTTCTTCATTCAGAAAGCTTCGTTTTATTTTCTATCGCCAGCTCAATGGAGAGCGAATGGAAATATTTCCTGTAGAAATCAAGGAAATTAAGCAATTAAATGAAGTCATTAAGGGCAGAGTCCTTTTGTAAGAGAACATGGCGTCCTCACCTCAGTATTCTTGGCAGCATTCTTGTACAACTGATTCAATCTCGTGCCGCACAATAGTATGGGGGAATCAATAGTTTCACTTCAGATCTTTCTCAGTTATCGAACAAACTTTTATTTTTATTGTACGTAGTAACTGTTATAATAGACATAATGCAGTTGTCAGTGGAGAAACGGTGCCAGCGGCAATGGCTCCTTTCTTTTGCCGACTTGCACCGAAGACCTGCATTATCCACAAAATGTTCGTGAAAGGTATGGGCTATCACTTTTGTTCGAACCGGCACATGCTTCTGAGAAGTTGTAATAAATGCCAAGGTAATCGATAAACTCGAAGAAAAATTGTATCATTATTTTCCGGCACTGAAGTATTTCTCGGGAGCATTGTTTCCTAATGGAGATTGCGAATTTTGTGACGCTAGAAGAGTCTACAGGGGGTGGTCGAAAAGACCTGGGACTCTGAATGAGAATAGGGATGTTGACTAATTTTTTCATTATATTAATTAAAACATATTCACTGAAGAAGTACGACAGTCAAATTCGTTCTGGGATTCCTTCGAGAATAAGCAGAGTATGATTTTTAGTCACGTGTGACATATCACATATATAACGTCCATACAGAATTCCGTTTTACGAGGGGGAAAACAGATGTAATAACTCTTAGGTTGTCTGACCGATTTCCATTTTGATTTCAATGTTCGATACAGTGCTGACATTTCTCATTTATTTTGTCATCAGTCAACATCTCTATTGCTGAAATATAGCCTTTCATGTTGAGAAGAAAATTGGATTTTCATTATCCGGAACCGAAATGTTTTTTGAAGGCTTCCTTTCCCTCGTGGTGACCTCAAATTTGATGACGTGCATAGGGTATAAGAATGCAGCATTTCTATTTGAGAGTCTTCTTTCCAACCTTAAACTTATTTAGAAAAACCAGTTGTAACTATAAAAAATGAGAAATGAAACTTTTAATGTTTTCATTCCTCTTATATTAGTAATTAACGTTACTGCAGTTTCATCCTATATGGACATCATCAAACGAATACTATGGCTATGTTATACTGCACGAGCGTAGCCAGGGGAAGGGTTCTGGGGGTTTGACCCCCCCCCCCCCCGAATAGTTAAGATTAACATTCATAAATATGAAACAGAAGACAGACTATATCCAAATATTTACACATTGTTGCAAATATTGACTACCATACCTGTTTCCACTGCTACCCCAGAAAGGACTTTTTCGAGCCTAAGAAGACTTAAAAACTTGAGGAACACGAGTGAAAACAGACTGAACGGCTTGGCTCTCATGAACATTCACTATATGATAGAAATTGACGCAAGTCAAATAGTGGATATATTTTAAAGAAAAATAGAAGATTAATTCTGTGATGCGTATTTAAGAGAACGTTATTTTTTTTATAGTCTATAGAGAAGTTTATTAGGTATATTGTCAATACTGTACCACTGCTCGAAAAAGGATTCCCCCAATATTCAATTTTCTTATGAATATAAGGGTTATTTTATGAACTTTTGGTATTTTCTTGAACCCCCCCGATACCAAAATCTGACTACGACCGTGTTATACTGTATAGTATTCGTCTGATCATGCGCGTATAGAAAAAACTTTAGTAACGTTAGTTACATTACTAAATCCCATTTTCTATGATGATCTCTTACCACATAGCAATGGCAACATCCATCACTTTAGCAGTCGATAGCGAGTTAAAAGGTATGGACTATCGGATTAACTATCAGAATAAACGCCAAGGTAATCGAAAAATTCGAAAGAAAAACTGAATTGGCAATTCTTGGCAATCAACAATATTTCGGAGGTATGTTTTCTAATGTGGACTGCAAAGTTTGCGACGATTGAATGTTCCCACCCCTCAACTTCTGACTGAAAACAGTTGATACTGAATCAAAAGGCATGGATTTTCAGATCTGATCAGAAGACACCTTCTTCTAAGAAGTTGTAATGATGTATGCGGTAATAACTCGAATAAAAATTGTCAGGATGTAACATTTCATGTCTATAGTCGGGCCGTTCAAAAGATAGAATTCAAAGACGCGTGAACAATGAATGCCTGCATCTATACATAGCCTGCGCGAGAGGAACATTCAAAGAGTGCGTGCCGTTCACGTGATCATTCTATCTTTTCAGCGGCTACACTATAGTTTTATATATTTTCAGTCCTAACTAACAAAAAACGGTTGATACTAACTTGAAAGGAGTTGACTAATATTTTTGTCAAAAAGTCATATTCTCCGGAAAAAATGTAATAAATACCAAGGCAATCGAACAAATGGGAGGAAAATTGAGAGGTTGAGTCAAGAATACTCAATAAATGAAAACTATACAAACAAAAAGTCTTCAAAACTGTTTTCAAGAAACTGTGGGGGAAAATGAAATTGTATAATACCTCTAACGTTTGGCTCCATCTACGTTAATGAAATTCCGATTGAGACCGATTTTTCGAAGTTTATGACAAACAATAAAACTCACATTCGTTCGAAGTCATTATCACAAGACTTTCTTATCGAACCGAACATTTAATGACAAGCAAGATACGCCTATTTCATTTGTACTACATTCGTTGAGAATATTAATGGGTGAAAAATCGCAAGATTGCTTTATGTCCACGATAACTTCGCAGCACGCAACTTTAGCGAACAAAACCAGTCACACTCAAGGACTCCACAGGTGCAGACCTCGAAATAAACACAGCAAATATTCATCAAGTACCTAAGTAAACTCTTTTGGACAGGGAGCTATTTACGTGCGATAAATTCCTTAAGGACATCAGTTTTATCACGCGTCTCTTCTATCAACTTCCTGGCATTGGGGTGGTTTACGGGTTTTTCATTGGGGTGCGTCAAGATGTTTCCGTAGAGGGCTATAGCTTGTACGAACGAAGTGCTACACATGTTCTGGTGGTGTGAGAAATATTGACGTCGGTGGGCAATATAGGGGGCAGAGACAAACAAGCCTTTCGTTGATCATAGAGCAGATACTCTTAGACGACATTGAAGATGGAATTCGAATATATTTTTGAGAAATTATTGATGAGTTACTTGTCAACTTCTGAGAATTAATCAATCACAGATAAACACAAGCCAATTCCAACAGGATCAGACGAAAAATTGAGTGACGGCAATGAATCGCAAGTGTCATGGATAGGCAATTCCAACGTACTAGAAAACTTCGTCGGCCAACTAAAATCGACCCTAAAATGCACATATTGTGGTAACTGTTCCGTGACCTTCGATCCATTTTGGGAACTTTCACTGCCTATCCCACAAATTACAGGTCATCTCGAATTATATCATTGCTTAGACGCTTTTACCGAGGAAGAGATGTTGGATGGTGACGAGAAACCGAGATGATCGCAGTGTAAAGAAAGGCGGAAGTGCTCAAAATCGTTATCGATCCACAAGTTCCCCAATGTGCTAGTGATCCATCTCAAACGATTCTCTCCATCCGATAGTTCCAGGGGTAAACTAAATGTCATGGTAGATTTCCCGTTAGAAGGTCTGGACATGAAGAACTATGCGGCAGCCGATGTAGCCCCTTGTCGCTACAATCTCTACGCACTCTATAATCACAGCGGCACTAGATACAGTGGCCACTACACAGCTTACTGCCGGCATCCTTAGGTGGGAACGTGGCATGAATTCAACGATTCTTGTGTGGCACCAATCTCCTCCAAATCACTTGTGAGTAGCGAAGGGTATATTTTATTTTATGTACAGGAAGGCATATAATATGAACTGTTTGTTCATATTTTGTAGTTATTGTTATTTTATACATTGTTATTTTGGGTCAATTTTCAATATTTCATTATTTTTATATATAATTATTGTTTATTTGAATATATCCTTTGTTTAGTAAGAAGAAGTAAGAATTAATCAACTTCTCTGCGACAATTAGTTCGCACGTCTGGGAAATAATTGAAAAAAATTACTTCTGACAAAATGGTTAAGGCTTTCGCGGCCGAGGTTTCCAGTATCACTACTTTTGTTCGGGTTTGAAGGCCGTCATTTTTTCTTCCTAGCTTCTTCAGAGGCTCATACATCTTGGGTTATCGGTCAACGGAGTCTAACTCAAGATGTATGAGCCTCTGAAGAAGCTAGCCACTCGCGCTAGCGGAAGAAATTCCGAAAAACGAAGGCCTGCAAACCCGAACAAAAGTAGTGATACTGAAAAATTAGTTCTCCAAGACTTGTGATCGATGGTCATATTATGAAAATCTCTCTCATATCACGAACATCAAACATACCTATATAGTGATTTTTATTGATCCCACCCCTCTTCCTTTTTTAAACGTGCCAACTCAAATAATTGATACTTGGGATAATGAAATTGATTCATGAATACTATATTTCGGAGGTAAATTGACAGAATGAAAATTTCAAGATGGCTACTGTGCGTCATCTGGGAGAAAAATTAAATGGAAAAGGAGGGTCTTGTGACACATCAAAAATGGCGAAAAATTCAATAATTGCCTGATTACAACGACGTTCAACTTCATTCTTTGAGGAAATAAGCTGAGCTCAGTTCAGAAGATGCTCGAAATGGTTGCCATGAAATTCTTGACATAAAAACAGCCTACCCGATATTTCACGCCGAACATTTTTGAACACAGTAACGTCGATATTTCTACAAATACCAATTTTTCTCTGCCGTATGTTCAGTATCGAAGCAGGTTCAGTTTCGTACATCTTTTGCTTCAAATAGCCCTATGAAAAAGTCTGAAGGTGTCAAATCTGGCGAGCGAGCTGGCCATTCCGTAGGACCACGACGGCCAATCAAACAACCCAGGAAAGTATTATCAAAAGGGTTTCTTACTTGTCTGGAGTGATATGGTGGTGCTCCATCTTGTTGGAATAATAATATCCATATCGAATTCATTAGGATTCGCTTCGACGATTTTGGTGATATTATCCCCTCTATCACCAAAATCGTCGACCCAGCATATTCTAATGTAGTTCCCTGGTTGAATTTTGTTCAATTGAAAATTTCGGGGATAGTTCACGTGGTACCTATCTGCTTGTAACACCGAAAATTAAATGATCATATTTGAACAGGACAATGATGTTCGTTTTCGTACTGACATTTTCTTTTTATGAACAAAAAATGACCCATCGATCCTTATTGGGTTGTTGGGATTGCCATATGGCAGAGAAAAGCGAAGATTTCTAGAAATATCGATATTGATGTGCTCGTATTCAGGTAATTATCAAATGTTCCGCCATTTTGTAGTAGGTGAAGATATTTACATTCTAGGGTTGTAAAGTATTCGTCAGGGACTACAAAATGATGTATCACGAGACTCTCCTTTCCATTTGTTTTTTTCAGATTGCGCCCAGACGCCATCTTGAAATTTTTATCTGTCAATTTCTCTCCAAAATATAGTATTCATGCATCAAATTCATTAGCCCAGTGTCGATTTTTTGAGTTGACCCGTTCGATGAAAAAAAGGGTGGGGAGGGGGGAGGCCTTGAAGAAAAGCACTGCATATGGATAGAATTTATTTCACCACTTTAAAGAATGAATCTTTGCAACAAGTCAGTTTGTGTATAAAACTCTGAAGAATATATAATGCAGAAGCACATTGAGATCAACACGTCGAAATAATTCAGAAAACGATATTGTCACAAAACATGTGAATTAGTGAGTACCACATATGGGGATCTTCAAATATGCATGAATGAGTAGAAATTAGTGACTAAGAATAAACTGGAGAAAACAAGATACTACATTTGAAATATCACAGACGATATGCTCATTTATAATGAGATTTATATGATGCACAAAGCAAAAGATAATAATGAGTTATTCACGAAATGAATTAAATAGTATCTATGATATTATTGACAGTATATTATGCAAGGCAAATTTTTGGTCATAAAAAGAATGAAAGAACATCAAAATGAATGATTTTCAAGGACACTTAAATATGGAGTATGTGTTTTTCGGGATTTGTCTGTGTGCGAGATGTTTTTGTTGTTTGACGTTTCGACTTCCGTGCTGAAATCATTTTCAGCACGGAACTGACATTATACAAGCCAAGCTTTATATCAAGGTTACCAAAAATTTACCCCAAAAGATCAAAGTGCCGCCTCCAAGTTGCGCTTCTGTATAGATAGGGTGTTCTGTGCCTTAACCACTCAGGTCCTTCGTCGCTTCTTGTAAGGTTCTTCACAAACTTATTCCTGCACTGACACCTACCTGATAAAATTCAACGGCCTTCCTTGTATTAGCCAGGGAAGTAGTTGTTTTTTTCAACAGGTGTTGGTCCATTAACCTACAATGTAGGTATAGTTGGGACTGGCCTGAACAATTTGTTCTTAGATGCTTCGATTTGAATCCAGTCTTCAAGAATGTTCAATGACCGTGTCAAAAATCAAAAATCTCATCAAAAACATCCCGCCTATAAATTATATTCCAGATAAAGCTATAATAGAAGAATATGTCACACCCTGTATCCTCGAACATATATCAAATTTCTTGACGTGAACTGGGTCCCATTTCATCTTTGTTCCCATATATCTGGAAATCAGCAACTGACGTGTATTATGTATTATTTGAGATATTCATCCCCTGGCATACGGCCAACGTATACGATACATATTAAAAATTCTTTGTGTTTAACGGAATAATGTCAGTTTTTGAATTATTTCTGGGTCATTAGATGAGAACGCTAGTTCACATACATGGATGCTCCCTTAAACCTCTGTACTGGGCGGGAATCATCAATGTCCTATGCAGTGTTCAGTGCATCGGTGTTTTCATTTCATTGAGTCTCGTCCAGGGCTGGACTTGACAATCAGCACATGCTCAATAGAGGATTGTTGATACGCGAAACAAAACAATACAATAACAATTTCCGGAATCGGCCAATAAATATTCATTTTCATGTGAAGATACATATCACCAATGTATCTCAATGTTTTTAACTTTTCATTCTTCAAGGACCATTTCCTGAGTAGCACACTTCATATGCTGGAAACCAATTTTCCATTCGGCCTCATACATATCTTATAAGGAAACCATTATATGGAATATGCTGTACAACAGTTATTAACGCGATTCGATATGTAGTGAATATTTATCATGATGTGTACAAGTTGTTCTGATTTGGGGTAGAGACACATTTCTGAACAGAAAATATAGAGTACAAAAGTATATAAAGTGTTTTTTTAACTGAGGAAATCTGATCTTTATGTATGTTCAATATGTAAATAATTTGTGTTTGTAGTATTTCGAATTTTATACGTTCTCGAATTAATATTTCAAATGTATTCAGCTCATATTGCACTATGTTAAAGAACTCCTAATATCTATTTCAGTGTCCTGAGAATGATAATTTGATTTTCTGTTTCACTAAGCACTTTCAGCAAACTCAAAATCAAAATAAAATCGTGCGTCACAAATATTTCTACAGAAATTGTTATGTTGGACAATAAAAGTGTAATTTAATTTGACGAAAAGTTCCGCAAAAATAAATAATATTTATGTCAATTCGAAATAAACCAACAGTATTATCGACTCATAATATTATTAAGTAATAGAAAATAACATTTGATGTCACTTAGTTCATAAGTTTGTTTCAAGGTTCAACATTTAAGAGAAAATGGAATGTCATCTAATCATCTATTATCGAGCTGTGAAGTGTGAATCAGTTCATTTGACGAATTCTTGGAAAGATTTCAGAAAACTAATTATTCGAATGGACATGGAAGATTGACAATTTAGTCTTACCATAATTTTTTACCAATCGATAGATCACAAGACTGCTACAGAATGATTTGTTCTGCATTGTCTTATATTTCTGCTGACAGGGGTGTATATTGTCAGTAGATAAGGCCGTTCGAGTGAGAATTATTCTCTCGGACAAACAAACATGGTAAAAATTGGTCCTTCGAGCCGGATTTGGATACCATTCTTGATAACATGTTGCGCTTGCAGTCCCAAAAGTTCTTTTGCTCTTGCTACACCTGAGTAAGGCGCATCCTCTGCCTTCGACTCCGACCCTGACCGTGTTGTATATTGTATATCCGATCGGCTAAACCGGTCCGTTTTGAAACGCCAACTGTAATGCTCGCAATGTTGCCGGTTTGTTCAACTCCAGAATGCGTGCACGGATGAGATGACATTGGCCATATCGTGAACATGTGGACTAGGGCGCCACTTCTTTCCTCCAGATAGCATTCGACCAGAGTGATCACCAACACCTACAGGGGACAGTGGATGAATAATTTCTCACAGCACGTGCTCTGGCTTAGATCGACACGTTTCATCGGTCGACGACAATTGTTAATGATGCAGGCCAGCCAATTATTCACTTTGAAGTCGGGACATTATGATCGAACAATACTGGGAAAGTTTCATCGCAGATTCACCATCGAGCAACAGTCTGAAAAATCAGTGTTCGTCGAAAAAGCAGTTGTTCTTAGAGGACAAGTGAAATCTCCCATTTGGTTTTCATTATTCAATTTTATTTTTCACTCAATTCCAGTATTTCAATTTTGATAATTCTAACATTGCGACTGGTTTTTTATCCAATTCCAACATTTGAACTTGTTTTGTTTCTTTAGTATGGTGTTCTTTGCCACGTCCGCTAGTGTTTAATAATAATATAGATTATGGAAGCTTGAACCATCAACATTCAGGAAGAATTTTGTGAACCGTTCTCTGCCTATATCTCATCAACTTATAAGAAAGTTGACCAAAAAAAGCTGTCATTTATCCAGAAAGAGAGAAAAAATGACACAGGAAAAGTCAGTGAAATTAATCAGAAATGAGCAAAGGAAGGAGAAGAACAATCAAAATTAACCGAAAAATAATGTTAAAACCGAAGAAGAAAAACAAAAAAAATTGAAACAAAATTTCTCGTTGAATGTAAGGTCAAAATGTGTGGGTATATTAGACTCTCCACAGCAACCCGCGAGAGTTTCTCGTGGCTCACAAATATTCAAACTTTTACCAATCAAGTCCAGCTTCATAACGAAGCCAACAAGTTCATTTGGTGAAAGATCTTTCAAATCCGAAGGGATGAGCATTCAGAACCCTATTCGGGCTGCGGCGGGGCAGGCACAAAGTGCTGCTGTTTCATCATCTTCCAATCAAAGACGGCACGCCGAATCTTTTGACAGGCAAGCCTCCTCAGATGATGATTCAGACGACAGTAACTCTAAGCTGGCCATCTCGAGAGAGAGTTCACGGTCCGACAAATATTGAGAGAGAAGTTTATTAAAAAGCCAGTATCTCTGACGCTGAACAGACACTGCCATGTCTTGCTTGGTTATTCCGTAAGAGGGTAACTAGCCTGGACGGTATTGACATTTATTTGTCTAACAGTTATTGATAATCACCGAAAAAACAATTTTCGGAAGACAAAAATAAAAAAATTGGCAATGATGATTCATCTCAAAATGCTTCAGATCCATAATACGAATACTGTATACGTCGTTAAAAACATCAGGGCTGAGAGTTCACACAAAAATAAATAAGTTTTATTCCAGTCCATTTTGCTCATAATGTTTTTCAATTAGGGAAATAATGGAACATGGAACAAATAAATCGGATAATCCGACGGAACAAAAATTTCAGGAAATTCAATACAAATGTTGGCAAAAATCCTGGGCTTAATTTCAATCGCTCCCGCCTCAATTCGTCGTTTACATAAATGTGTTCTTCCTAATCAATATTTTACACTGTGAACAATTTATTGCAGATGAGTTTCTCGTCTGAGAAAACACGTTAAAAATTCATGGGATTCGCAAAGTTTCTCTACTTCTTTCCAGACAAGACCGAGAAAATACTGTCAGCGTCTATCAAATAACTCTTCCATAATTATGAAAAATGTGTCTTGCGAATTACTTCTGCTCATAAATCCATTAGTGGGGTCAGTTTCGAGATGAGCTTTGAAATTCAAATTGAATTTGCAACAAATCCACTATTCCGGAGTGGATTCAGCAGATACACTATCTTATCCGTTTATGTTTGTAAGAAATACTTTGAAATAGATATTTCAGAAGTAGTTCTGAATCTCAACTTTTTTTTTAGTTTCCTGGAAGCTGTCTTTTCTTTCCTCCAAGTCTCCTGGAAGCATTTTGGCCTTTCGGGCTGATCGCTCTTCATTTCTGCATATTTCCTGATACACATTCCAACGATCCTGTCCCTGTACGACTTTGTTGAGGTTGATTGCTGGATGTGAGTCATATTCTTCTGGACCCAGATTTGGTTGTCGATACATTTGTTGCCTACTGTGATGCAAAGACTTGCTAAGTATGAGAAGTATGAGACTAGCTCTCTATTACTTCGTCGTATTTTCTGCAGCTGAGATCTTCGTTAAACAGCCCTATCTTCGTTAAACAGCCCTATCTTGTTCAGGTGTCACTTGAATGAAAATGTCCTGTCAGTAGCAATGTTGTGATTTTTAGATGATTCCTGCAATTTTGGAGCAGTTACCTTATAGACTACAGGCCCATCCAAAAAATGGATGGGTCATATGAACCACCAGGTGACGTATATAGGACGATATAAGAGCATAAAATAATAAGATTCAGCACTATGCCGTCACTTGTAAGCTGTCCAACTGAGTGCTGGTGAGAATTCAAAAGTGCAGGTAGAGTGAGTACATTTTGGTCATATATTTTTGTACGGCATTTTTACCCTCTATAGATCCATAAAAAATAATAAGAAAGCGCGTAGTGCCGTAAAAAAATGGTGCGCCACAAAGTCGGTAAATTTTTTGGATTTTTTGACAATTTCAAGGGTAATTTGGTCATTTTATTATGTACGGCATCAGTTTCATACTGTTTCAATACAGCTTCTAATCCATTATTCCGCAACGCCGTGCAAAAATCATGCGACAAGGGGAAAAAATCGAGGGTTGCAACCCCCTCTCTTTCCGTGGTCCGGGGGGTGATTTGAAACAACATGAAATTAATTTATTTTGAAAGTATTTTATGCATAGATAGTATTTTTTTACATGCCGTACATTATCGTTGGTCCAAAGGTCCCCCAAAAAGTCAGTGACATAACGGAACCGGATGAGGAATCAGACGAAGAAATTGATGACGTCATTGGTAAATAAATAAATCTTTACATCTTTAATCTGTACGTAAGACTTTGATTTTGACGAAAACTCATTCATGTTTCAGAAAATGATAGAGAAGATAATTCGGACGTCGATGAAGACATTGATTCCGATAACAACTCAGCGGCTGATTTCGATACTGAATAATTCAAATAAAAACCTTATTTTGTATTATTATCTTTAAATATATGGAATTTTTCTAAGAAATTGTTGTTTTATTTATTCACATCATTACAATGAAACATGGTAGCGTCATTTTCATCAGCCTAAAAGATATGGTCTGCATTAAAATGTACGGCATCATTTTTTCTTAATTTATTCATTTCAATACTATTTGAAACAAGCGAAACATATAGAAAATTTCAATACTTTATTAATCTATGAATATTTGAACTTTTGCAAAAAATAAAAAATTTCATATTTTGTATTTCTCTATAATTTTTTTCAGAACAGATTCTTGTGAACGGCAATACTATATAACGATTGTATTTTACAATATCATGTTGAAAAAAAAGTTGCCGTACAGAGTCAAATGATTTTACAGCTTTATAAATCAAGTATACCATGAGATGAAGATAATTATTAATATACATTCAAATGAACAAAAATTTTTTGACGGCATTATTTTTAATAGTACTTTTGAGTGCTACGTAATGCTTTGGAACCGAAGCCGTACTTTTTCAAATCACCCCCCGGACCACGGAAAGAGAGGGGGTTGCAACCCTCGATTTTTTCCCCTTGTCGCATGATTTTTGCACGGCGTTGCGGAATAATGGATTAGAAGCTGTATTGAAACAGTATGAAACTGATGCCGTACATAATAAAATGACCAAATTACCCTTGAAATTGTCAAAAAATCCAAAAAATTTACCGACTTTGTGGCGCACCATTTTTTTACGGCACTACGCGCTTTCTTATTATTTTTTATGGATCTATAGAGGGTAAAAATGCCGTACAAAAATATATGACCAAAATGTACTCACTCTACCTGCACTTTTGAATTCTCACCAGCACTCAGTTGGACAGCTTACAAGTGACGGCATAGTGCTGAATCTTATTATTTTATGCTCTTATATCGTCCTATATACGTCACCTGGTGGTTCATATGACCCATCCATTTTTTGGATGGATGGGCCTGTAGTCTATTAGTGTTTTTTATCGCCGGTCCTTGAATGAAAATTATACCATAAACGTTTCTAGGGTAATTTTACGAATGATCTTCTGTTTCGCTCTCTCCCAATACTTATTATTCCGTACCATCGTCTCTACTGTCAGCTCTGGTCCAACACATGGATTGATGTTCCTTATCTAGCGAGATCATCAGCTTTCCGTTGTCTGACATCCCTGAATGACCTGGCACCCAATAGAGTCGCCTATTATGGTCTGATAGACTTGAGTTTTTC
The DNA here is from genome assembly GCA_032362365.1 of Zygogramma bicolorata. Lineage (NCBI taxonomy): Eukaryota > Metazoa > Arthropoda > Insecta > Coleoptera > Chrysomelidae > Zygogramma > Zygogramma bicolorata. The sequence continues at coordinate 30,036 of JAVJAQ010000003.1, read as the reverse complement.
ACGGCATTCCCACACGAGTGTGGAGGTCACTCTGGAGATTGGAAACGCTTATTGAACCACCTATTTTGTTGAGATCGCTATTGTTGATCCCGAAATATCGGAGATTTGCATAAATTTCTGCTTGCAATGACAATTATATTGACCAAGCGGATAACTTGGCTAAAATACTTGTTCATTCATACTTGGGAAGGGTATTTCCACCCCTTTCTTGTTTGGTCTGTGTCCACCATATCAATGATGCAAAACAGTTTCACTAAAGGGCAGTATTAAACCTAGAATTATGAATAAATCGTTTTTTTTTCAGTTTTATTTTAGGTATTTCAAGAAGGGAGTTCCATCACTCCTAGTCTCATCACACCAAATTGGTACCGTTTCGTGACTATTTTATTATCGAATGGCATTTATTATACTGCTGAAGCATAATATTCATCTAGTAGTTGATAGTTGAACTATCAACCAAAAAAAAGGCCTGGACGTGCTGAAACGCTTATCAAATTCGTCATAGTCCTTGATAAAATGACGAATTGAGAAACTATTCAGATTTTTCATACATATACAATTTTTTTTAGATTGTGGTTAGTTGGAATACTCAAAGAACTGCGAAAATAAGCGTCATCAGAACTCACTTAGCCAAGTGGTCCGCCCCATTTCAAATTAATGGATCACTGACTGAAATAATGTGAATAAGCTGATCTTAGGTCTATCGATTGTAAGGTACCCCAGAGATCTCTATCGGGGCCCTGTTCCTCTGCAGAATATATTGAAGACAGTTTTCAGCTGACACATGACTCTGTTCATCAAGCATGTAATACATATGTAGCTTATCCGATCCATCCTAGCACAAACTCAGCTACTTTTCCAGTTACACACTGGTAGTGCAGGCTATAACTAGGAATACATTTCAACACAGTGAACAGTGACATATAATACGTGTATTTTTATCTTACTATACTTCACAGAGGTTGCTGGGCATATACGTCATTAGCTCTTTGCCAAGATGGATTGGATAAGCTGTACCTATTGTACGGAATTTATATGGGAAAACAACAATATCATACGAAGAGTGAAACTCGAACTATCAGGAATCAAACCATATCGTTTTTCCCCGTTAACGGATTGTTGTCTCTTTACGCCAGAAGTCGAAAGTGTGCGGGCTGGGGATTAACGAGGTCTTATCTTCCAACGTGCGATATCAAAAGTACTTCGCTTCTGAAAACAATCAAACGTTGAACAGGAGAACAATTGGGAGTTTGCCTCATTTCGTGTCCAGTGTACGAATCATTGTAGTCTGACCCTGTATTCGGTTCTTTTTTATGGCATGAGTTTGTTTACAATTTCCAATGAAAAATTCTCTTGGGTGATATGATGATATCCAATGCTGTTTCATCAAGCGTGGGTACGAAAACCAGCTGGATATAATAAAATCTATTTAAATCTGATTGCCTGCTTTCGCGTGTCACATTTCATTTACGGGTGTCGACCTAGGGATTATTTTCGTTCAATTCCGCTCGAAAATGTGAGGAAATTATTTGAAAAATGGACCACCTCGGTGTAGATCATAATCTGGGGTTTAATTCTCATGTAGTTAGTCACAGAGACTGAAAAATATTTTTATGTCATATTCAAGATGCTAGAAATGTGTAAGCAATCTTCTATGATGATCTCTCGTTTGTTTTCCTACAAAATGGGTACCTGTGCTTCTTCCCAGGACGGAGGGACGGAAGAAAAAGGGCCGGTTTTCTATCTACTGCTGAGAAAATTAGCTGTCAGTTTAGTCCTCAGCAGTAGATTGAAAAAACGACCAGAGTTGCAAAAATTCCACAGAAAGGAAAACTAGGATTGAGAATACTTAAATACTTCAAACATGTTCTGACAGATTGAATCTATATTTTCAACCTTTCAAATTGTAGTAGCCATTCAGTCTCGTGATACACAGACCAGATTCGTCAAAAAACACTATAGTTTCCTGTACAAGTCTCACTAGGAACGGGTATACAAAACCGCGACAGGAGTTTCACCAATAAAAATAGCCTCAGGCAGGAAAAATAACCTACTCTCCGATATCTAAAAATTATTCTCTGCCTTTGGCTAGATGGACAGGAACACATTCAACAGTGAATTGAATTAGAGTATTTCTAGAACACTCACAACTCACACTTTTCAACTATATTTGATTTCTGAATGTTCGAGCAGTTCGAGATATTCCAAAATCTCGAGAACTCATTAATAAACTCCTACCCAAATTAATTTTTTTCTGAATGATTTCTTTATTTTCGAAAAATTCTTGAAATTTTGTTCGCTTGGCCCAAATATGACATGTTAGAGGTTTCTACCACTGTATGTAACTTCTGTAATCACCACCACGTCTAAGCCTTGACCAACAGACTATCTATTTCATAATGAACCTATTAATTGTCCATTAGAGACATTGCCAGAAGAGTACGTCGTGTTTTAATTATAGGTCACGATTTACCAGCTTTGTGACAAAGAACAAAAATTAAACCAACGTTGTGCTAGAGTCACGACATCGCGCCATCTACCCGCGAAAAGCTTAGTTCATGTTGATTCATCAACACGATTTCCAAGTAGGTAGCGTTCAATGCGTAACCAACAAGGTGAGCAAGAGATCCAAAAATTGTTCTAAAATTGTTCGTTATCGTTAACCAGCTGACAAACGTCAACCCTCAGAAGTCGAAACTTGTGCGAGCAATGGATCAACGAGGCCTTACCTTTTAACGTGCGATTACCCAGCACGGTGGCCCGGCGAGGATTCGAACCCCGGCCTTCCGCTTGACAGGCAGATATGCTAACCACTACACTACCGAAACCAATAACTAAGAAACTGTTTTTTGCTGATAACATAATTAGTTTAATAGTTAAATGTTTGTTTTACGTAAATTTCGATGCGTCTCAAAGTGTCAATGGTGATCACGAATGGACAGAGGTCAACGTTATAAATGACTTGGGCTGAAACTCAATATTTAAGGGACTGTATAATATCGGGACGATGGTAGTGGTTCATATTTTTTGGAAAACTCGCATTTTCCTCGAGATCTCGCCTTCTCTATCGATATGTCGAGAATAATGCTAGATTTCCAATGAAATTTAACGAGTTCCGTCAACGTTTCCGTGAGTTTCTGATTCTATTCCTGATCACATTTTTTATTTTGATTGCCTGTTCGTTGACTGTTATTTATCTGTTTTTCAACACATGTCTATCACGCTCCCGAATAAATCAATTCATTTACTATCGGTATCCGGAATCTTTCAGTTCATTTACTTGCCATTCATCAAAAAGCTGAACCAATTGGAATGGTTCTCAGTACGGTAGGTATGATAGAAATATTTCCATTGTTCATCAGAACAAACAATTTACAAATTACCGAATTGATCGGTCGTTGATGACTTGATAAAGAGCATATTTTTTCTCTTCATCGTTGACACAAAGGATGGTTGTGCTAATGATATCTACTGTTCGAGAACATGAATGCAAAATTAGGTCATAGCTTCGACAATGACGATGAATACTCGATCATTATCATTATGAGTAGGAGTAAAATTTGTATTCATCAAAGTGACTGTTGTGGTATTAGTTCGAACTTTCATTAGCTATTTGATTTGCTTCATTGCTGTCAAAATACCCGAGATCAGGTAGAAAAACTGAACAAAAAAGATAAAAAATCCAAGATAAGATTTAAATTGAGGAATTTTGAAAATCAGCAATGGGAAGTTGAATATTCAGAAATTATAGGAAAATGAATAATATGAATCAACCCTATGAGAAATACTCATTGGATCGGACAATCAAAATGAGATGAAAGACCACCATCATCTTGAGTTAACTGAATTGTTGATCAAAACGTTTTGAAATATTCAAGTAAGGAATTGTAATCGAGCAGAAATCAATCGAAATTAATGATGAAATGAATATGAAAAGTATAAAATAAATGTGAAACACAGTCATAGAATAATTTGGAGTAGAAAAATTATGAAATAATGTTGAATTGATTGTACCTACTCACGCAGTTTTGATAACTGGTACCCTCGATTGTTTTCAGGTGAAAAGTTTTTTTAGGTTTTTTCCAATTATTTTTGTTCGTGCAATTTTCAATGATCCAAATACTTTTTTCCAATTTTGATATTTTGTTTGATTATGTATTTCATTTCGTTTCTATAATATTTAATTTTTTTCATTACAGTTCATACATCCCAACTAATATATTTTTGACAGATTTGAATTGAGTGATTAACATGGAGAGCCAACTGTTAATTGTTGAATATAACACAAATTCGATGAAACTACTGCAAACGCTAAAGGATGCTTCATTTATTATCAAATGCATTAATCATCTGACCAATAATATCAATATTAGTGATGGAATAATATCGAAATACAATTTTCTAGGCCAAATGAATAGCGCCCCAAAATATTATCTTCATGGCATAATAATAACGTAGAAAAACGACGAAATCTCAGCGAAAGCTAACTGAAACTGAGTTGGAAATAATAATTGATGGAGTAGAAAGAATTGAAAGGACCAATAAGAATATACAGTTAGGCAAGGCTCATAAATAACTTTATTTACCAACAAAGACATGAATTCATCGATGTTTATCTTCAATACGAATATCAGTTCACTAGAGGATTCAATATGATTATCGAACGAATAAATAAAAGTATAGTTAAATGTAGGTATTTAAGATGCAGAAAAAATCGTATGCATTTCATTGAAAATCTTAGACCCCTTCCCCCACAGTGAACATACAATTTACACAAACTACACCTCCTGTAACAAACATTATACCTATACACTATGTTATTCGACTTTCTGTAAAGATAAAACGGATCGGCAACAGGTGAAAAGTTAAAATACTTTACGTTCAATACCGACCCACACTAAGCCAACCAACATGAAAAAACACAAAGAATTGTATTGGTCGAATTCCTTGTTCGTGCTGTCGAAAATACATCGGTGAAACGTTAAGAACTCTGGAAGTGCGAAAGAGTGAACACAAAACGTACATCAAGAACAGGCAGATTGTTGGTTCTGAATTATCAGAACACATTCTCATTGCAGATGGATATCACACAGTAGAAAAAATGTCAACGAATTTGCTGTCATTATGCTGCCTGAATCGATTCTGAATATCTTCAGATTTCGAAAGGTTAACAACAAAAAAACGACTATGAAAACATTGAACTTACAGTTAACTAGGTATTCTTCACCAAAAACCGGAGGTTTTTTATTACTCTCGATATATCGCGGAAAGCTTAAAATGGGATTATATCAAACTGATTGAAATTGGGACAGGAATGTATTGTACATCCGGAAATGGAATTCCATCTCCGAATATGGCTTCCGTCGACAATATTGTTGAATGGTCTCGGAAAAACTGTTATTTAAAAATCATATTCGCGTGGAATTTTTCAACATTCCGAACAATGTACTAACTAGTTTATACAACTAATCGAATAACCGAATTGAGTCTGATGCATTCATTGTATAATTGGATATTGAATGATCAATTGGTTTAGCCGAATGATGAAGTGCATTTTTCACTCCATCTCGATGTGTTCATTATAGCGTATTTAGAATTATGCCTCATGCTACCTCCAATTAGCGATATGGCTGAAATTCTGGATTAATCCTATAATTATGAATGAATTCATATTATTACTCCACAATCAATTATACAGACGACGGTCATTTATCGTCTAATTAAAATTTCTAGCACGTCGATCTATTATAGGCGTACACGTTTAGATGGAGAGGGAGTTCATGCGTTGGATTTTGTTGAGGATAATCATTTTGTTGGAAAGTCAACATGAAGATGTTAAAATAAAGCAACAAAAAACTAAACGGATCTTTACGGAAATTAAGTTACACACAACTCCAAGATGGTTGTCAACTTTGTGGGTCAACTCAATGAAGAATGTTTGATAAGGGACAATGAAGTGAAGAAAAACTTAAAAAAAAATGATGATCAAGCATTTATTGTTTCATAATATACAAATGGACATTCGAAATGATATTAACCACAACAAAAAAGCTAAGAGTGATGGAACTAAATGAAAAGAATTTGTTCAAGCGGTGAATTATATGAAAAAATAACAATGGAAAAAAAATTAGGTACCATTAGAAAGTTGAAATCGAAGAAAATAGCGGAGAACTGACAGCTCTATGGACTTCAACAGAAACATTCATGTAGACAAAAGGGTATATCGAAAGCAGTGGCGGATCCAGGATCAGGTCAAGGGGGGGGTCTATAACTCAAAATTTATATATATATATATATATATATTCCAAAAAAAAGGTGAAAGAGATTGACATGAGCAAAATTTGAAGGTGTAGCCAGGAAGTAAAGTAGGTTCGAAATTTAACTTTTTTTTTAATCGAATCGAGTTGATTTAACCTAATCAACAGCATATTCTACTCATACATAGTATATTCAAATCGTTACCGGCATACACAATACTCATCACAAATGTAACAAGTCTAATTTTTCAAATACCGCGCCAGAAAGGATCTAGTGGCAGCACTGTCAGAAATTTCTCGAACTTTTCCTCGATAAGCCTGACAAGTGCCAATTTCATTTGAATTGTCATAGAGAAAAATTGCAATTTGATAGTTAAAAAAAAGCATTTTATTTTGAACTTACAACATGAAGAGGACTCTATTTTCATATTTTACTCGGCTTGATCCAGCGTCTGAACCGACTAAACCATAAAAAAAGGAAAGAACAATCGGTGAGTCCAAAAATTTCGAGAGAAATTTGTTGGTTTGTTTGTTTGGATAACATTCGATCCAGATCTTGTTTGTACTATTTTTAATTCTTGAGAATAATTCTTTTAAGAGTTGGAGGATTATTGAATTGAATAAATTGATGAAATTGGTTGTTGAAAAATGAAAATTCACTAATGTTTAAATGTTGCCTGTAGCCTCTCTAGTTTTCAATGGAATGTTATAATAATTATTGAAGTTCTTCAATTTGAAAGCAAAAAAATGTATTCTATTTTATTTTTTTGTCTTGCTCATGTGACATTTTCTCGTTCCCTAACAAAATTTGGAAATTAGGAGCCGATAAAAATTGCAAAAAATAATCTCTGATTTTCCCAATGGGGGGGGTCCGGACCCAACCCCCCCCCCCCCCGTGGATCCGCCACTGATCGAAAGAAAACACATACCAACAGATATCTACACTCAAACCATCACACGAGTGTCAAAAAGTATAGTAAACTGTCTTTATGATAGAGCAAAAATAGTATGCAATTTATTGGAAAAAATCGATGAAGTAATCGGCCCCATAAAATCGATATCAAAAGAAAATGGATACCAGAAAAAAGATTGACGTAAATCGGAAATCGTAACACATCCCACAGTAAACAAAAAACATTTACTGTAACAAACATCATACCTCATGTCCCTCGACTGTCTGTAAAGAAGAAATGGATAGGCAACAGCTATAAAGTTAAAAAGCATTTATTGTGTCTTAATATATAGTTATATCCAAATGACCAAGTGCATTCGAAATGATATTAACAAAGTATCACTTTGACACGAAGTTGCCACAATAAAATAGGAAACAGTGATCAAACTGACTGAGCACAATTTGTTGAAGTGGAGAATTATTATACTGTCCACTGAGTGTCGAAAAAACAGAAAAACTAATATTCTAGCTCAATTGATGAAAGAGAATGAAGTGGTATGAATGCAACAACAGCACAATTGAAAAGTACATTTCAACATGCTCCAATAAAAACATTTTACAAGATTGTGCCAGTTGTTTTTCCGCGTTGGAAAACAGAATTTCCGATGAAAAACGTGCAAAATTCATCAAGTGGAATCCATACACATAACTCAAACCCTGTTGCTCTGAAAAATAGCATGCGAAATAACATGCATCGCCATATTTGTGAAGGATCGAACGAACGCAAAAACCCCTCAGTAAAATTCACAATCAATACCCACCCATGGACATTATAATGAATAATAGAGTTTATTATAAACGATGACAAAATGCTGGCATCATAACATCAACAACATACATCATATTGTTCCCAATGAAAATGAAAATAAATTGGTGGACAAACAAGTGCATGTGTTGGTATTCAACTCGAGGAAACCTCGAGGGAATTCTCCACAGAGACAAAAGAGATGTCTGAGATTGTTGAGCAACGATCCTACGAAATGAACAAAGAATGCCAGCAGCCAAGGGAATGGATAGATGCATTTTTGCAGAGGCTGAGCCTCGATTTCTGGAGTGGATGATTTGGCGATGGTAATAGTAGTAACTTGGTTGTGGATTTGTTGTGGTAGAAATATCGTTTAACTTAACCGAGCCATTGATGAAGATCATTGTTCAGCATACAGGGAAATGAAAATTGACAAATCGGGCTAGTTTCATATATGACTCCTATATATATATATATATATATATATATATATATATATATATATATATCTTAATATATATAAATCTCGTGTCACAATGTTTGACCTCAATGGACTCCTAAACCACTTAACCGATTATAATAAAATTCGCACACCATATGCAGTTCGATCCAACTTGAGAGATAGGATAGTTTAAATCTCAAATTATAGTCGCAATTTTAATTTATTGCTAATTATTTGTCTGTTATTATTTGACAGTCACAATTATCTGTTAACTCCAAATGATTCTAACAGATGTCGATACCTTTCGACTGGGTTGAGTAAGTAATCAATAGATGGCGCTGCTGAGCCCATCAGTTGGCAGAACAAATTGAATCAAGATGTCGATACCTTTCGACTGGGTTGAGTAAGTAATCAATAGATGGCGCTGCTGAGCCCATCAGTTGGCAGAACAAATTGAATCAAGAAATCCAGCTCAAAGAATCAGGACAGCAGAAGGTCATGCACAACCACAAATGGTTTAGATTTGGAAAATCCATGTTTTTCTCATGGGCAACTATATGTTGCGTGTTCACGTGTTGGGAAACCGTCGAATCTATTTGTGTTAGCTAAAGACAGGTTAACCAAAAACATTGTGCACCGATTGGTGTTAAATTAAATTGAAATTGATAGTATTTATAATTCAAAAAAATAGATATTAATGTTTAAAAGTTTAAGACTGTCTGCCTTGCCTACCTCATTCATGAGTTTAAGCGTCACATGTTATTTACTGTATCATACTGTAGTATACTTATATTTGTTATAAAATTAAATGGAAATAATAAATCTGATAAATTTTTATTTTGTACCTATTGATTTCTGCTTAATATCAAGTGTAAGAACATTTTAATTAATTGTGTTCAACGTACTTCCCCTTCAAATCTCAATCCAGTGAATTTGTATACCAACATCAACATTTTCGTCTTTGTTCGTAAATAATTTCATTGTACTAAAGGGTTATAGTAGTAGAAAGTCAAATAAGGAGATCACCATATTTTTCTACAAATACCATCTGTGTGAAAAAGCATAGTGGACTCCGTGACTGATGTTCTCTTATTGTTCCTCTTAGATTGTTTACTATAATGTAATATAACAAAAACTTAAGCCACAGCAACGCGTGGCCGGGTCAGCTAGTATATATATATATATATATATATATATATATATATATATATATATATTTGTTCGACGTTTCGACTTCCATTTTGGAGTCATTTTCAGAACTGTCAGACGAATATCTGTCAATAACGTCTCGGCCAAATACTCCCCTTACGAAACAAGACAAAGCAAACTCTTCAATTGTTTGTTCGCCAACGATACTAGTATTTATAGTATTTCTCAAATCTTATCCGACTCTAGAATCTATTACGAGAAAACTGGTCCGATATTATTGATGATTATATCACTCACTACTCTTTGAGGATATGTCCTGCCCTTCAAGGTGTTATGTAGAAATGGATTTTTTCACGGATCTTCGTTTATGCAAGATTGTCTTTACGGGGTTTTTATCAGTTTGGTTTCTTCTGATTTGTTCGATGTTTCGACTTCCATTTTTGAAACTATTGGACAATTAACAGGCAGGCAACTAAAACCAATCTAGAGTCATACATCACTAACGAGTACGTTCATTCAACCAGTAAGTAATAAGATTCAAGTCATGAAACATTTGTAGAAAATGGTATACGAACAGTTGTGTAATTTGAATCTGTCAGAAGGCTGAGAAATAAACACCATCTGAATCATGGTTTCCTGGCAGAGTGAATGAAACCCATAACCCGTTGTTGATATCGTTGACTTGGTACTGCTTGGAAGTCCTGTAGCCCTGTTTTACCCTCTAGCTGTGTGAAGTAATTACGTCAACTTTTCCTGTTCCACCGAGGAAAATTCCTATATAGTTGGGTAAATATCAAATTCTTTCACCACAACTACATGAACTGAACCTCTTCTGGCAAATATGTGGTAGAACCAGACTATTTTTGTGTGGGGAATATCCTGGCCTAGTTGAGAGTTAAGGTTGGTGGTTCTGAAGTGGAGATCCTGTGGTTTAGAATGTATGTATAAGTTACGTAATAAAAGTGGAAATTAGAGATTCACCAAATTGATTTACTGTCGAAATAAAAGCTAGCAAAATCATGAAAACATAACAAATATTTTGCATTGTGCAGGATCGTCTTATTGGAGACCTTCAAAACGATGATAGTCGATCATGTCTAGAGTTTCCCTCTTGATACTATTGATCTCTAGTAGATAATAGAACTTACAGAATCATGCTGTACTTATATAAATGAATATACAGTGCTAGTCAGAAGTCCCCTCCCCCCCTCGTATCTTTTGAACGGTTATACTTATGATAATGAAATTTGGAGGGTTGAAATAAACGGATGTAGGCTTCTCAACTTGTCATAACAGGTGACGCACTAGTCATAAATGACGTCACAAGGCCACTGTGACCAATAATTTTAAATGGGACCCTATGGCAAGTGATAGCTCGTTTGAAAGGTATTGAAAATACCTATTCAGTCATACCAATTTTGTTTGGGTTTCAGCTGATTTTGATTGATAAATTGAATAAATACTAAAATTATAGTTTCGCATTTAATTAATGAAGATTTTAAAGTACGCCTCTGGTTAATTGCCAAAAAGGTTGACGTTTTTTAATTCTCTACTTGTCAAAAGTGTTTATACCTTGAAAATTTACTTAAGCTATTATTCAACGAGACGTTCAAGTGTTTACATAGGCAAAATGGTACGTACTGTAGCCGACAAAGTAGCAGCTATCTTAATAATTGGTGAATGTAGAAACAATTTCCATGCAGCGGAACGACTGTTTAATGAGAGGTACCCCGGTCGCCCTATATCGAGGGTTTATTTGAGGGAGCTTCTTCGGAAGTTTGAAGCATCAGGTAGTGTTCAAGATGCCAAACGATCTGGTCGACCAACAATTAGTGATGACAAAAAAATTGACATAATTGGAGAAATGGTAGTAAACCCTACTTCTTCCACAGCCCAAGTTCCGTCTATCTGTGAAGTCAGTCAAAGGACAGTACATAGGGTGTTGGCTAAAAACAAATTTCATCCATACAAATTAAAAATGGTGCACCAACTTTCAGATGATGACCCCGACCGAAGACTAGAATTCTGTGAAACTATGTCCAATAAAATGAACCAACTACCAGGCTACATACAGACAATTTGTTTTAGTGACGAAAGTACTTTCTTTCTCAATGGAAATATTAACACTCAAAATGTGAGGTATTGGAGTGACACAAATCCTCACATCTTTCGTGAAAAACATACTCAATTTCCAGAAAAAGTAAATGTTTGGGCAGGTATTTTGGGAAACCATAAAGTTGGGCCTCTTTTTCTCAATGCTAACTTAACCGGTGAATTGTATCTGGAGATGTTACAAAATGATATTGAGTCGTTAATTCTTGAAATTCTAGAAGATAATCCAGATGAATTCGACAACTTGGAAATAACGTTTCAACAAGATGGTGCTCCTGCACACTATTACGGTGCAGTAAGACGTTACCTAGATGAAGAATATCGTGGTAGATGGATTGGACGACGAGGTTCGATAGAATGGCCAGCTCGGTCACCGGACCTTACACCATTAGATTTTTTTCTATGGGGGTACTTGAAATCTAAGGTTTACGCTACAGCACTTGACAGTATTGCCATTCTGAAACAACGAATTGTTGAAGAATGTAGGGCAATTTCCGCTGACACACTGGGACGAGTACGACAAGAGTTTAGCAATAGGATGCATTACTGCCAGGAAGTAGATGGAGCACATTTTGAACACTTATTATAAGAACTGGTTCTTAAATCTTCATTAATTAAATGCGAAACTATAATTTTAGTATTTATTCAATTTATCAATCAAAGTCAGCCGAAACCCAAACAAAATTGGTATGACTGAATAGGTATTTTCAATACCTTTCAAACGAGCTGTCACTTGCCATAGGGTCCCATTTAAAATTATTGGTCACAGTGGCCTTGTGACGTCATTTATGACTATTGCGTCACCTGTTATGACCAGTTGAGAAGCCTACATCCGTTTATTTTCACCCTCCAAATTTCATTATTATGAGTATAACCGTTCAAAAGATACGAGGGGGGAGGGGACTTTCGACTAGCACTGTATAATTCACTGTCAGTCCTGTCTAATTTCTTTCCTGTAGGTCTCAATATTTGAACCTGAAGTTCAATTCACGCCATAAAAAACTAATGATTTGAATTGAATACAACTCCATTACATTTACGTTCCATGTGTATGTAAAGTGTTCACCTTGAAACTATGTGTACCCAAACCTGCTAATGTACATTTCTCATCAATTATTAATGCTTTTCCATCGAGCATATTTATTCATAACGGAGCGACTTCGAAATAACTCATTCGTTTCCTTTTCTGGAGACCATAATATCCGAGCACTTGCTCGCTTTGGGACATTTTCATTATTGTATTACATTTGTCGGGAATATTGGAGATTATGAAGCGTACTTCGACTAATGATTGTTTTCTACTAGTAAATTGATATCTTTGGTAAAATATCTGATATAATCTACGAGTGCATCAGTGCCAGCATTAATTCCTCCAGACATGTAATTTGTTCATTTGCTGCCTTGATCAGCATTTACATTTCAGTTCGTATCGTAGAAAGTAAATAATCTAATCGACGTTTTCGGCTGATATCCTCGATCTGAATGACGTGGTCTTTTGTACTCAGAGATATGGTAATGAAGATTGTCTAGGTCAATCACCGTGCTATGAAGATTTGATTTCGGAGGGCAAGAAATATCTTTCATGATCCTCCGATAATTCATCAATGAAAAGAATGACCACTACTGGTAGTTAGATTTATATCAACCCGACGAGTGTCATTCACCCTTTTTTTATTTCAGAAGCTTCTCAAATATAAAAGAATCGTGGGCCCAACTTTTTCGGTAGAACTCTCGTCGAGTGCAAGTGTTTTAGGTATGATGTTCGAGACCAATTGGATGAAGATTTCGCTTGGAGCACATTTTTTTTTGTTGAAGTATCTACATTGTATACTTGCCATTAGTGCTCGTTTTCATGTGCTGTTTTTATGGAACTATTATATTTTGCCCTATGAAATTCGAAACCTATTGAGCAATTTTGCATCAGTCACAAAAATTATGAATTGACATGAGAATCTGACAAGAAAACTGAAACGACAGAGTTTTTCCACAGCTTAATCTGCTATCTCACCATGTTGGTTCAGTGGGGTTTGGGGGAATTTTTTTTCTTGACGGGTATTTCAATGTATAACTATGAAATAGATGGGTACTTATTGGACAATAAGAGAGAAAATTATGAAATGTTGTTCTTGTCTAATGTCATTCCTCTAGAATAAATTGATTAATTCGACTTCTGGTATGGAATGTCTTCATTCAGTACTTTCAGACAATCATTGGCTTTTTGTGAAGGTGACTGTAGATACCAAAGAAGATGGCACAGAAACTGATCTCGATTTCGAAACTGGTAAAGAAAGAAATCAATCAATCAATTAATTTTCCTAGCATTAATATACATTGGGTCGTATATATATATATTGAGCCGTAAACTGAGCTTAAATATTCCATTTTGAATTCGTATATTTATGTTCACTGTTTATTGGTGTTGATACTAATAATACCTGAATATTCGTTCGAAAATCAAATCATCATAACTCAACCATCAGCCTACAGATGAAAGAAAATGTGAGTCGATAATTACCACAATTCTTTTTGGAATATGCTCCTACACAGGATTCCATATGGAACTATCGAAAAATGATAGGGATACGGATCTCTTAGCTTATTGTAAAATGCCCGTTTCGACCTTTCACACTTGTTTGTGCGGATTTGGTTTTATCTCCTAGCTTTGTGAACGTTTGAAAGTCCTAACAGACATCGTTACAGAGTTCTCACGATCCTGGTTTTCTCCTGCTGACATTAAAATGTGTCAGGTCTGAAAACTCTCGAGACCGAAGTGCTCTCCTAAAAAATCGCACTCCTCAGAAACTACTATTATAGCTGCGGATCTGGAGATAATAAAAAAACGTAAAGCGCAGGAAACATGTCTGATAAACTTTCATCGTGCCTCTTGGGACTACGTTTGAGTTGACTTTATGTATATGATAATATTATACATCTCACCAGATATATTGCAACTGAAGTGAGAAGCTCAAACTCCACCATAATATCACCCAGGAATAGTTCACATTTGCTTTTATTACTTACATAAAAAGGTCTTTCATTCATCATGCGGATGCTATTTCAGACGACTACCTTCGCTGCCAAAGATCTGGAAAATCTTTATTCGCTTTCGTCAGATCTTTTACAACTTCTGTGACCTGGGCGTTCATAAATAGCGTAAAATTCGGTTTATTTTCGTAGGGAAACAGACATCGGCCAGAAAATTCATTAAACCGTCAGAGTCTTTTCAAATTGATATGAATGACGACTTAGACAGGGTGTTCTATCGGAAACAACATCGGGTGTCCCAGAATTTATGTAACATTCGATATATCGATTATTAAAACAATAAACATTTCCCAAGAAATCATCCCACCTTTTTTTTTTAATTAACCCCTACTCATTTTGTATCCAAAATCGATATCTGGGTCTCGAATCATTACTATACAAGAATTTCCAAGAATATGTTGTTATTAATTTTTGGCATTTGGTGCATAGTGCTATAAACAATAACAATGAGATTGTATGTATGGTTCTCTTTGAAACTGGTGTTCATAGCTCGACGGCTCTGGCCAATGGATTCATGATTGCAATCTTGACAACTGATTTCGCTATTCCAATAAATTTAGGAAATCAGTTTTCATTTTCTGTCAACTGTTGAGGTTATCTGCCCACTGTGCTTCAATGGGGTTACCTGGTACAATTAGAGCTGGCATATTGCTATATCAAGCTCACCGAAATCACAACACATTTAATATCTGATGAACGATCACTTGCGCTCGACGTGCATTCCACAAACCAAGTTGGCATCTTCAGGAGAGAAATCTGATTCTCAGTGTTATTGTTGGGATATTGAGTATCTTTGATTCGTTTTTATTATCTGGAGAGTCCACGTTTTCGACTATGATGTTATACACACAAGTTCATCAATGTTTAAAATGACCCATTAATGTGTGAGTTTCAAGAATTGAAACATAACCTAAATAATGAATACTCCCACACTATCCGGACAAAGAATTGGATCACCCTCTAACACAAATAGTTGAACCAGAGGAAGTTACTTGGGAAGATTTCCACTTAAAGAAACAAACCGTTTTATGGAAGTAAAGAAGAGGGCCCTGACACCTAACCTTCCATTGTGTGAGTGGCTTCTTTATGCCTGGGGGACAAACTAAAGCTGCGAGGGTGTACAAGAGGGAAATAAATCAATACCTCCAAAATCTACCCACGCTGTTTTCATCCACAGGACTAGACTGTCGCCACAGGGCAAGATTTTTGGTATATTTCCCGAACCTGTTAGGTTCAAAAATAACATTTGATTTTCTGCCGTGCAGCAGTTTCGAATGTGGCTATTCTTATATACAGGGTGGATTCGAAAGTATCTACCCCGCGAATGATGTTTCTTATCATACGAGGGCTAAGCAGATTCATGAAGCGACGACATCAAGAAATCACTTGATCTTGTCATCGTGAAACTTGAAACCTGTTGAGCAATTCAGCATCAGTCACAATTTTTTTTTAATATTTTCTCATCTATCGAAAAATAATTTTTTGACAACTTCTTCAGAAAGTCCATATAATGACTGCACATAATATCTGCGTGAAAATATGTGCTAACGCACAGGAGTATATACCTACTAGGAATAAATTTCGTAAACAAAGTAAACACATATTATAGGTGTTTTTTTTAATGTCACAAAGGTTACTGGGCACATACATCATTAGTTCTTTGCCAAGATGGATTGCATAAGCTATATTCATCTTGATATACTTCATTCTATACGTCAGTCATGTTGTGATTTAATGAATATAAGTGAAAAGTTTTGGACAATAGTCTTATTTGAAAATAAATGTTAAAATGAATTTTTGATGGTCGGTGGACTAGTTTTCAATCATAATATAACCGTTTATGGAACTGACGGTGAAAGGCAATGCTGTAAAGGCTTCTGAAAATTTGCATATGACTGGCTGAATGCATTTCTGCAGGGAATATTTCAATAAATCCTTATAAATTCATCAGATAAAAAATAAATAGATTTAAAACCTGTGAGCGTACTTTTACTGAAAATGATACTTATGACTTTCAGAAAACTTGAAAACGATAAGTAATCATCTTACCTACACAGTACTTTCATGGGGTAACACTCGTAATGAAATAACTCTGGCAAATGACACGAGTGTTGGAATCCATCTGACATATGCCAGTGCAGGATTCTTCAATTACGTATTTCTGGTACGTATTTGTTGGGATACAACAATAAAAAAAATGGAATTCGTTGAACAAATGAATTGGAAATTAAAATATTAAAATATGAAATTTCCGAAAATGTTATACCAAAAACGTTTGTTCTGAACCATAGTACTCGAAAAGGCCTGTATTCTATTAAAACGGTTTTTGACAATTATTTTCATGGTTATACATAACCGATGAAAAAAAAATCGAAAGAAATGATATTTTTGTCTTGTTGAAAGGGTTCATATACTATATAACACGAAAAACTGACATTCAAGAATACCACTCCATAGTCGCAAGCGGTTTCAAGTTTCCCAACGATTTCAGAATCACCGTGTACAAAGTTCTCATATTACGTTACATGATTGGTATCTTGTAGTGAGTACATGCCCTTGGGTGAAACATGGGAAAGGAAATCCAACCATAGGACCGACCCTAGAAATAATATAACACACTTACGCTTACAACGAAACAGGAGATTGGCAGTTAATTGAATTGGATGTAAATCCATGCAGTTTATCCCTCAATACAGTTCAGCGTGAAGACTTAGTAGTGACACGAGTGGAAGTGTTGGGAATCATTCGATTATCCTCATCAATTTCGATTGTGGCTTTCGAGTGGGGAAAATTGCACTTTTTATCTTCTACATTCATGTTCTTATGAAGAAGTTGTTCGAGCTCAAATCAACTTCGGTAGTACGAGTGCCCGAATTGATTCTCATTTATTACGATGGGTACACTTACAGACCAGTTTCGGGCTCAATGGCCCATCATCAGCTCAAGGATGGTCTCTACCAGAACCCACAACCGTCAGAAAACAACTACTCCTCTGGCTGAATCCCTCCGTGATATTTGCCAGCTGAGTATTTTTCACTAGGGCTTGAATTGCAAAATCATTTTCATCTCGCTGTAAAATACAGATTTCACAGCGAGAAAGCCGTGAGCAGAAATGATAAAAAAGTAGAATTTTGTAAATGGGACTCGTCGAAGTCACATGAATGTTGACCTAAAATAATCTCAAATCGAGCTTCAGTTACTAGGTTAGGTGAAGATAATCCTGTAGTCTCTCATCATGTCTAGAGCCTCAACATCAAGTATATTTTACTCGGTAAACTGTCAGCAAATATCTTCATATGAAAACCATAATTCAACTACTGGAGAAAATATCATCTCTCGATAATTTCGGATTATTTATCTGGCTAATGTAGACCCATTTGCATACCCTTAAATCCAATATGGCATTAATAATGTACACAGCTAATTCAGTCGCAACGACTTTGTTCTCAATTTCAAAAATTTATCGTTCAATTACAACAAGCGCTCCTCCCTTACATCAACAAGGGGTAGGTAGACGGTAATTGGGAAGGTTTCATGTTTTGCCCTTTCGCAAATTTTGAAAGTCTTCCGCTTAATTATTACACGATAATGTGAGTTTTCGTTTTCAGCGAGTCGTTTTAAAGCACCCGGTGGACCGTTACCATGGCCGTCCGTCGGGTTCGTTCCTAGAAGGTTTCAGTTCAGAAGGGATCAGGTTTCAAGAAATCGATTCGGACACTGAATTGGATATTTCCATGTTTCGTATACGGGGTTTTCACGATTAGGAAGATGAACAATCAGTGTCTGATATACTTCAGCGATTTTTATAATATAAGGAAAATATACAAGTTGGGTTGAATGAATTAATTTGATAAAATGGCCCCACGTTGGGCGCCATGAATCATACAGTGTGATTCTGAAAGCACATCAAATAAACGTATGTCCTAAATTTCTTCGAAAATTACCGGTTGCTATCACTTTGACTACCATTCCCCGAGAACAAAGTTGAAATAATGTATCATTAACATGAATCTTGTACTGAACAGGAGATTAACAAAGAAATATAATTGAATTATTATGAATATGGTTGATATATATATTGACATATATATATATATATATATATATATATATATATATATATATATATATATATTACATCATCATATGTTGATCAAGCATTACTAATCTTTACATCACATACCTGCAATCTCATCTATGTATATTTTCAAAGACTATAGTTGACTAAAAATGTAAAGTGAATCATGATATTTAAATCTGACACTGTTTGCAGATGTTAATCATTCCGTGATTCATTATACATTCGAAGTGGACGAACTATATCTATTCTTCAATGCCCCTTATCCAGAAACTCACCTGCAATAGAATAAAGTATATTAGAGGTGTATCGATATGTAAGTTCCTGATGAATAAAACCGATTATCAAAAGTACTAGTCTTCCGCCCAGAAATGAATAAGTAAGTAAGTTTATTCACACATCACACATCAGAGTAACATATATCATGTAAATACAATACAGAGTGAATAAAACTAAAACGGCACTATTCGCGAAACACATTTCTGTGTTTGTATACAAAGTGGAGTTTAGTGCCGTTCATACATGTAAGAAATGCATGACAAAAAAAAAACAATACAATATTTGGAGTAATAGTTCTCTAAAACGAGATGGATAAAATCTAAAAAAATATCTAAAATTGATGTGGTCGATTAGTAAAAGGTAGGTAATGTACGTTTGGGACATATTGTGAGATCATATTAATTATTCAACAAACGAGAAAATTTGGAGAGAGAAATGTAGATGGTCTTATTTACAGAGTGTTCATGAATGAATATCATCTGTGAATGTTCTACTCAACTGTCGATTATTTCATGAAAAATGTTTCTTGGAGTATTAATGATGAATTGCTTTAATGCTTTTTTGAATGATTTAAATTGTCCGATAGTTTTCAGTTCGGGAGGAAGGAAGTTCATGAACTTAGGTCCCAAGTATAAGAAGTTTCTCTGTCCCACCGTTTTCATCATAAAGTAGGGCAGCAGTTGATCTCGGTGACGAGTGCCATAGTTGTGCTTGCTAGCTGTGATCCCAGTTGAAAAAAGGTATTGGGTATAACAAGTAGTTTGGAAAAATAGTTGTCTGCAGTCATATATTCTTGTTTCATTATACAAAGCATCACTCGAATATCTAGAATCACTGTTCAGGAGTATTCTCAAAAATCTTCTTTGGAGGACCTGTAGGGGTTCCAGAATAGTTTTTGCTGCTCCACCCCAAGCAATGATTCCGTAATTCAAGTGACTCTCCACAAGACTGTGATAAACAATTGTTTTTTGTTTCCCATTCAGTATGTGGTAGAGCTGCTTGTATCTAAATAGAATACATCTCAGCTTTTTGAGTAGATACTGTATATGATCTGTCCACCTCATGTGACTATCTATATATATACCCAGATACTTTACTCTTCTCACGGGTTGAATTATTGAGTCAGGTTTAGGTTTCAGTTCAAAGCTTGGTAATGCTTTTTCATAGCTGCTGAAAGGTAAGTAAAATGTTTTCTTGTGATTTATTGACAATCGCTTATGGTCAAACCAGCCTTTTATACGGATGAGATATTTTTCTATTTTATTTTTTAATGTAAATCAGTTGTTATCTTCATGAAGAATAAAGGTGTCATCCGCAAAACATATGATTCTGCCACAGCCCTCTAGACGAAATAGGTCATTAAGGTAAATGTTGAATAGAATGGGCCCTAAAACAGTTCCTTGAGGGACTCCACATTTAATACATCTAGTTTCGCTCATACAATTGTCAATTCTGACTTTCTGTTTTCTGTCACTCAAGTAACTCTTGAGCAATTTATGAGTTGTACCTCTCAAACCTATATCTTCCAGAGTTTTTAGCAGTATGGAGTGGTCAACCGTATCGAAAGCCTTGGCGAGGTCAATAAAAATGCCAATTGATGGTTTGCTTTTGTCCAGAGATTCAAAGAAAAGGTCAGTCGACACTTTTTGCGAATAACAGTGACCTATATAGCCTTTTGCGTCTTTTGAATATTGTTCACAACACATGCGTGAAAACTTTTTTATACTCGCGTGCTCCACACATTTGATACACGTGTTTGTGTTTTCATCATTCCTGCCGAGTAACTCCTCTTGAAAAACAATGAAACATTTCAATCGATTGCTAAAGTGTTCAGAATTGTCTAAATAACGGTCAGTGTTTCCTTAGTGACGCCCATGGCAATCTCTTACGTTATGCAGCCCCTCGATAACTATGATGTTTATGAGAACAAGCTAGTATAAAGTGACAAATAAGTAATGTTTATGGTTTCAAAAATATGTAACATGGGAATTTGCCACCCTCGCGGCGTCTCCTTTATTCTCACGTGAAAAAATGTGATATAGGAGGAACAGAGGTGCTTGGGTGAGAGGAAAGTTATAAGAGTGAGTGAGCATAATATCGCAAAATTGTGGTGAACTCATGCCAGCAGAAGAATAAAGAGTGTGAGACCTAAGAATTTCGGAATAATAGGGTCTCAACCTGACACTTATTCATTTGGAAAAACGGGAAGTTCAACATTGATATATGGAGTCATGTGAAATGCGAGAAGCACCCTCAGGGTACATTCCAGGTCCCACAGTTATATTTTTTCGACGTCGGCTGAACCCGGCTTCATATTCAAGAAGTGAATACTCACCCATCCCTTACAAATGACATCATGTACCTTTTTTTTCGTAGTTTTTTGGGTTATTAACCTACCACAATCTGAAAAATTGAGAAGTAATATAAGAATCTATACAGTGTAAAATAAAGTTGCTGCAGTAATTGAAAACAGTTCCTTCTGAATGAAACATGTCCCATAAGTCAGCAATTTCTCCTATAACGAAGATTTGCCTATAAAAATGCAAGAACTGATATAATATCTAAACATATTAATCATTGTTGACGATTCGGAAACCAATTCCATTTTTGATTTCAAAGTTCATTTTAAAATACTCTACTGCTATGTAGGTTTTTGACATATTTTCAAAATCAAGCATGGAAAAAAATGCCTAATTATAGAAGGCGTTTCATTCAGAAGGAACTGCTTATCGGAGTAGATTGAAAATCTGCCCTTCTACACTTGTGTACATTCCAATATTAATTCTTGGTGTTATCCTGCTAGTGATACACAAAGTAAATCACTTCGAATTGTTTGCTGATGGGATTTGATTGTGGCGATTCGAGTTGTTATAAAACTTGAATGCTAGAAGATTGTGAAATGTAAGGACATGCTTCGCCATGGCATTTCAAAAAGCCTGTCTCATTTATGATGAATTTCAAATCCCCAATTTATCGTAGTGAGCTTCATTTCTCAACTTCCTAGGATTCAATGCAAATTTTCAACAACATCTCAAAAAGAACGAAGTATAATTGTGTTATATTTTAACGTGTCAGATCAGAATCATGATACTATACCGTACCTTTACTTTTTTTCAACAAATGATTGTAGAATGAGTTTCGAATGAGTTCGAATATCTCAAAATTGAAAAAACACCATTTCATAATCGAGATGACCTCGAAAATATAAATACTATTTGCCGTCGAAACTTACTAAAAAGACTATTTTTTATTGGCTACTTATGATCACCATCGCTTCGATCAGTGTCCTGAACGACTTTGAATTTCCTGAAATGCATCATCACCTGTGTATTATCACACGAATGAATGCTATTCCTTCAAAATTAACAAATAGGAATTGCAGTTCATTTTTCATATCGAACATCCAATACCACAACGTGCCTACCAAGTTTTCTATGGAATGAGAGTGCACCGTAACTTAAATTGAAAGTAAATAGTAGGAGCTCTGAAATTTACTCTGTCTACAATGTTTCCGTTTAGTAGGTTGACACTTCACGTTACAATATTTCCAGAGCAAACAGAGGAAAATCGTGATTTTTTCATGAAATAAAACAATCGATTGCACATCTAACCAAGAACTGGTATTGACTAGCACTGTGGAACCGTCACAAGTGACGGTACGATGAGTTGAGGATCAACAAACCACCACATCTATTCTTGAAACCTTCTACGTCTACCAAATCGAAATTCCTTCCCTCAAGTAGAAATCAATGCTATTTCGTCAATGCCATTGAAAATGACAACAGTTGTTTCATTTCAACTGCGACACAGCTCAAGACAGTAACATTCAAGTGCTACGGACATCAAAATCCGAGACCACGGCCATTAAGCCCAAATATCCCATGGCCGTGTCTCTCTCTCTTCCGCCATGCTCTCTTTCCCCTCTCCCTCTTCCCACTCAACTCCCCCTCTCTCCCCCCTTTCTCCCACTTTTCTTCCCCCCCCCCCCCTCCCCCCTTCTCCCCTTTTCACCAATCTCTCTATCTTCCTTTATCAAAAACAAAGTTTTAGTAGTAATGGCAATATCTTGAGATATAAAAGTGTCTCTTTGTGTAACCAATGAGTATCGGATCGATCTAAAAAGTGATTTTTCAGTAACAAATCCTCTTTCGCACTGGAAGCGCCAAGTGAACTGAATATTGGATTTCTGGCGGCTTTTGCTTGTTCTCGGTAAGTTTGAAAAGTAACCGCGTTCGCTTTCTTGCGGAACTTTAAACATGAACGATAAAGTTGATATTTGAGTTTGCTTTCGGTACATGGTTGATCATTTATTTCTAATGGACGCCGCTCACGAAATCTATCCATTAGGTGTGTATTGCGATGCCGCAAAAGGAAAGAGGTGTTGCCATTAATTTTTCGCTCTAGAGTGCATTTTTGCGCGGTTTTGTGTATGGATACTGAGCGAACATTGGTTTATGATGGGGTCAAATTGAACGAATACCCCGTTGAAATGGTCTTGTTCATCTGTAGTGAATATTTCCTGGACAAATTGTGTGTATCAAAGGTCCGGCCATATATACAGTCAGAGGAGAAGTTGTTTCGAATATTCTTGTCTTTGTGTAGGACATGATTATCTGCCGAAGATGCACACATAGCTATTACCGATCTCTCGAAAAAAGGTTAAACAATAAATGAAAACTAACAATTACCCTAACAAAAAAATGATATCATTCTCAATTGACGAAAAAAAATGTACACTCATTAGACTATCAAGAACTTCGAAACGGACCTATGACTCTTCGTTCAATCGTTGTGAATATTTTCTTCAATTCAGACAAACTAGCGGGCTGAGTTTCAAATTTCGAATAAGACCTCTAATAGGTACCATGAACACTCTTCTTTTTCTTCTAATCATTGATTATTTTTTTCACTTGTCAAAATGTGACGTTTTTGGCATTTCAACCAATAGAAGCGGGTTATTCTATGGTTATTCTAGCAGATCATTGGGTATTATACCGATAAAACTGCCTGGTCCTTTCGATTGTTTCGATAAAACGTTGTTTACCTTTGAACTGTCAAAACTCTATAAGGTTTACCGCGTCGATTCTATTGAACTGGCTCATATTCATAACAATCATCATGAATGAAGAGTTACCTTAATATTAATAGTCATTCACTTTTCACTTTTTCAGCATAATAATAACATAACACATTTCAATGAACACTCAAACACGTAAATAGCTCATAGCCCCAACTTTATGACAGATATAGTGAACGACCGATTCAAATATTTAAGGTTTCCTTAACTCAAATGAAGATGGCGTACAATTAGTTGTATGAAGATTTTGATACAACGACATAACGAATGATTTTATGTTCCTTCTGACGCGATTTTCATTTCATAGGAAATTTTCAATTATCAACCTTGTACAATGAGAGGTGTGACGCCATCTCTTGGTATCGTCGACAAGCATTATCATATTCAATGCGTAAGCATCATATCTCTTCTGGATCATAGAGGGCATACATCGTTGTTTGACATTTCGAATTTGTAAAATTTTCACCTATTCTCCGTTCCTTCTTATGTAAATGAAATTGATCAATTTAATTGTTCTTCCTTCTATTTGTTCAAAAAATAATCTCTCCGAATACAACTCGTTCTTCAAATTTAATAAGATATATTTTCATTTTCGAAACACTCAAACTTTTTTATTTTGAATCAAAAGCATTCAAACAAACCGAATGTATCAGTAATGAGTTGTGGGATTCAATATGCTCACCATATATCTAATGATAATTTATACATCCACCGACCTTTTCAAGACCAAGTCTCGCCTTTTGATTGACTTACACAGTCCCAAATCCCCCATGCAAGTGTTCAATAATAGAAATACGGATTAACCAAAGGTTGAAACGAACAGAACACGGCCGATGAAAATTTAAAAAGTCCGACTGTGATCCTTTGACAGTGGTCGACGTATAGTGGCTACATAAATCAGGTGTGGGTTTAAACCCACTTGCCATCGGATTCTAACGCCAGGATGCCACCGGCTCTATTTGTATATCAAGCCGGTAAAAAAATGTGTTCGCTGTTTTCAAACCAGGATCGGGTTGGTTTGAATTATATATGCCATCAGATTCTTGGATGTTGGAGGATTGTTTTGACTGGGTGATGTTAATAGATATAAATGGAATTTTGTTTCACACAGGGAGGTCGTAAACAGTCCTCTCCTTTAACTTTTGAACGGGAAATGTCGTTATAGATCAAAGTGAATTATTATTCTGATAAAAGAAGGGGTCGTTGGAAAGGTGTTTTAATTGTATCTTTGAGAACTGGGAGAATATGTGATCCGAAGTTTGGCATTTGTAGTATATTTCCGAAATATTTGAATCAACGGTAAATATCACAATTTGAATTCAAATTTCATCCGAAACTCATTTTTATCAAATGTTCACTTGTCATTTTCTCAACCAAGATGTCTGCTATAAATTTATTCAATAATTTTGTGATGAGATATAGTTGCAAACAACTCTTTTTCTAATCATTAGCTCTAAGATGGATTTGAGTTTTGTGATGTGCAATTGAAATTTCAAATGTCCCCACAAAAAGCCTAAGGACGTCTTATAAGGCGATCTGTTGGGCTATTAACAGGAACCTCGTAGGCATATTCCATTCGTGAAAGCCGTCTGACTTGTCCTTGCTCCTGGGTCTCCGGGAAGCACTTCAGCCCCTTGTTGATTGAAGAGGGTCGGTTGAGCATTAAGCCTCCTAGAACTACCTGTTGAATCTATTGTACATGACTTCTCTATTCGAGGCCCAGGATGCTGAGGCTTGTGATGAAGCAGATCAGATTCCTGGGGGCTTGTTCCTTTATGTCGGAAGGGAACAATGTTACTTGTTCCAGGAACTTGAGCCTTTCCCATCACAGAGCTAGACAAAGGCAAAGCAGATGTTTTGCTGATTCGGCGGTAATGCCGTATCATCAGGACCTTCCAGTGTCAGCTCTGCTTATTTTCTCAACTAAAGGGAAGCCTTGTAATAATCAAAGAACACCGCGTGAATTAGCGTTCACTTCGAATTTTTGAAGTTTGAAAGCCTCAGGAAAAACCTCTCTCGGCAAGGAGCTTCAAAGTTTAGCTTTTCTATTGAAAAAAGATTCCTGAGCAAGAGAGATTCGACAGGTCTCCAAGTTCACATCGAAGGGGTGGGAATTATGTACTCGTTGGGTCATCCGTGTAGATACTGCCAAGAGTGGAACAATTCAGAAAACAACCTACCATGAAGATATCTATAGAAGAGAGACAAGTCTCTGACTCCTTTACGAAGTGAGCGAGTCTGTGGGTGAAGAATGACAAAAAAGACGGATTACCTTTCTCTGAATAGAATCAAGAAGCTTCAACGAATATTTCGGTGCCAAGCTCCATACATGAGAACTATATTCCAAGACAGGTAGTATTTGAGCCTTGTAGATCATTAAAAGCTGACGATAAGTGAAGTATTTCTTTGCACGAAATAGAAATCCAAGCTTCCATGAGAAATTATTACTGATCGTGATTCCTAGCAGCGAAATACTTGATTTTGTAGGAATAGTTACCCCTGACATCTGAATACTAGTTAATGGTAGATCGGCTTTCTTCGAGAAGAGACATGCCTGTATGGAATAAATGAAACATATTCACTGGAGAATAAGTTTTGGAACAACTTCAAAAATTAGCAAGGTTTGAACGTTAAGCATTCGAAAAACAAGATAGAGTTTTATACCAACGTGTGACGTCACATGTTCTTACGCTATTTATCATCCATAGAAAAGCCCGCTTTACGAGAGATATGTTACTTTGAGGTCCATTAACGGTTAGGGTTTTCGAATCATTTTCTTTAATATTTCAATTTTTGCTATACTTTAAAGACTATTTTTCATAATTTCTTATTTGATTCAGCAAAATGAACAACAAACATTCATATTTTCTTCTCCTGAAGATGCTAAACTTGTTAGCGAAACGCGTGTCGAGTGCAAAAATATCAGTTTGGCGTTGGGGTAATTGATCTCTAGAAAAAGTTTCATCCATATATGTGATCGTGTGGAATAAAAATATAAATAACTCATAAAAAACATAATTGATTGTATCAAAAATCAACCAATAGATACATATAAATAGTGCAATCCACCTGTGGATATCGAAGAGCTACATAAAAATGTATTATTCAACCAACTCCCGAACTGCCTGGAGCAATAAAATGACAAATATCCGATACAACTCTCAAATTAACTTCAACGAGGACGTCTCAGCCAGCAAAGTTTGAAGTGACTTGAACTGGTGCATCAAAGATTAAAAACCTTTTATGAGAAGCGGGCATGTGAAGACGCCACTCGAACAAATAGAAGCGATGAAATTTCAGTAACTCTAGGAATTATTCTGTCCGATACGATGGTGCTTGAGTTATTTATCCATTTACGGAAGTTTGAACGAGGTTTGGGAGGCTAGCTAAGTGAGTGGGACAGAAATGTTCACAGTATTTCACAGGCGAACAGGTATTCGAAGGATTATAAAAGATTCAAGCTCCCAATATGTGAGGTTAACTTCTTTCATGATGTTTGGTTCTGAACTTTCACCGGATTTGTACAATATTGTATTGAAGTATTCGCAATCTCTGAAAAACAAGCGGCAAGACTCTGCCTTCGGCTTACTATGTATTTGACAAAGAAAGGTTTGAAAAACAGCACCTTCCTGCGATGTCTCTGGGACATTCTAAAAAGAACAACAGAACGTCATGGACTGATGAATTGCCAAGTGTCTGCAGTGCCTGATGTTTCGTCTGCATCTGCGACAGACATTCTCGAAGGCGATGCGGTAATGGTCGAAGTATTCTTCTCTGCTGCGAGGCTTTGATTAGATCAGACCGAGGATCAGACCCTAAAACCCGTGGACCACATTTCAGAAGCCCGAGAAACACCTAACAATTCATTATTTGAAAGTTTACAATCTCTGGTCTCTGGGACTGTCAGAACAGGAACCTGGGACATTCCAGGGACGTCCTAGGGATATAAAAAACTTTGTGTGTGATATGTGCACATATCATTCATGGAATTTTTCTTCTTCAGTACGAAAGGTACAAAACTTGAACCAATAAGCTTGTTTTGCTCAGAGTAAACCACTCTTGAGCTCGTCAGTGGCCATATTTATTAATTAAAGACCATTTTCATTACATGTTTTCAGAATATGTTCATTTCAGCTGATATTATTTCACATTTGCATTACCGCGAAAAAAAAAATACGTCTTATTGCCTCGAACGATCTGATCCAGAGAAAAGGTATAAAGTAAGTAACGTGATGTGGGCAGAATCCCGATGACAGACGAAGGCACATTTTTCAATCAAGTGTGTATCTGCGAGATATATGGCTCCACTGGAAGAAAGGCATTCTAACAAATTACTTCTATAGTTGCGTTTTATACGAAAGCTATAAATTCATTAAACGCCACTTTAAATAACAGTTTTCAATACAACCTTGCCTCCGCAATATTTCAGTGTCATTTGAACAATGAGAACTGTTAGCTTATATTACACCAGAGCTATTACATAATAATTAGATTATCCTCGTTATGGTAGTTGGAAAGACGTACACAGAGTGCACTGTCCCCCTCGTTTACTCGTTGGCTCCCTCTTTGAAGTGATTTCACCCAGTGTTCACACTTCACTACCTCGTGAGCTCGATAAATCAGGACCTGCCTGTGATTTGGGCACTTTCGAACACGTTATTGCGAAGCAGTGTTGCCAATGCAGCTTCGGTGAATTGCCCATAGACATCAATCAAATCACCTGCAATTACCCGCACAATTTATGTCGGTTAAGGATTTCATTTGCAGATTTTTTTTTGTGTTGGTTACTCGTATATTCGTCATTGATATCACTTTTACGTCAGGGTTCACATGATGTTCATACAGACGATACTCATAATTATTAAGTCTTGTCATGAGACATAATGACACTAATGAAAATGAGACACAGTTTTCAACCAAAAAAAAAAAAATGAGTGTGATCCACAGGAATCGTTTCTCGAATTGAAAAATGAAAATACATCATCACATATCCGCTCAAACAGGTTTTTGCAATGTGTCAGCCTAAAATACAAAATTGAATTCAATGCAACTTGTATGTATACCTATAATAAAAAGAAAATATAAAAATGACATCTATCTAAAGTAATAAAATTCAAAATATTCTCATAACCAAATTGTGTCTGAAGAACTTCTCCACATCGAAATGATTAGAATCAAAAACTTTTAAAGAATGAGCACACGCTATATGTTGATGTGTATACCATTCGATTCAGTTACATAAAGAAATGAAATTCACTTCATTAATAGAAGATTTGTATTTTTTCTGAATCGGAAGAGGGGCAACCCAAGAATAGTTCCTCTAGTTTCTGAATATGAAGATCTATTCAAAACAACTATTCCCTTCCTGCCTTTTGAAGAATTCGTTTTGTACTTCTTTCTTGTGAATGAATCACGTCAACATGGATTTTCATGAAGTATCTGCCAATTCCGTGAATACACATATGAACAGAGATATATTGTGAATATTTTTATGTTTCTCCGTTACAGGAGTCTTGTATTCTGTAGATGTGTATTTTGAATCTCCACCATTTTGTTTAATCTGAATGTAATTTTGACCAGGCAGAGCGTCCGTTAAATAGATCATTCACGAGATAGGAAGCTGAAAATGAGTTGGATAAAAGAGATAAAACGTGAAAACAACGCACCCATTTGGTTTGCCGCATCTCAAAAACCTTCTCCACGTAATTCCAACTTCAACTAGTGCTGTGCACATCATTAATTATGTCTCCAACTGCGCCCATATTTGAGTGGGACGACCTCTATCATTATTACCCTATAATAACGATTTTATTTGCAATAAAACCGCCCACAAAGTATCTTCTATCATCAACCACCTAGACAGTATTTTGCTTTTATATTTTAATTTTCAGATAATGAAA